>WEIT01034725.1:247-25104 GCA_013389985.1 Dryoscopus gambensis
CTTCCGTCTGCCTTTATGGCAGAGCGGGGCTACGCCGCCATTACGGGCTGCGAGGCCGCCCCGCCATCTGCCCACCCAGCCGACGGAGTGAGGCCGCACCGCAGCCTCGGGAGTATGAGGCTGCCCCGCTGTCCCGGAGCCACCCTGTTGCCGCCATCCCGGAGGCACGGGACCGTGGCTGATCCCAGGCGCTGTCACAGCAACGGACTGGGGCACCCGTGTTCACCGAGAACTTGCTTCTCAGATGTGATGTGGGGTGTGAGAAAATTTATTTCTTTACTGCATTATATCCTCCTTTTTCTCACCAGGCTGCTCACCTGGGTTTGAGTCCTTATCCCAGTGAGTATGCAAGTGTTTTATATAGGTAAAGCAGAGATAGGGACTCCTGTCCTCCCCCGGCCAGTGGTTCCTCTTCTGTCTCTGGGTAGGCAGAACTCAGTTTCAGACAGGCATGATCCCAGTCCCCTGTGTTTTGAGCAGGACACGTACATGAGAGACGTGAGATGAGGTGAGGGGGGTGCAACAGGCTTTGCTGGTCAACGTGCTTTGCTGGTTGTACTCAGTGAGTTTTGGGCTGTATCTGGGTGTTCTCCCTTCAGCCCTGTGAATCCTGCAGGCATTATATAGGATGCTCAGAAATGTTGATGGGCCTATATGTGCCTAAGGCACTTGGTGCTTCAGGGGCTGGGCTGCAGTAAACTGCAATTTTGAAGACTTTAATTTGTCCATGATTGTCCCTGAGAGTCTGGCACTGCTTTATGTTTCTTTCTGGCCAAGAAAGTCATCCTCAGCACAGTTTTCCAGTGCACCAGGCACTATGATTTGCATACCATTCCCCTCCGGGCAGTGATGAGCAGACAGATAATTGAAGACTGGTGGTGTTTTGAGAAACTGCGGTGAGGAGGGTGTACTTTCATGTGAGCACAGCCTGGTTTGTGGGTCTTCCCAGGCTCTTGGGGTAACAGAGGGCATAATGGTGCAGCTCCTCGCCAGTCAGTCCTGTGCCTTCTGCCTCCTTGACAAAACGCAGCTTTTATGTGTATAAGAACAAAGGACACTTACAGAAGTGTCTGCAGCTCTCAAACATGAATGGATAGTATGACCCTTGCCCGTGCTGAGAGCTCCTTTTTCTCTCTACCCTGCCCTTACTCCCTTAATGCATCCTTGTGAACACCTGGGTTCTCTCCTACCATTTATGATCATGTTGTAACTTTTTGTTTCCAAGCCAGCTGCCAGCCATTTGAAATCCATCACTTGCTGAAGTGTTTTACCTTCAGCAGGTAAAAAGAGGACTTCTCAGTGACCCTGTTTTGGGGTCTTCAATGATGCTCTTAAAAAATTGAGCAGATGCAGATCTATCATCCTGCAGCAACTCTTGCATATTTTTTCCTGCATACCCAGTGTGCAATCACTGTTCTGCATTTCTGTATCTGGCTCTAGCCTGGCTCCTGGGCTGACCTCTGCTGAAGGACCACTTATCATAGGTCATCACCCTCTTGCACTGACCCTTACTCCTCCTGTCCCTCTTTTGGACATCAGACTGCTGACCAAGGCTGTCTTTGCTGTCCTTTTGCCATCCTTCCCTTCACATACATCTTTCCTTCCTTCTCTGTCTTGTTTATCAGTCACTGTGCTGGCTGAGTGCCAAAGATATTTGCTTTTCATCTCTAAAGATGTCTAAAGTCCACCACCACTTCGGTGGTGCCAAGCTGTAGGATGAGAGGCAACAGGCAGAATCTGGAAAACAGGACGCTCCACCTGAATGTGAGGAAGAATTTATTTACTGTGAGAGTGACTGAGTACTGGAACAAGCTGCCCAAAGAGGCTGTGGAGCCTCCTTCTCTGGATATATTCACCATCCTTAGAAATTTGCTCTAGCGAACCTTGATCAGGGAGGTTGGACTAGATGACCTCCAGTGGTCCCTTCCAACTTTAACCATTCTCTGATTCTGTACTAAAAATGTGGTTTAAAGTCCTTCATACAGAGGAATCAGCTCTGCTTGATATGTTGTGCCTCTTTGATTTTGTTAAGAAGACTCAGGGTGTCTTCAGCAAGGTACTCAACTTTTCCCATGCTCCCTCTGGCTGCTGGAAGTTCATTTGGTTTCACAGTGCTTGTAGCTGAGTAGGCTTGATGTGGATACTACTTGAAATTCTATGGTTTGTCAAAAGGTTTTGTTCCTTGAAATTGCTATTTCGTGCATGCAACTGACTGTTTGTCTTGGCCACGACTATATGTGGATGCTGTGTTTGGAATGGTGAGAGCTCTGTGACACTTTAGAGAAGTCCTTCACCCTTCTGTCTGTCATGCTGCTGTGAAGCCTACTGGAGGCTTTCATCCTGGTCCCCCAGTCATCCCATGCATCCAGCATCCAGTGCAAAGTGGACAGGAGTAGCTAAAAAGGCTCATTTTATTAGAGTCCACTCCATCCCCAGTCTCTGACTCAGCCAGTATACTTGATTTCTCTGCGTTCCTTTCCTCATTAGAAAAACCGCTCAGGAAAAATGAGTTCTATATGACTGTAAGTACTGCCTTTCTTATATTAACTCTGGATAGCCTTTGATACCATTTCCTATGACTTTCTTCTGGAGAAATTGGCTGTTCATGAGCTGGATGGGTGCCCTCTTCACTGGATAAAAACTGGCAGGATGGCTGGGCCCAGAGAGTGGTGATAAGAGTTAAATCCAATTGGCATCCAGTCTCCAAGGCTCAGTGCTGGGGTCGATTCTGTTTAATATCTTTAATGATGATCTGGACGAGGGTATTGAGGGTGCCCTCAGTCAGTTTGCTACCCAGCAGAAAAGGACTTGGGAGCGCTGATCGATAGTGGCTGAACATGAGCCAGTGTGTGCCCAGGTAGCCGAGGTGGCCAATGGCATCCTGGCCTGCATCAGAAACAGTGTGGCCAGCAGCGCAGTGACCTGGCTCTGGAGAAGCTGCACCTTGAATCCCGTGTTCAATTTTGGGCCCATCACTTAAAAAAGGACACTGAGGGGGACAGAGGAGGACAACAGAGATGGAGAAGAGTCTGGAGCACAAGTCTGATGGGGAGCAGCTGAGGGAGCTGGGGGCGGTTAGTCTGGGGAAGAGGAGGCTCAGGGGAGACCTTATCACTCACTCTCTATGACTCCCTGAAAGGAGGCTGTAGTCAGGTGGAGTTTGTTCTCTTCTTCCAAGTAACACATAACAGGATGAGACAAAATGGCCTCAGGTTGTACCAAGGGAGGTTCAGATTTGGTATTAGGAAAAAATTCTTCACAGAAAGTGTTGTCAAACTTGCCAAGGGAAGCTGGTGGAGTCACTATCACTGCGCTCACTGGACGTATTTAAAAGACGCTTAGGTGTGGCACTTAGGGACATGGTTTAATGGTGGACATGAGGTTGGACTCAGTGATCTTAAAGGTTTTTTCCAACCTAAATGATTCTGTGATTCTGTGACTCTGTGAATGTTTGTAACTGGAAATGTCACATCCCAAAGGTGTCATCTAAGGCGCCATCTGGTGCCTCGTTGTAAGCTTTGCATCCCAGGTTAAATAATCAGTGTAATCATACGAGCCTGAAAAGCCAAAGGCCAATTTTTATGCACAAAAACTGAGGAAGAGGCATTTCATATTCTGATGATCCTGCTAAAGTTCCTTTTTAACGTGTTTCATTTAAGCCTTAAAACTTCCACTGAATCACTGAATTCTTGGGCCAGGAATACATTATGTCAGCTTTAGTCCTTTCTTTTCTGATTAGTAAAATGGCAATTAGTTGCTTAAAAAAATAGTTGCCACTGATCCCAGCAGTGAAATTTTTCCTAAACAAAATCATTAGACCTTGTTTATGCTAATAAGTTCCTTTTGAATCTGTGGGATGGCTTCAGGCACAATCCTTGTCACAAAAAGAACATTGTGCATCTGACTGTGTTCAGTTCAGAGCTACTGGAAAATGTGTCTTATATAACACAGATGAAAAAGATTAGCAGTTTCAGAGTCGTCATCTATAGTTCTAAAGGACTTTGCAAAGAAGGTTAATTAATTTAATACACTTGTAACATAGACTAGGAAACATAAAATAAATTCTTCCATTTATGTAAAATTGTTAAGTTTACAAGCTCCAGAGAGGTTACATGAATGGAAAAATGAAATACATATGTTTAAATCGGTAGAAGTCATTCATAATGCTGTATTTTTTGGTTTTGTTTGTTGAGGGTTTTTTTTTTGAATGGCCATTTTTAACATATGTAACTTTCTTTCAAGAGAACTGAGGACCTGTGTGTTAGGAAGATATGCAGGAACAGCAAGGGCTCTGAAATTGAGAGCATCTCAGAGACTTCATGTATTGGTTTGGGCACTCAAAATTGACCACCTGATTTGTAAAGTCAGTTGTGTTTTGCCTGAGTCCCTTGGTGATCTGAAGGTCCTAGCCTGGAGGAAAGGGCTGCTGATTCCCATATTTTGCCTCTGAAATAATGAACTTCATTAGTTAAGATACATAGTCAACACCATTGAGTAATTTTATTTGTGACACTTTAGGTTTCCCTTCTGCTGTGGTCACACACTGCTGTACTTACCTAGTGCTTGGGGATGAAGTTGTTTAACCATAGGATATACCAGAGGCTAAGGGTGAAGAATTTTATAGGAACAGCTAGCAAAACCTTTGATGATTACTTTTCTCCAGACCTCTACGCACAGCTTTTTGCTAGAAAAACAGTGCCTATTGCAACCTAATTTTTGTCAGCCCAGCTAGTGATAAAGTGAACATTAGAAGATGTGTCTTGAATCCCTAGTCTCAGTTTGTGAAAGGAAAAGGAATACAATAGTGCAGGAATTTTCAAGCTAATTACATTGCCTTGAGCCTTGCATTGCAAAGTTGCAGCTGCACAATGGAGCCGCTTTTGGTTAAGAAACTGCATAAAAAAGGATCAGGTCCTAGCAAAGGCTGGCAGGCTGAGATTTGGGCAGCAAAGAGAAGGGTTTTTTAGACTCTGTCCTGTCAAGCTACACGGTGGGGAAGGGGAGTTATTTCAGCAGGTAAAAGTTACGTCTAAACAAAGTTCAAAATTGTATGTGTTTAATCCTGCAAGATATTTTAAAGAAAACTGTACTGTGTCTCTTAATGCCAGTATAGAATATGGGACAGGTCCCAAGGGAAGCTCAGTTCATCCAAGGGCTTAGAAACCTTGACTCTGTCCCTTTAAATGTGATTGTTAGTAAACATTTTCATGAAAGAAGCTTTCACCAGAGAAAAACAAGTGGCCAACTACAGTGGTAAATAATTTGCCTTGGCAAATAATATTTAAGCCACTGATTTGAACCATAATTCTGTCCAGTATTATCATTTGCTTTGTAAAAAAAGTGCTTATTCAAACAACCAAGCTTTCTGTTGTTGATGAAAATGGGGAAATGTGGGGCAGAGGGAACTTGTCACTTCCCTTCCTTTCTGGAAGTCTGGGGTTTCCAGCTATTCAGATGAAACTGCTTGTGTTTCCATCGATATGAGCCTTCCCCTGCCACAGCAGCACGGGAGAACAGCGTTGAAAAATATCCCCCTGCCCTCGCTCTGAAGGTGGCTCCAGTTTTGAGAGGCCTCTGCTCTGCAGCCCAGTGACAAACTTGGGGAGCACCCGCGGGGAATGAGCCGGGCGCTCCCCAAACCCGCCCGGCCGCGCGGGGTCAGCGGCTGCGGGCNACTTTTGGGGGTGGCAGCGGGAGATTTGCATCTCGGAACCCCCAGCGAGCTTCCCCCCGCTTCTTCTCCGAGCCAGATGGAGCCGCACTTGGTTTCTCTTTCAAGCATGTTACTTTTGTGAGGAGAATAAAACGAGCAGGAACAGCTATTGGCCGCAGCGGCACAGGCGAGCCCTGCTCTGCCAGAGGAAACCACATAAAAGTGCGCGGGTGTGCGTTTGGGGGGAGGGCGCAGCGAGGGATGATGCCTGGAGCTTCTTGCACTCGGAGCTGCGATTTGTGAGTGAACCATGATGAAATCACCCCTTGGACAAATCACACGAGCCTGTCAACCTCACCAGGTGGGATTACTCGTAGCTAACAGCCCGAACTCCCCGAGCAAACAGAGCTCTGCGCTCGCTATAAAAAAAGGCGACGGTGCGGCGCAGGCTTTTTAAGAATTCCCTGGTATGGCTAAGCAGGGCTGCGTCCACTCGCACCAGGTAGGGGAGGAGAGGAGCTTGTTTGCTTTTGGAGGAGGAGTAGCCCGTCTCTCCTGAATAAGTTCCTACAAAAAGGAGCGTTTCAGCTTCAGAAAGCGATTATTTTATTCATAAACCCCTTCTGGTTTGTGTTACTCTGTAACGGTGACGCTGTCAGCTGCTGCTCCAGTGATGGGAACTGCAGTGCCGGGGAGCTCCAATGTACTGAGGACCATATCTGCCCCTTATGCATAATGCTCTTAGTGCAAAAGTCCTGCTTCTTGCACAGTTTGCTTACTTTGCTGTTTTACTTTTGTAGGTTATATCCTTATTTGCTTTTGCCTTTGGAGTAAATGTCTGCATGGGATTTACAACAAATCGATTTAGGAGATCTGAAGAATGGGATGAGGGCCCGGTCTCAGGTACAGTAACAGACATAAATTGTACATCACCATATACCCTTATGTTATAGACCGTGATTAGAAACCATTCCTACTCTGTAACAGTAGTTCGCTTGTTCCTTCTCCCTCTAGGATATAGAGAAGAATAAATAACTCGCTGAGCCCGAGTCAGTTGACCTTTGGGACTCACCTATAGGTCTCCTATTTACTTAAACTTTTGCTCTGTGTGCATGTGACTACGGAAAATGTAGCTTTATTTTAGGACTGAGCACTGTCAGTCTCACAGAGACTGGTCTCATCAGCTCCTCTGAAGTGTTTGCAGTGTTTCGTACTCTGCATGGCTTCCTTCTAGCGCTAACAGAAACTCCCTGATGGCTTTAAGGGTGTTGGGTTTATTTTTGTAGCTGTTGAAGTGGTTTCTAGAAACTTGATTAATGCTTTCAAGAGGCACTGGTGAGAAAAGCTTTGGGTATTTCTGTGGCTCCTGAGGTCATGCTGGTTTGTGAACAGTAGACGGCAGACATCTGACGGCAGAGAGGGCCGGGAGAGCAGAGCAGGTGTTCGTGCAGATGTGCTCTCACTGAGTCGTCTGTTTTTCTTATGCCTTCTACTTTTTTTCTTTGGAAGACAGCAAGCACATGCCACAGGGGAAACTGTTATTTGTGTTGTGGGGCAGTATAGGGTTCTGTGAGCTTGAGCATAGTCCAAATGGAAAAATGTATAAACCAGAACACTAGTCTTTTTTTATTCATAAAAAAGCAGGCTTGACTTGTGTCTCTGTTCCATTGGCAGGAGAAAGGAAACTTGCGGTCATTGACTTAGAGCTGGTTAACGTAACTGAAGTGAAAGGGTTTCATTTGCAGTGCCCGTCTGTAATTATAGCTTGTGAATTTTAATTATAAAATGGTTTGCCGTAGCCAGAGTTTGTTGTGTTCCTGGTAATGCATCTGTGTCCTCTTGTCCTCCCTCTTTGAGGAGTTGGTGTCTAATCACAGCCACTATCAGGGCTGCTGCTCCCTGAGTAGGGGCATTTTAGGTAATCAAGAAGATAGTGGCTGTTGCTTTTGATCTTTATATCAGTAAAAAAATTTGCTTTAAAAATATATATTTTTTTAATCTTCTAGGATACTAACTGTAGAACAGATGTGTAGTGTGTGTAATAGGGATGGGAAGGATTGGCATTTCAAGTGTTGAACACCTGAATGCCTGTTGCTTTGCTTTCACTGCTGACTGTCTAGGCAGGGCTCAGCTGGTTTTTACTGAAGTCCCAAAGGTCTGATACTGGGGTGCCATTGCAGCTGATTGGTGCCAACTCTGCTGAGCCAGCCAGCACTGTTCAGCACCGCCAGGGCTGGGAACAGTAGCTGTGTGCTCCTTCCAGTAGTAGGAGGATTAGCTCAGCATTCCAGACAAGTAGAAAGAAATACAGGATCTCTTGAAAAAGGGCAGGAGATGGGGTACTTCTGGAAGTCTACTGAAAATTTGCTTGCAGGTGAGATTGGCCCAGCATCTGGCATTGAAGTAGTCCAGTGAAGGATGCAATAATGAGAGACAAAATTAATGGAGGATTTTGTCCATTCTGTGTTTATGTAGCTTGGTTACTTTTATTAAGAGGGGAAAAAATATGATAGCAAAAAATAAAGGAGTACAGTCACAGTAAAGTATAGACAGTAAAAAGTTACACTGGAGATCTGTGGGATTTTAACAAACTGAAAGCACCGTGATTGAAGAACCTACTTAGTCACTCTTAATTGCATGACTTCCAGTTGTGTTTCATTAGAAGAGCAGTCCAATGAAATATCCAGAAAAAAAGATTGGTATAAACCCTTGTTCAGTTTCACTGTTCTTTAGCTAGTTTCCTTACAAGTGTCTTGGTGTTGAGAATTAATTATTTCATACTGACAAAAGACTTTGTTTACCAAGCATTATTGTAGAAACCGGTCTGTTATTTCTCCAGAAGTATGCCATGAATTGTAAGCAAATTTTAGTTTTCATCTAGCATAGAACTCTGCTCTGAGCCAAAACCAACATGTTTTTTTCCTAATCCCTTATAAATGCATGCCAAAGTACCACCACAATGCCTAAAACACCCCTTCTTGTTCTCTTTTTAGAGTGCACAGATGTCTTTATACACTTGAGATGTTTAATATTTGTACCCAACAAATTATTTAATTGAAATAAATTTTTTACTTAAAATTTCTAAGAGACATTAGAGAACCAAAGCTCACATTTTTCCTAACTTTGCCTTTGTAAGTTACTTGCTTTATGAATTTCCTAGCCATATTTTTAAGCACTTTCAGGGAAAATGGCCTTAGTAATCTCTTGAAGCCTGGTTCTTGATCACAGTAGGATAACTTAATGCTAGGGAAGGAGAAACACTGCAGTTTTTCTATCTCTTCTCACTGTAGCTTTAAGCATGCCATTAAAAATGGAGTCACGCCTTTCTTCTGTTGGAACACTTGTATTTTTTCCTTTATCTGACTTTTCATTTGGATTTAACTCATTGCAAAAATAAAATGCACATTCATAATAGGAGTATTATCTAGAACTAGCACTCCAGATGTTTTCTTTAAGTATTTGGTTGTTCCATATAGGAACTTGTTACCAGGTAGTCTCCTTCCTATAATGCCTCCTAAGCATGTCTATATTGTGTTGTCCTGTTTGAAACACCACTGAAAATAAATGGATTTTATTATTTTTAAACCTTGTAGTCAGATAGAATAAAAGGAAATAATTTGATATGGCGCTTTCTAAGATAAATGTAGCACCTTTAAAATGGAAATGTAACAACTTCCATGAACTGAATCACAAAGGCACTATTGCCCTATTTAGCTTCACTCTCTAACTTATGACATAAAAGACAATTAGATGTCTGGTTTGAGCTTAATGGCAATAAAAGGAATGTATGAAGAACAATGTGAAAAGCTTTATGTATTAAATAAGGATGGAAGGATCTTCATGCTGAGGTCCCTGTGCCTGCTGCACCATCTGACTGCAGGAACTATGGAGGGATGCGAGAATTTTGAAAAGGATTTTAAATTTGTCTAAGTTTGTTCTGTTCAGGGGTTTCTGTTGATTTGAAAATGCTCACCAGGGATAGAGCTCCTGATGATATATTTTCAAACTATTTTCCATGCGCCAGTACCTGTGCCATGTCACTGTGCATGACCTGAAAATCATGGTCTGGCTGCAAAGGCAAGGTCAAGAGTGAGAAACAAAGGAGTGATCTTAAATGTATTTGGAGAAATTCAGCAAGTTCTCTTTTGTGCTACAATATGGAAAGTGTCCTACACTGACTTAGGAGGTATGACTTGAATTTGCTGAGTGATTTGGGATAATTTGTTACATTGCTAATGAGGTGGTTGTCAAGAGACATGAAAAAATTACACAAGGTAGGTGGGCGAAACCTTTCTTACATGGAATGGAAACTCTACGTGGCAGTTATAGAAGGTGGAGCTAGATGGGACCTTGCACAGCCATGTAGACCTCCATATCCCAAGACCTGGTCACTTGTTCCAGAGGTGCTTCTGACAGATCTTGGACTAGCCCTTCTTCAAAATCTTCAAGCTCAGAGATTTCACAGCTTCTGTGGGCAGTTCGTTCTGGTGATTTCCTAATATAGATGAGCTGCTCTTTACAACGGGTAGACATTGCTTGAGCTGCAGTTAACTGTCTCTTATGTAATCTGCAGTCAGATTTACACTTTCTCTTTCCTACACACATGTTGATGTGTTGGTTTGATTTTTTGGTTTTGTTTGGTTTTTTTTTTTTCTTTTTCCTTCTGAAAAGATCTCCCTCTCAGGCATTTGAAATGAAAAGGGTAATGCCCAGGGTAAGGTTAATATGCTGGTATGTAATACCTTCGAGTTTCTAACACCTTTGATTTGCAGCTTACTGGATTTATGATTATATATTACCTAGCTTCCAAAAGAGAAAGTAGTGGAAGAGGTTAAATAATATGAAAATATATTTTAGTAATATGTTTTCAGAAACATTTGACAGGAAGCAGCTGTCATCAAAAATAAGGACCAGGGTTTCATAGCTCTGAAAATTTGAGTGTTCACATGATTTGAAACAATTCTCATGTGATTAATTTTTAGCATAGCTTTGTGACCTACTTATGTGAGCAAAGAAAATACTGATCTGTGTAGTACCAGCACAGATGCACAATCTTTAGCTCCCTGGAATTTCAGATGGCCAGAATATTGATGGCTCACTAAGACCATGCTTGCAGGGTATGTACCTGTAGAGTGAAACTTTGCTCTGTGTATGATGTTACTTGCCGCGAGTGCTGCTGACCTGATTGAAAAAAAACCCCAAACCACAAAACAGCGAGGCAGAGTTGTCTGCTACTACCTTTTCCAGCAGTCATATGAGTGTGCCTTGACACTGCCATTATCCACAAGTGCAACCATGGTACATTTGGGCTCCTTACTTATGATCTTGCTGTAGCACTGATTTTCTGACAGGTTTATTCCCTGAAGTGGTTTGTGCTGGTGTCCAGACAGTGCCACTCCAAGGGAAGTGGTGGAGCAGTAGTGCTGGGATGAGAGCTGGTGAGACATCAGCTGCTGCAAAGTCACCTCCAAACTCCGCTTCATCATCTTTTCCATCCATTCTCACAGTATTCGGTTAATGCCATCTTATTTGGGAAGAGATTTCCCCTCGGTTTATGTGGAAACTAAATCTCAGCTATGTAAAAATGTAGGGGGAAAAATACATCAGAAAATATCAGAGCAACCATTTCCCAAAAGTGCCATTGCATCTGTCCTCTAAAAGTCATACTGCTAATCATGGGGAGGTTTGCCAAACCCAAAACCAAACCATGGCCTAAAAGAAAACAAAACACAAAACAATTTTAAATACTTAGTTTTAACAAGTCTCTCAAGGAACAAAAGGCATTGTGAAATTTTCCTTGGAACACCTCTGTATTTAAAGGATAACATAAATTCCTTACTTTATTTTGTAAAATACAATTAACCCTAGAGAACAGCACACAATTTTCCTGCTTCATATAAGCTGCGATGTAAGATTGTCTTATAAGGAAAACTTTTAAAACAGATTAAGTGTATAAAATAGTAAGTGTTGAGTAAAGAACAGACATATATCAGCTTTGACATTAACGGCCCTTACTAATAAATAGATTATTGAAGTCTAATACATTATTCATGGTTTTCAGACTGGCAGTCCTCCATTTAATTATACACATAGTAATTATTAATTTCTTAAATACTTCTGTATTTTTAAAGTTTTTATAATTTGGTGCTCTGCAGAAGCCAACCAAAAAGCCTTGCTTTATTTCTCCATTAATTTATAGAGAATTTTAAAGTTTTCTTTCATGCTTCACGTTGATTTGACACCTTCCAGTGCAGCAAACCAAATCCTGCTGTCTGCATGTAGATTAATTGGAGTCCTTTCCTATGTAAACTGCCCAGCCAGCCATGAAAATGTCACTTGGTTTCTGAAAACAAAGGCCTGCTTCTGTGGAATAGCTACAGCTCCTGGAATGGGGCCTTGGAGACTTCAATACATTTCTGCTAATGATCTCTTGATTGTTACAGAGGTAAAGCTGGGGCTGTTTCTTTGCAGGATGTTATCACAGCATGCTGCTTCCTTTTTAATTTTTTCTTCCCCAAAAGAACAACTTTTTTGGAATTTGTTCTTTTTTGTTTTGTTTCCTTGAGCAGTTCTCCTCTCCCTGCTCCCTTCCCTTTCCCAGAGCAAGCATCCAAGGTCTTGCTCCTCCGAGTGGCTCAGGGCTGAGCCGCCTGTCCCATCGCTGCCAGTCTGACAGACGTTGCCCTGTTTCTTGTTCCACACAGTCCTGTCAGATTCCCCCTGGATCAATACCTCTGGCTCCTGCAAAAACAGATGCTTTGAGCTTCAAGAGGCAGAGCCTCCTGGCTGCCGCTGTGACAACCTGTGCAAGAGCTACAACAGCTGCTGCTTCGACTTTGATGAGCTGTGCTTAAAGACAGGTATGATGTGTCTCCTGTCCTGCGCTGGCAGGCACTGCTGACACCTGGGATCAGGTGTCAGGACCTGCTTGATAAGCCAGCACTCCTTGGCATAACCTGCATCTCCTCCTCACCTTGCCTTGGCCGGGCAGGCTCAGCTCAGCCCAAAATGCAGCCCATGTTTCTTTGCAAGGAGCAGTAGGAATGGGCACTTATCACTCCTCACTGAAGGGGCAGAAGAAGTAGGGTACTCTTTATACTACATAGAAAAGCAGATCTTCTGACACTAAATTAAAAGCAGTAATAAAAGCCATGGTAAAAACTGGACATTGATCATTTTGTGTCAGCTGCCCTTTTTCATCCCAACTGATAACTTAATATTGGAGCAATTCAGGCTCACTTGTGAGTGTGCCTTGGAAGCTGAGAGCACTGAAGGGATGCGGGTCCTCTCGGAGCAGGGGACAGCCCGGGCATGCTCCTTGTGCCCCAGACCCTCATTTCCAGGAGTTAGGATGCATATACCACACTGGCAGAAACATTTTACTTCAATTTATTGGACCCTGGGGGATGGAGATATAGCAATAGGTTCACTTTCTCTTTTTGGCTTTTTTTTCCCCCATGAGTCATAGGCAAGGAAAACTTCAAAGAGAGACATGAGTTATATTTTACTTCTTAGCATAGTGCATTTAAATTATTATTTATACCCATCTCCTTCAGTGTTTGCACAGTGGTCAGAGTTGACACAGGTGCCTTTTATTTTTGCCATTGAACTTATTCTTGCTTTATTGAAGTATTATATTTGCTAAGCACCCAGAGGAAAAGTCTAATGATTAAAAATATCATTGCCCATGGATGTGCCATGCTTGAAAGTCCCGACTTCCTCAGTTTTGTTTATGATTATATAATTTTCATAGACTGGTACCAAAAAAGGGTGAGCTAAACTAGTTTGAAAAACAAGTTTGGTTCCAGGCCAAAAATTTCTGAATTTCAGGCTGACGCTGTTCTGCCCCTAGTTTAAATGGCTGTAGAATGAGAGGCTCTTTTTGAAGACCTTCAGCCGGATGTCTGCTACCAAAGGACAGAATTTCAGTTCCTCACCCTCCTGTCCACAGCAGACACGTATGTCTACATATGCATATGGATACCTGTATAGTCCCTGGGGCTGTTGTGCTAATGGTCATACACTCCCACAGGCATTTATTCCGGCAATTACCACATACGTAATCTGTAAATATTACACTATAGAAAAAAGCCCCAAATGAAGCAGAAAAGGGGATAAAAGACATTGCTCTGATGTGTGGTTTTTTTAACCAGGTGCATATTGTCTAAAGTGATTTTAAAGGTTCTTGGGTGGGCCTTACTGTGGAAAATGATATGTTTAAAACCATAGGCCCTGTTCCAAAGCAGTGTACTACCCTTGAGAGAGCACCTTATTTAGACAGGCTAGATCTTAAATTCATTTGCAAGATGGGAAAACCTGGAGTTTCCACAGCAGCCATGGCATACTTTTCCTTGAAGAACAGCTCTCCCCCCCTCCCCCCCCCAATATCTTTGCAGTTGGTGCTGTATTTGCACTATGGGTGAGGAACTGATGGTGGGAGTAAGGCATCACTTTGCATCCACACAGTCTCTTTTCTACTTTCTTATTTTCTACGGATTGAACTGGGGACTGTAGTAGTTGTGAAGAAAAACAAAGATTACCCAAGAAACACCAGAATTCTTAGTTTGTGCTTTAGGTCCCACCGTTTATCTGTCAAGATCCCTTTTTGTCTTTTCCTTTCTACACTTTCTATGGCATTCAGATTGTACAAAGCCTGGAATGCAACACCAGAGGGTAGCAGAAATACCCACAAGTGTGTTTGTGGAGGAGCCCTCCTGCACTTGCAAGTGACAAGGGTCCTTTTTGTTTCTGGTTGACATACCTACTTTAACGACTAGAGTGTTGTCATTACAGCGTGAATGAATACTTTTTTTTTTATTACAATCTCTTGTTCTTGCTTACGTTGTGAATATTTTAGCTCGGGGCTGGGAGTGTACCAAAGATCGCTGTGGAGAAACCAGGAATGATGACAATGCTTGTCACTGCTCTGAAGACTGCTTAAGTAGAGGAGATTGTTGTACTAATTACCAAGTCGTTTGCAAAGGTACGTCTTTGGTCTCTCTACCTCTTATCTCTCCAAACCCAGTAGAAGGCAGTCTTGTGGGTAAAGGGTTTTCATCACAAGGAGGAACATTCCTTGCTTTGCTTTGATTTTTTTTTAAGGTGGTGGGGGAAATGGGGAATCGAATTTGTAATTTTCTGGGCACTAGCAGAGGTAAATACATATAATTTGTAGAAGGACTTTATCTTTGCCTGTAGCGGTAACGGTAGAAAGAGAAGAGATGGAGGTGGATAAAGAAGAGTTTGAAGCAAAGTTCTGAAGTGTTCAGAGGCATTTGTCTGCATCACAGAGAGTGCGGGGATATCTAACGATCTCAGAAGGAACAGAGCATTCCTAGATACGTTATCTCTGTCCCAAAGACCTCTTTCCACCCCCACCACAAAAGTTCCTGCTCAAACTACTTGGCCTAACATCTGTAGGCTTTGTTTCTCGTGGAGAGGAGTTGCAAGAATCCAAGGGCTATTACTTGCAGGTGGGTGTCGTGGGCTTCAGATGACCATGACACACCATGGCTGCAGAACAGCCCGCAGTGCTTGATGGGTGGATGAAGACTTTATTTTCATCCAATGTTCTGCTCTTTTAGAGAGTATTCTGCCTGTCTAGTGTGTCTGCCATTCACAGCAGGTCTTCTGATCCTTGGTAATGAGCTCTACAGGTTTTTGCTTTTGTATCTCAGCTAGTTCTTAGTTTTTTCATTCGTTAACTTTACTGGGGTAAGGGTTACAGTTTGAAATTGTTTCACCATTTTGGACAAATATGTATGTTCACAAAATTATAATAGTCCAGATCCATCCATACACTGATAATGTGCCTTTTTGTTTACTTGGGTTTTGCTGTTGGGAATCCAAATAAAATATGTATTTTCCAACAAATTCCTGTAGATTGTCCTTTCCCTTCCCAAAGAAACCTGAAGCTGAGACCACATATATACTGGTATAGTTTCCAGTTCCTGCTTTTTTTGTAAGTTTCCTCTCACAAGGGTCAAGACAGAGGAATTTATACATCTCCAGCTTTAATGTACATAATCTTTGTTTAATTGGCTAATAACAAGCTATCTCAACGACGCTGGAACTCTGACAGGACTAAGCCTTAAATGAGAACAGTGTTTCCTCTTTATTTGTGCTTTTGCCTATCTGAGGACAGTGTGTTGTTTGGGTTTTTTTTCTTGGAAATTGTCCCTCCACCTCCTGTCATGGTCAGTTGGAATTGCTGCAGCGCACATTTCCTGCAGGTCTTTTCTATGATGTTTTTTGTTTTGTTCTTTTAATTGAATTGCAGTTCCTTTAATAATGCCCAGTTCAGGAAGCAGGCTCGTTAGTTAATAATTTGGTTTTTTCGATTGACCTGTAAAAGTGCACGTCGTGAGCCCCTCTATAGACAGCATTCAGCAGTGAAAACCTTAAGAAAATAGTTGATTACATGAAGTAATTTTAACTCATCTAGCTCTGAAAGAGTATTTAATGCTTTTTTTAGCTTGAGTCTCACCTGATCCATGAGCTGAACACCTCTCTAAACCAGCTGGAAACTATTTAGAGTTGTTTTTCTTCCCCAGAATGAATTTTGTTTTGTGCCTTTAGCCAGCTGAATCAGCTCATGGAGACATCAGAACTGATGGGAGGAGGGTGGGAATTCACAGCCAGAAGCAGCACTACCTGTTTTTGACAGATCAAAAATAAAAAAAATTAAAATAGATGACCACTGGGCCTAAAGCATTACCACTGTCTCCTGTGGTCAAAAGGACACTTTTAACTCCAGTTTTAAGAGCTGCTTGTAGAAGTGTTAGTTTGGATATTTTTGTTGAGTAGAATATAACCAGATCACTTGTTCAGCTTTGTGAAAAGATGTTCTCATTATTCATGGGAAGTATGGCAAGTCAGTCCATTAACTGGAGCTAGACTTTATTTTTTGATATATATTTTCTGTGAAACCTGTAGCTGTACCCACAGATTTTTGTATTTTTCATTTTTTGAAACTCCAATGTGACTTTTCTGGTAGGAGAAACCCACTGGGTGGATGATGACTGTGAAGAGATAAAGGCTCCTGAATGTCCAGCAGGGTAAGTGTTTTGCTTGCACCTGGAAAGGCAAATGCAGCAAAGCCAATGGTCCCCAGCTCTGCCTTGGACCTCTGCCCACCACATTTTTGCACTGTCCCTGTCATGCAGGCTGAATGACTGTGGGTTGGATGCTTTCTTGGGCTTCACTGTTTGTACACTTAGGCTCACAATGTTGTAACACATCTGCCTTTGAGCTGCTGGTTGAGTAGTGGTGGATGATATATGGGTTTGGACTCTTGGTCTTCAGTCACCTGCTGCTGGGTTTGCCTGCTTCACTTACATGCATAGGGAAGGTAGCCAGACTCCTCTGAAATCAGTGGAAAGGATCAGGCTATTCTGCTTTCAGTAAAATTCAGGCTAAGCTGTATATGAACACAGTTCAGGCCATTTTTTAAAAAATGGAATTTCATACTTTTAGCATTATGTACTTAAATGAAAGGATTTCATTTTCTGCAATGGGATACAGGCTTGACTTAGTGAGGAATTTGAGCACATGAGTAACATGGAGAAAGCAAGCACTTTTGAAACCATTTGTCTCACTATTATTCCTAAAGGGAAGCATCTGCTCGGGTGCTGTGTTGGGTTGCAGCTCAGCCTGTGCTGTTGGGAGGATAGTTTGGAGATGCTTCTCCTGGTGACAATGACAGCTGCTAACCCCTGCAGCAGCAGGTGACATTAAAAGCCCGGGTGTGTCCATCCAGGACATGTATCTGCCTGCTTGGGCTTGACTCTCAAGTAAATTAAAAAAGTAATTAAGTAACATGACATACTGTCATCTTTAGTATATTAGAATGAACTGTGCCTCACAGAGCTTGCTCCAAATGCCACATGGACTTCTGTTTGAGAAACAAGACCAGCTGTCATCAGATCTGTTTTTTAACTAGAGACTGTGTGCTGGGCTGGGTACTTGGGCATGGTCATTTTCCTTCTCCATCTCCTTCTGTAAGCACTTGCCTTTATGGGTTATATGTTTTTAGCTGCTCAGGGAAGATGTCTTTTATGCTGGATATCAGCACTTTCACTGACTGTGAGTGAACACTGGCTGTTACTAAGTATGAGGATTATCAGTTTCTGTTTGTCTGTTAAGTATGTAAAAGACTACAGATATGTAGTTTATGCAGTAACTGAACTTTTAGGTTTCCTGGAGGCTCAGTGAGCAAGTGGCAATTAAAAAAAACTGAAGTTTTGAAATGTTGCCTTATATTCCTGCTGCTTTTGCCTTTAGCTTTGTTCGTCCTCCTTTGATCATCTTTTCTGTTGATGGTTTCCGTGCATCATATATGAAGAAAGGGAACAAGGTCATGCCCAATATTGAAAAATTGAGTGAGTACATCTATTTTCTGTCAATGAATGGAAGACAGTCTCTTGCAGCCCAATTGCTTTCACTGTTCGTTGAGCAACAGAAGGGTCAGCATGGCGATGAAATGGCAGAAGTCCCCTTTAAATTAGGTGATATCAGCAGGTGACTTGAAAGCACCCTGATTAATGCAACACACATCTGCTGCTTTGGGAAATCTCAGAATCAGTGACCTTCATGTGGTTTTGTCAGCAAAGAAATGCATCTTTAGTATATGATACGTATCATGCATGCTTACTGGCTAGTTGCAAGGTGGCCAAAAAATTTTCCACTTGATTCAGAAATGTCAGAGGTGTGGATAACTGGCTGCAGAAGCTGTAGCTGGATACCTGTTAACTGGCTGAAAACATGCCCTGCACTCATCTCCGTGAGCATGGGCATCCCCCTGCATTTGTGGAGTACTGGATGCACTGCATAGTTGAGCCTCTCTATATGGTAGTTTGTGTGTGTATGCCCATACCCTTGAAATGTGTTGGGGTTTTTTTCCCCTGTGTGTGTGCGGGGCCTCATATTTGTGTAGCCAGCTATGGTTGGGTTCAGTGATCTTTAAAGTCTTTTCCAGCCTAAATGATTCTGTGATGTGGGGGCTGAGGCCACAAAGTCCAGTGTGAAACTGCAGCTTTGGTCTATCTATCACCTAAAATAAACTTGTGTTTTCTCATGTTGTTTTACTTAACAAGATACTTCCAATGACTCTGGATGGAGACTACCTCAGGAAAAAACCCAGTCTGTGGGAATGTAGCTGGTTCTGTAGTTGTCTGGCTGCATTATTTCAGTTGTTAGTTGTGAAGTACAAAGAGTGCGTGAGTAGGTTTACTACTGCCCTTACTGCTGACTGCTGTTAAGCAGCAGAAAGTTCATATAAATTAGTTAAAATTTAACTAGTTTCTGCATCATTTTTAGTCACAGAAATTACTTTCTCTGGTTTTGTTTTCCATGTCTAAGAGCTTTGCTTCCTCATGTTTGCATATGCTATTGATTTTTCAGGATCTTGTGGAACACATTCTCCTTACATGCGACCTGTCTACCCTACAAAAACATTCCCCAACTTGTACACCCTTGCTACTGTAAGTCCCTGGGAAGGATTTTTTTCATAATAAAATGTTGCACTGGGGTAGATATGTGTTATGGGAAGCAAAGTTTAAAAAAAACAAACAACCAAACATAATTGCTTCATTGTCCATCCTTTTTGGTATTTATTTATGTTAAGTATTTTCTTCATTTTGAAGAAAAAGTATTTAAGTATTTTCTTTTATTTTGAAGTGCTGAAATGGACTGCAATACACTGTCACAGCTTTCCTATGCTTTCTTGTGCCTGCTTTTGCAGTTATTTGTACTGCTGTGTAATTACAGGTCAAAGTTTTCCTCAGGGAAAAAAACCACCCCTGAAATGCTGCCCGGAGTACAACCGGCAGTTGTTCCTTCACTGGAGCAGCCGAAGCCAGCGGGGCTGCCTTAGCAGTCAGTTTGCCATGTGCAGCTGCTGCGTGTGGACGCTGTGCTGGCCCTGCAGTGAGAGGAGCCATCGCTGTGCTGCGGTGGCAGGGCTGGCAGCCAGGCTGTCCCCGCACCTATGTGACACTGACAGTGCTCCCAAAGCTGGCATAAGGGAGTCTTCACCTGCAGCTGCAATTTTTTGCCCTTCATTTTTTTTGTGCAGTCACTGCACAAACGTTTAAATGGATGAGACATGAGGGTATGGAGAAAGAATAGGTTGGGATGGGAGAGGGCCCACAGAAAGGAATTTTCTGCTCTTCTTCCTAAGTTGCTTTTACTGCAGGACAAATTGTGATGTAAAGCCATGGCTTTGGGTGACCTGCCTCAGTTGTTTTTCTTGGAAATAACTTATATCACAGAAGCACTCATGAAGATAAAATACTATAAAATGGAAATGCTAAGTGTCACTTTTGCAACCAGAAAATGAATTACTATGTTCAGAAAGGGCATTCATGAAGAGGAACTGAAAGTACAAATCAATCTTCTTTCCATACATTTTTGCTTTTTCTTTGATGACCTCAAACTAACTTTTAAAGTGTGAAAAACTTGAAAGTATTGAGTAATAGGAGTTTTTATGCTTTTTAGCACAATTCAATCATCCCTTACTACTTTCATTACTACATCCAGATTTAAATGTGCTTATCTGAAAATAAAAAATTTTTATGGTGTGTAGTTCTAAAGATACTTACTTTAAAATAATTTACTTGTATTTGCAGATAGCTATGAAGCACTGCATTTGTGTGCATTAGGGTTTTACTAATTAATCTACTTCTGCACAAAGGGACTCTATCCTGAATCACATGGGATTGTTGGCAATTCAATGTATGACCCAGTGTTCGATGCCAGCTTCAGTCTTCGAGGGCGAGAGAAATTCAATCACAGATGGTGGGGAGGTCAACCAGTAAGTTTCAAATTCCCTCCTACTTCTTTCTTCCTCCCTCTTCTCCCCTCCCCCTGTGCTGTGGAACATAGCCAATAATAATAATTTAAAAAAACATATGTGAACAATTTGTACCTAATCCCTACCCCCCACCCTGGCTGGCCCTCTGTCTATCAGTTTAATGTAATGTTTTGAATTGGCTTTTGCTTTTCAGAATAATAAATCCATTGACTATGGAAAGGTGCTTGCACTGATAAGTATAAATTAGATGCAGCTAGGAAAAAAGCCTCACTTGAGGCAGCAGTGTAACACTCTAATTTTGTTACTATGGCACAATGTTTCCTTTTCATTATGGGTGTCTCAGGTTTTTGTCCTAGTAATGTTCCTGAGCAGTTTTAGTATAAATATTTTGTCAGCATAGCATGGCACAATTTCATAACTATTAGTTAAGTCCACAAGTAGTCACTGTTACCTGTCTTACTGCAGAGGCTGTGGAAAGTTAAGAATTCATTTCTGCCTTGAACACAGCAGCAGAGGCTGAACTACGTCCAGTCTCTTAGATTAGTGTTGGACTTCGTTTGTCTAGCTCTGAATCCTTATTCTGGGCAAGGAAATGGAGTCCTTCAAAGTGTTCTGTGTTACTACAGCTAAGACAGTCCCCTTGCTTCTGCTGCACTTTCCCCTATTAGTGTATGCTGTGCTGGCTTGCTTTGACAACAAAAGTAAAACTAGTTAATTTTAAGTGCAAGAAGCTAAGGTGCATGCACATTTCATTGCTCTGATTGCTCAGGGAGCTATAGTTTAAATGCTGTCTGACAAATTAACCTCACAAAAGAGTGAGATGGTAGGTGAGGAAATCAGAAGGGGGTTGGGAACACCATAACCTGTCTTTTGTTTGCTAAATTGATCTGTATCATCCCCCAAATCTCTTAAGACAGAAATATCCCAAGAGACTAAAGGAAGTTGCTCAGATAGTCTGCAACAAATATGAGACAAGGCCATTAAGAGCTGCAGACAGATGTGTGACAGGCAGATGTTTCTGGCTGTAGATGAGCCAGAATGAGGTATTTGTACTGTTGTAAAATCTGTCTGTGAGTGTAGGCACTCCCTTGTCTAGCTATGCCCTGGGTTAGCTTTTGGCATGGATGGTGAGGAGAGGAGAGAGTGAGAAACGTACCTATTATCTTTCCCAATGTGAGCAAACAATCAGGATCAAAACTAGGAGCAGTGAAAGAGCAGCAGTGTGTAACCTCTCTATCTCAGCTGCTGCCAGAGCCATACAGTTAAAACCTGCTGCGGTCTGGAGTCCAGCTCATAGACAGTCCTGTGGCTCAACTGCTGTGTGACAACTCATTCAGCAGCTGGAATTTAGTTATGCATTGCAAATTTAATTCTGCATCCTACCTTAATCATGGTTAAGTAGGAGTTAGTGGAGAACTAACTCTTGGGGCTTGTACAAATGTCTCTACTTTTAAACTATGATATTTTAGAAGTACAGTGTAAGTCTATGAATACTTCATCACCTGCTGTGTTGTGTGGGGAACATTGTTAATTCCTACACCTATGCTGCTCCAGGGAATAAAAGATTTTCTGGATGAAAAATGTCATCTGAGAAGAGTTCAAGAAGGTTACACAACAGTGGGTGACCTTATGCTGGATGAAATCCTCAGAGGATGGGGTGTGTGTGCATGGGGACGTTGCATACCCACGTAGGGAAGATGAAATAAACCAGTTGTTCTAAAGAATAGTTAAAAAGGAAACACACAAATAATGTAATAAACTGGACATGTCTTTGGAAAATTGGAAGCAAATGCACAGAGGAAGGGTTGTAATTCAATCCCCATACACACAATATGAGGGAAACCCTTAAGTTTGGCAAACCTAATAGAGTGGCCACAATAGCTGGATGAGGAGGTGACAGATCTCTTGCAGAAATATGATATAAATTATACTCTCTCTGCATGTGCAAGAATTGCACATTTGATAAGAGAACTGCAGATTTTTATAAAAGAAGACGTTATCTCTGTCTATATATTGGTTATATACAGTCAGTTTCTAAAGTCCTTTTTATCATTTTCTTTGAATATGACATTAACATAGACTGCCCAAAATAGCTGGATATTGAAAGATAAGACAATACAATTAAGGGAGTAGGAAGGGATACTTGGTCTGTGTATCAGAGGAATCCTGTCTGTCATATCATATATTCAGCTGGCTATTTGTAGCTCCTGGATCTCAAACTGAAGTACTCAAAACATGCAGAGTGGGATATGGTTTGCACAGGATTGGGAATTATTATTTTTCTATGCAAGAAAGCAGGAAAAGTGTCGGAGACTCCCAGCCTTGTATTACGGTTAAAACTGCCTAAAAGAGAATGTCATTTAACATTGATAATCTCTGAAATACTTTCTTGCTTCTGGAAACTGTCCTACTGTATGAAAATGTGGGGGGTTTGGTGGTCTTTCTTTTTTTAGTTGTTCTAATACATGGTCTTTTGCTGGAAAACAGCGAGATTACCACAGACATCAGTGGGATTTGGCAGATGAGTATCTGAATGCTTTTACTCCAGGAATTATGAGAAATTAATAGCATTAAGAAAGGGAGAAGGAGGGGAAAAGGAGCTTGGAAATGTTTCAGGGTGCTGTAGCTGGTTATGGGACTTCCTGATTTAGTATACGATGTTGATTTATTGTATAAGCTTAAAACCACCTTGTTTTCAAAACAAAACTGTTTCATAGGAAACAGCCATAAAACCACTCCTCATACTGCAACAGCATCTCACAGAAATGGTGAACATCAGGGCCCATGGGGGAAACTAAGTTTACTGCTCATTTTTCATGACACTGACATTCTGTTTTCATCCCAAGTAACTTTAGGCACTAAATTTAGGCCCCAGCTGTCTTTGGCTTCTGTTAAGCAGTAGTTTTCCATGTCTTGGTTAGATGTAGTGAGTTTAAGCTTACACTACAGACAATACTTTGCGCTTTTTTAGTGACCTTTCATGATCTTTAGAAATAATCCATTAGCCTCAAGGTCAGAAGATGAAAGGTATAAAACTGCCAGTCTGTGGTTAATGGGGACAGAGAAGCTCCTTCAGAAGGTTACCTGGCTTGGATCTGAATTTGGGTCAAAAAGATGTCTTTCACTTGAGAAATATTATAATTATGAAGGTTTTGATGGATGTTTAGGATGTCTTTTCCGTAGCTTTAATTCCACTATCAACCTTTTAAAGACTACCACCCTCAAAAAGGGACCAGCTTGAGATGTCAAGTTAATCCTTAAACATGGCCATGACATTCCTAGGTAACAGACAGCATTGTTTGTGAAGCTGTCTTTACAGTCTTCAAGGTATGCCTGTAGACATTAGCTATCATCACCCTGCATCTTAACTTGATAGTCCTGATTCATCCAAATTTATATATCAGTTTTTAGAATTAAACCACTTTTAAAATTTTGTTGACTTTGCCTGTCTAATAATTACAGAAGGAACTTCAGAAAGTTGTCATCTGCTTTTGCATCCTGAACAGGTTTTGCAATCACTTTGTTGGTTAGTACAGGAAGCAGAAGGAGAGATGTCTGTAATTCTATTTTATAAATAGTCCTATTTATCCAGCTTGAGCCATGAACAAGCAACAGGATCCTGAGTCTGTCTGTTTATTTAATAGACTTCTTGTACCAAAAATCTTCTGCCTGGGCAAGAAGGCAATGCTTAGTTGCTAAGTTTGTGAGAACATTTGTGTCTTTTAAGAAGTGTGGGAGGAGCTACTCCGCATTTTACCTTGTTGCAGAACAAATTGCAGATGGTGCAGGAGTGGCATTAATTCCACATGCTTGCACATGGTCTTGTACACGGTTCTTTAAAGGGAAGTGCTGTGGTTTCCTCCTTCCCACCTCTGCCTGGATGTGGAAGAGATTTCCCATTCCTACAAATACTGAGTCAGCCTTCGCGAAGTTGTGGACTCTTGTTTATTCATGGTAGATTAAAAGCAGGGAGGTGTCCCACTTTCTGTGCAGGTTTTCAAAGAAAATTCCACAGCTATCTTGAATAACTGTATATGAAGTACCTGTGTGCAAATGTGTCCAGAAGCAAGAAGGGAGAACCTGGGACTTCATGTTCCATCTGGCATTGATACCTAACTTACTGCTTAGACTTATCTACTTTCATCCATAAATAAAGGAGGAAAATTGTTATCATTCAACACAGAGGATATAAAAACAGAAGTAATTCAGCTTACAGGATATGTTTCATATATATCTAGGAAAGCATGTATACTATTTCTTGGGACACTTGCCACTGTACTAGGTTTGATCTATGATTGCATAATTTAACAGGTCTTTCTGTATTGGAAAAGTTAGATATAGCTGATTTCCTGTGGCATGGCATGAAGACAGTGGTTGATCTCTTACTGTTTT
>WEIT01034725.1:25438-38182 GCA_013389985.1 Dryoscopus gambensis
GGCTGCAGTAAGAGTTTGCTGCCAACATTTCTGCTGGAGTTACTATCCTAAAGCCAAAGTAGTAAATAGACTTGTGTGCTCCCATCAGTTGCTCCAGTCTGTTGTCTAATTTTGCCTATCCACTCAAGAGTGTGAGTAACAAAGGGTATTTCTAGTATAAATAGCTACTACTAGATTCATCATCACTGTAACAACTCTAAAACACTCTGGGTATTTTACTTAGAGCTTGGTCAATGCAAATAGAAATTCTTCCACCTCAATGACAACTGCTTCTCTGTGTGCTGCAAGATGCCTCTACAAATGTATTGCTGAGTAGGAGTTTTAGGGATGATGGAGCATAGTGTTGAATTTTCTTAGTTTGGATTTAAATAAATGAAAGGGCTGATTCGGTTTTTTTTCCTTCCTCTTAAAACCAAAGGAGAGCAGAGGTCCAGTAGTAGTTTGTTGTAAGCTTGAGTTGAATCTGGCTCTGCCTGCCAAAGTCAGGATGGAGTCATTCAGACTCGCTCAGAGGTTGTAGGCAGATACAGGCCTTTTGATTTGCTGATTTTTGACTTCAACAGATCCTTGTCTTAGCTATTGATCTACTTCAAGTGCAGCAGACACATGTACTCATCTAAACAGCTAATGCCAATGTAAATGGCTGCATTCCTGAGATGAAATACTGGCAGGTGCGGTTTTTCCTCTCTGAAGCCAGTCTGGGTGCCTTTAGGCTGCCCTTGCTGCTCTTAGGACTGCACAACCAGGAGTGATCTCCACTTATGTGCATTACCCCTGCCACAGAAAGGTGTGCATACTGTTTTCAGGTGACATTCATGAAGCACACTCTATGCTCAACAAGACTAGCGACCACTTTCTCACAGATGTGCTGGCTGCCTTGGCAATGTGCCAATGATCCAGTTACTCATCTGTCAGGATGACAAGTATTTTACTTGCCTGGCTGGAGGGAGAGTGTCTTTTGGCACATGTATAAATCATTGTCTAAAATACACAGGATCAGGGGTGAATTCAGCTGTGCTAAGGCAGGAGCACCACAAGACATCTTCAGCTGCTGAGGGTAGAACTTGGCTGGTCTCATTTAGACAACCAGGCAGACTGGGCAGTTTGGGCCTGTGGGGGCCAAAGCACTAGAAAGCCAAACTAGAGTTTACAGATGGTAAAATTAAAACACAGAATTCCCTGGACTTAGTTTGTTGGTACCTTCCCAGAGATATCTGCAAAATTACTTAGACTTTGCAGGAACACAAACTTTTTTTTAAAAAAGTGGAGACAATGTTTTTCCAAGTAAAACAAGACAGAGCATAGCAGCAGTGGCAGGTGACACACACTTCATCCTGAATGTGTATTTGACCTCTTTTCTCTGCCATGGCTGGGTTTTTCCTCTAAGAATAAATTTGCAATGCAAAGGAAGATGTAAGTGCTTTAAGTGTGGGCCCTTTTTCACCTGGGAATACCATGATGCACTAATGAATGTGTAATGAATAACTGCCTTAATTAGACACAGTATCCTGGCTGGTTATGCACCCTGTTCTGACTAACGTGGCACAAACAAGCATTCTTGCATTGCAATCATACTTCTGACTGCAGTGTGTGGGCTCAGTGACATGGTCACTGGTTGTAGGCACGCTTCCTCATCTTTCATGTTCACTTGCATCCTTTTCTCCCAGCCTGTCAGAGCTGTGATATTCAAATTTCAATAGCCTGAGATATTGAAAACAATATCCCTGTAATTCAACTATAACTCCCAAGTTCCTATATAAATCCAAAGCCGTTTCTTTTTTTTTTTTTTTTTTTTTTTTTTTTTTTTTTTNNNNTTTTTTTTGGCAGTTACTGTGCAGCCACATCATCTTGTGATCATTTTCACCATGCAAACTGTAGTGCTGGTGGAAGGCTGGGGCTGCCGAGGCTGGAGGGAGATGTTTGGGGGACACTGTGTTTGGTGGCAGCTTGCGTGTGTATAAATACGAACCAAACCTGAAATCAGACTCTTGAGGAGAAGCACCTCAAAATGAAGAGTGGGCTGCAAACCCGTGGCCATTCTGCTCCTGATCTGGCACGTATTTAGTAAAACACCATTTCTAGAGCATTACTCTGGATGCAGTCTTCACTGGAAAAGAGGATACGTTATCAAAAAGTTAGAATAAAATGAAAACAAATGATCTTTTATAGCTGTGATTTTAATTTAATTGGACTGAGTCCAGTCAGATTTGATGAAGTAAAAGATGAGAGGTAAGGGGTGTGTCCAAGGCAATGGAAAGGCAAACATGACCAATTTTCTCATAAGTAACATTACAATATCCAAATTTAATTGCTGTTAACTATAGCCTCATTTTGCAAATGATCTTTCATTAGACTGTGCCAAATCAATTTCAATTAAAACCAATGTGTAAATAACACAGGAATGACATTTGAATGATGCATATCCAGATGACAGTTTATAAATGCCTGTTAGAGCAAGGTACATGGACTTTGAATGTATTTTCAAAGAGCTGATTTAAAGTAAGCCAAAGACCGCAATTATTACGCAAGGGAGCTACATTTTGTCTTAACTCCTCATGAACTGTATACATTTCTATATGCATAAATAATGGGAGGAAATAATCTAGCTCTATAAATAATGCTGGCCTTTAAGCCACTGCCACTTTTGAAATGAGTTTTGAGATAACTTGGGTAGTTCTTCCTAGCAAGTGTAATTTAGTTCTGTGGAGCTACAAACTCATCATTTGCTCTCCTTGATTGTGGACCTTTTTGATGTTCTGACATTCTCATCCACCTGCCTTGTCATAATAGAGTCATAGGATAGAAAAGAGAAAGAGGATGATGAGGATAACCAGGAGTGTGGCATGGCTTTCATTAGAGGAAGATCAAAGTTGTGTTTGAAAAGGAATAAATAGAGATGAATATCATGAATGTTGTATAGAAGTGGAAAGAGAAAGGATTTAATAATCTGTTTCAACCTATGAGAACAGTACCCTAACCCCAATGAAACCTGCAAGTTGTAAACCAAGTGAAGTTAAATATACACTCATGGAGTGTGTGACTACATTGTGGAACATTCTGCTGCAAACTGATTTATAGCTAGAAAAATACAAGGGACTTGAAGGATTGGAAAAAGGGATTGAAAATTTCCTTGACATTTTTTTCCATCATTTCAATCAATCACCCTATCGGGTGAGCTCAGGAAGTTCTTAAACATCTGTATAGGAAGGTGCCCCTCCCTGTAGTCTTAACACCTCATCACTCTCTGTGGCCTTTTTTGTGTGCTCTCTTCTAACACATTTTCTGTTGATGGCTACTGATTGTAGGATAGGGGGAGGAGGGAATTTATGCAGACACTGATTAGGGTTAAGGTATGTTCCTTTCTAACTGAATATCCTCCAAAACCTGAACTCTAAAAGGGTCAGGTGAGTAGTCGCTGGGTTTTGAAAATTAAATTAAATACTGGAGGAATTCTTGGCCGTGAATCTTAATGCTTCTAATTAAAAGCAACGTAGAGATTTAGGAGTGAAAGTCTACAGCACAGCAGCTGACCCACTGCTACAGAGTTTGCATAGGTTTGTCACTCCACATTTTCAAATTAGGGCCGAGGCTGAACACTGCAATTTTCACTTCTAGGCTCAGGTAGAAGAATGTGCCTTGAAAACATTTTCTTTTGATTTCAGAGAGTCATTAGGGATGTGAGCACATTCTAATCCTCTTATATTTTCCTCATTAGATTTGGATTACTGCAGCTAAGCAAGGGGTGAAAGCTGGCACGTTCTTCTGGTCAATGTAAGTACCTTCTGTTTTCTGGAGATTTTAAACTAATAATTCAGAATTAATTCAGTGTGAGTGTTTAAGGTGTTTTCCTTTCTCTAAGCATTTGGTAGGTTGGAGATTCTACCTGTATACCTCTGTTGTTTCATTTGTGCAGTGTTTCTGATATCTAAAGCTGATGCTACAGTTTGCTGCTTTAAATTCATGCAATGACTTTTAACAGTTGTCTGAAGAAGAAATGTGTGACTGTGAAAAATTACTGTCTTTCATTTCACAGTGTGGTTTTTGCTTCCTTAGTATTGCTAGCAATACTTAGTTCTTAGTTCTCTGAGTGTGGAAGACTCTTACTGTCCTCTTATGTTAACTGACATCACCAGTCTAATTGACTTAAAGGTTTGGTTCATTCATTTTACAATACAGCCTGTCCTTTGGGCAAGATATCTAATTCCCTCTCTTAAAAGACAGCCTTGAGGATCTTTACTGTTTGCTCTTTTGCTTAATGATTCCAACTGATTTTCTCTTGTCTCAACTAAAATGTATCTTTACAACCAAAAATCAATGAATTTCGATAATTTTGATAATTTTGAGTTCTGAGGAATTCATGTGGATCAGTTTCTATTACAGTTTGTGGCAGGATTGCAGGAGCAAAGAAAATGTTTAAACTGCAAGATTGAAGTAATAAGGGGGTTTGATTATCTTTTTTGTGATTCTTTTAGAAATAGTATTTTTTACTGTTCTAAATATCATAAAGCACATGGAGGGAGTAATAAAATACACCACAAGCTGATGGTAGGTTTAAGTTTGCAAGATGAAGATCTGACAGAGCTCCACTCTGGTGCTCTTCAAACCAAAGAAATGAATGTAATTCCTAAACTCTACAGCTACACAGTCTCCATAAACACCCTGGGCAATGCATACCTGGGGATATAGAATGTAAAAAAGGTAGCCAAGGATAGGTTGTATGAATAGCACTAGTAAGGGAGTGAGACAGCCACTTTACATATGATTGAAATATATATGCCTTAAAACTTCATTACTTAAATTGGGACACAGAATGTTTTTGGGAGAATTTTCAGGCAGATTCTTCCAGGAAAACAGAGTTTTCGAAAGATTTTAGTTAGAAATGAGTTAATTGAGAGAATGAATTTTTTTTTATATTGCACAATTAATAAAAATACAAAAATAGGACAATACCCAAGATTATTATTCCAGTTTAAAATTTTGCCTTATTTGCAAATTTTAGCATAAATTCTCATTTTTATGCTTTTTTCTACAACCAAAAGTTCTCTGTGTAGTTGGAGACTGAGGACTACTGTTTGTCTATAAGGCATTAAAAATGAATGTATTTCCCAATGGCTGCTGCCATCTCTATTTCTCTGCCAGAGGTTCCCAGAGAGTGCTGAATTCAGTTCATTATGGTGACTGATGGTGGTGTCTGATTCCTGCCTTGGGATTCTGCTATTGATCTAATGGAATCCGGACTGACTGTGCTATTGTATTAAAATGACTGTGTGGTCACTGACCTGCAGAGCTTTCCTAAGATGAGATATTTGGAACTTTACCAGCTGTTTCTAAGGTTAGTCATTCTCATAGCATGAACTTGGCCTCAGCAGCCAAGTGAGAATGGCAATCCCTGTACAAACAGTAAAGCAGGATGGCTCTGCTCTGCGGAGTGAGAGGCTGTCAGGGTTGTTCAAGTCCCCGTGCTGCTGGCCTGGTGTTTCACATGGCTCTGTCCTGGTTCACACCAGCCTAGCCCTCAGTCTGGGTGCTGTTAAGGCAGTGCGAACTTTTCCAGTGTCTGCAAGACTACCAGAGTAGGGTGGTTATTTAAACCTGTACTGATATGAGCAATGTAGTGGATTTTACTTGTGCCAGCTATCCAATGGCAGCATTATTGTGCATACAAAGTTCACCTGGGTTCAAGCGACCAGAATGGATCTTTTATTCACTCCTATTTAGATGAGTTAGATTTACTGCTTTGAGCTCTCACTACACTTGCAAACTTTTAATCATATTTCTTTTGGAGTATGTAGACATTCAGGAGATCTGATGTGATTCTGTTTGCAAATTAACAAGCAGTGTTAAGCAACAAAGATGATACAGCATGCTAAAAGCAAATTATGCTATTATGATACATTTTATTCATATTAGAATCAGTTCATAGCAAGGTTTTGTTTATGCTTTTTGTATCCTATGATAACAAAGTATGTTTTTGTATTTTGTGCTCCAGTGTCATCCCTCATGAGCGCAGAATATTAACAATACTTCAGTGGTTAACCCTTCCAGACAATGAAAGGTAATTCATTTATTGTCATCTACTGTTGCATAACTGCTAGTTTGTCTTCTCTTTCTGAGTAGCTGGAAAAGCAAGTGGAAATTTAATTCTAAAATTTATTTTTGTCTGTTACAAACCATCACTGATTTAAGGATTTATTTGGGTTTTGTTTTTAGTGCGAGTTATTTGAGATTTGGGGGTTTTTGTTTGGTTGGTTTGGGTTTTTTGTTTTGTTTTGTTTTGTTTTTTTTTGTTATCATATCAGCTTTTAACCATCAGCAGTTTGATTCTTCCAAATAAATGTATGGTATGAATTTGTTTCTTATCAAAAAAGCATGTAGTTACATGGATTAACCGGGATTGTTCTTATCCTACTGAGCCTAATATAGTTTAACAACCTTACAGACATGGCAGTTTTAGAACTGGACACCGAGCTCTAGGAAAATTTTAGGATTTTAATAAAGAGTCGGTTTTAGTATACAAGTTCCCTTGTTGGCTGCAAGGCTCAGGAGAGCCGCTGTTGTGATTTCTCCTACAAGATTTAAAATGAGCATGTGTCCTCAGATGGTACCCCATGTGTTACATACATATATATATATATATGTGTATATATAAAGCTGCAAAACAACTAATTATACCGTGGGAACAAAGGACTGCTAAATAACTCTAGGTTTCGACGACCGAGGAACAGGTCTTCTTCCACAGAGCTAAGTCTCATTGGAAATCTGACTTGATTTGACTTGACCCCACAGGCCTGTGTTTTTGTGGTGTTGCTGAAAGAAAGGTAACCTGAACAAGACCTGTCTTTCTTTCAGGCCTTATGTTTATGCCTTCTACTCCGAGCAACCAGATGCTGCTGGCCACAGATACGGTCCTTTCAACTCAGAGGTTAGTACACATTTTTTTCTTCTACAGAAAAAGCAGATGTCTCCAATACTTTTTTTTCCACTGAAAAATCAATGCTGCTCAGAAGTAACATTTTTAGCAACTTTGTTTTCACCTGTTTCTGCAGTATGCTTCCCCTCTGCCAGAGAAAACAAAGTTATCTTCTAAAGGATTTATCGTGTAAAACTCACTTCTGGGAGAAGGAACTGCCCCTGCCTTTCAGGGGGCTATTTCTCTGTGTGATATGATAATGCAAATAGAAAGATTTATTTGGCAAAGACAGGAGTATATTTGTGTGCAACAGTGTAATGTAACTTTCCTCTAACAATTTATCATTCTTAAAAGTAATTATAATATAATACAGAAAGTATTGAGATAAAATGCAGAGAAGAAAAAAGCTTTCTTTAAAGCTGACAGCTGGCAGTAGCCAAAGTAATAATTCCAGTCTGTCAGGAAATGTAAAAAGCTCTAGTTCCAGTTTCATATAGGCCCTACAGGGGTTCAGAAAGCTTTTCCAGTACTGTTCCCTCAGGACCATACTGTTGAGTTTGGAAGAAGTTTTAAAGCATCATAAGGCATTTTAATGAAAAATTATGTGCAACATGCTGCAGTAGTTTAACCCCTTGTTTGACTTTGTGTAGCTGGCTGGGACTAATGGGTATCGTTTCCCCTGTCAGCACTGTCCAGGTGACAAGAACTTAAAGATAATGCACTTGTCTGGGATGTGTGGACAGGGAAAGTAAATTCTGTACCCAAATATCCTGCTTCAGGTGGCTGGGATCTGGCATTTCCAGTGGTGTCTGAGACCTTGCAAAGGTCCCCTAGTTTCAGTGTAAATGCATGCCTGCATATTCCCATCACAAGACTTTAGGAGGTTTTTTGTAAGGTATTCAAAGGGTAAACAAATGTTTGCATTCTTCAAAAAGTGAGGAGTGTATCAGATGCCTACTCTCTGGAAGGCAATACAAATCTCCTTGAGCAGCCAGATACCCAGCAGTAATTTCTTATTTGTTTGGTTTACATCTGGTGGCTGCTCTTGACGGGAGAAGAGAGCAAAGAGAAGCAGCATTAATATTTTTTAGTATGGCTGAGTTATTTGGGCTGTTCAAATAGTTTGCAGGGGTTATGAAGTTGCTGCGGGTAGCAGCCCTGTTGGAGCAGCCTGAGCCATGGTCCTAGAGCAGTGGATGTGAGGAATTATTCCAAGTCAGCACTGAAGCACCATGTTGGATGGAGAGAAGCCGTCTTTTTTCTGGATAAGCAGGGGTTAAGATCTGACAGCACTGCTAAACTGACAGACATGGATATGTGTCCATGTTGTCATTTGGCTCAGAACAGGAGATGTGTCTGATTCAGTCAGGCAAGGTATTGGTAATGAGACCTCTCTGATTTAATGATATATTTCTCAATAATGCTTTATTGTTACCCTTAGAGAAATATTACAATTACTGTGTGTACCTTATGACTGAAAACTAATTTCATTTATGTGGTGATACAACCACCTACATCTGAACAGAGTTGTGGAGCTTTTTCCATGGACTTAAAAGGCGAATTTAAGATGATGACATTGAAAATGTTCTTTAAATTGTGGTGTTTAACAAATCTGTTTAGCATCCAATGTGGCAATCTAGCTTCAGGTCACTTATAAGAGTCAAAAAAGTGAAGTGTAGCAAAGTGTTCATTATAAAAGCAGAAAGCCCCCAAAGGCTCTTCCTGTGTGTGGGTTCTTCTGGATGGTTATCTGAAGGTTGGTCTCCAATTGCAAGGCAAAGCTTAGCCTTTTAATAAGTGTGAATTAATAACTTATGAAAGTTCTTCAAATAAATAGTTTTATGTCATTTGTGTTAAACACAAGAAGACCATGAAACTGATTTTTAGCAAATTGAGAACAGATGAGTTAGCAGAAGAGCATGTATGGGTTTGCAGTTCAAACAGTGGACCAAACTTCGTGAATGGAAACTTAAGTAAATGAATACAGCTGTATAAGTACACGGACGCTGAGGCTTGCTAGGGGCCTGGTTTCAGGATAGAAAAGCTAGGAAGTATTTTATATTGTTTCTCTTGACACTGCTTTCAGTGTAATTTTTAGGAGCTATGAAATTTACATCATCTGGAAGAAAGTCCTCAAAAGGATCCCTTTTAGCTAATTCTTTGATACCAAGAGCATGACTTCCCTGTGAAATCATTTTTTTCTTGTATACTGCTGGCAGCAGTTAGACATTTGGAGTATTCCTGACCATTTTTCTTCATGCAAAGGCAGATCGGTCAAACAATAATATTTGAAAACAAGCTCGTAACAACTCTGTGTTATATTTACAATGGGCTTTTTATTTCTTCTTTTGAAGAGTGAATATTTCATGCAGATTTTTCTTGCTGCAGTTAGTAGTTTGAGGAGTAGTTTTATATCTTGAAAACCTCCAAATCTTAAAAATCTTTATTAGAAAAAAGTGAAATTTTATTTGAGCTTATTATACAATATAATGTCCTAAATTTATTTTAAATGTATCATCTTAGAGGTCTGATGGCATCCAGATTGCACTTAGATCTTCCCAGGATGTGCACAGCAGCCTATGTGCAGTGTCTTAAAGCTAGAAGCAAAGGGACTTAGATACACTTAAAATTTATTGGTGAATTGCCAGTGTTTTTTATAAATGGAATTGATATTATAGCTAGTGTCCACAAGCGTAACTTTGCATATCCACTAACATGAATTTCAGTGTAAATGAGTTGGTTGTCTAGGTTTTGGGGTTTGGGGGGGGGGGGTTTTGTTTTGGTTTGGTTTGTTTGTTTTTTTGCTTTAGTGTGGGGGTGTTTTGTATTTTTTTTCCTTTAAAAACATTTTAGGAAGTATTTCAGTGGGTTCTATTATGTTTCCAGGAGCAGTTATGGGAGTTATGAAATATATGCTTGCTTTTGATTTACTTCTGCCTTTTTTTTTTTTTCTTTCCCTCTGTGCTTCTGCAGTTGAACTCCGGTAGGTTGGTCTGTCCGGGTCAAGAGGCAAAGCTTTGGCTGGCTAGTTACCCTTGTGATGTTACAGTTTCCTTCTGTAGGTGGGGAGGGATTTGTTTCCCTCCTCCATAACTCTGTTCTGACTCTTGAGCAAGACTAAGAATTGGCTGGTTAATAAGAACTTGGCTCTTTTTTTTCTCCTAGCTAACTTTTTTTTTTTACATAAAATATTCTAGAAATATACTACCATAAGAGCTCTAAAATACATGGAAATCTGGCAGTGCTAAGCCGTTTCTGCTGCTCCTCTAACATGCTGTCTTGAGACAGTCACTTCAGTGTTCAGACCTGGGTGTCCCACGCTCGCGTGTTTCTGGCCTTGTGGAGCTCTGGCTGAGCCGATTCAGAGACAGTAGAATGAGAATCCTTCCTTTCCCTGCCGCTCCTCTCATCAGGACTGCACAAAGCTTGAAGCGTTTTAAAAACAGAAAACTCTGGTGCTGCTTTATTAAAATACCTTTCTGGAGAAAGACGAATGAAACTGGACTAGAATCTCCTTTCCAGCTGCTTGCGTTGGAAGCAATGAAACAGCATGGCAGATGGTAACATCCCCTTCCTCACCTTCCCTGTTTATGAAGCTCTGTAACTCAACAACTGGGAGAAGCTGCCTAAGTACGTAGAACTTAAATAGCATCATAAATCTCCAACTCCTCCCCAGCACTCAGCGTGCTCCATTGCACACAGCATATTGTAGTTTATCTCCTGGTAGGTGTCACCTGTCAGCTCCTCGCACGCCATCTCAAGCAGTGCCAAGAGCCTGCGACTTGTGTTGAAGTCAGTGACAGTGGGGCAGTTTAAAATTACGAGCAAGTTGATTAATGGGATAGTAGTTTATTCTAGCTAGATGTTATTTTTTTCCTTCTATGTTTTTTTTTCCCTTCCATAAGCCTGTCTTAGGTAACTGTGCATTTAGAAACAATAACATTACCCAGTGAGCTGCCACACTGAAATGCCCATAAAGCTGGTAAAAAGGCAGGTAGCAGCACAGATTTCTTATGCACTGCCACTAATTTGCCCCACCCAGCTGATCTGAAGGATATGAGCTCCATGTAAACTGAGTCTCACCTTCATAGCCCTGATCTGCAGACCCCAAATAGTGGCAAATGTTGTTCTGGTGATTTCAGTGAGGTGCAGGGTCTGGCACACAATAGTGGTACATGTTAGTGCTATGAATGAAGGTACCTGGTGTCACTAATTCAGCCAAAAAGTTGGTGTGGGAAACCTTGCAGAAGTCATTTAGACTGTACAGACTTTCATATTCATACCTGAACCATCATTCAAGCGAAATGTTGCATTTTCACCAGTAGTCTACCCTGGACACTCATTAAGTTGTGTGGAATGAATTTAGCTGTAATTGAAATTAACTTAAATCTTGATAATATTAATGGATTAATATTTGAGAACTAATACTCCCTATATAACTATGTATTTTCAAACAGAAGCCCCACCTATCTTTCAAAACACCAATTTAATTTGCTTTTATGCTGTCTGCTCTTGTAACCGCTGTTCCGCTTTCAGTACAATTTGGTGAATTCCTCCCTAAAAAGGGGTAGATTCTAAATTGTCCAAAAGCCTAAATATTTGATAAGTCCATAGCATTTATGCTTCAGGATTATCTGGCACAGGTAGCATTACTATCTGATGTGAGTTGAGACAGGCTTTTTTTCTGAGTCCAGACATCTCTCCCTGCCAGTACAGGAGAGTAGTTATGGCTCCCCTCTTACTCCGCCTAAGAGACCTAAGAGAAAGCTTCCTCCTAAGAGGAGACAGGAAAGACCAGTTGCAGCTCCAAAGAAAAGAAGAAAAGTACATAAAGTGGATCAATATTCTACGGAAACTCGTCGGAAGAAAGTAAGTTCCAAAAATTTATGATGGAAGTGCTACTTTTTAGGCACTGTCTTTATTTTTTTCAACTGGGGAGTTCACTCCATGCTTCAGGTTGGTATTTTGCAGCCAAAACTTTTATAAATGTACTGAAGGACCTGAAGGAGAGCAGCCAAACCAGACTAAGCCTTCTGGGAGCTGTGTTTTTCTTGTTGCAGACTGTTTGCATTAAGGGAAGTTATCTTTACAATCTCTTTATATTTTTAAATCCAGCTATCAGCTGGAGGCAATGTCAGAAAAATCTCTGGGAAGACATTACCACGGCTGCTAACCCTTCTGAACCATTACAATTTCTGCAATGTGTTGTAGCCACTGTAACTTCCAGCTCATGAGAGCATGGTGATTATTTGAGATTCTGTATCTAGTCATCACGGTTGTGGAAAAGTCCTGAAAATGTGGCCCATAAAATCTAAAAGGGAAAGAACATTTGTTTTAAAAATACACATTTTTAAAGTAACTTTGTGACTTTAGATAGTAGGGAATTCTTATTACAGGACTTCTGAATCCTGTATTTGCAAAAGGTGGTGCATAAGTCTGTTTTCACAAGGAAAACATCAAATAGAAATTGCTTTATTAGGAAAAACTGAAAGTGGATGAAAAGAGTATTCCTTAGTATATTGTCTTTCTCCACCTGGCACTAACAATCTACGTATTTCTCCTTTAAACTTGAAACAAAAGCCTTTACACTCCACAGTACCCTACAGGAGGCTATAAACACTCTTCTCAGTAGATTTTTTTGTGGGGATGTTTTTTGACTTGTTACACAATTTTGAACACAACTTTGAAGAGTTATTTTGAGACACATTATTTAAGTGTAAAAACATGGCAGACATGGACATGCAAAAAAAATCACGTATAAAACCCCAGGAACTTGCCAGAGAACTTTTAACACAGATTTACCTGAGAGGAAAACTAATAATTACTATGGATGA
>WEIT01034725.1:38203-93542 GCA_013389985.1 Dryoscopus gambensis
GTTGCTCTTTTTTTTGCCTTTTTTTCTCTGAATGAAAAGGTCATCCAAACTTATCCCTAAAGAACTCTTTTTGATAAGTCAACTGTGAAAATTTGTCACCATTATTTCAGAAAAAACCCCCCTAGTATTATGCAATAGTTGCCATCATATCTGCAAGTTAATCTTTTGATGCTGTTTGAGAGTAATGGAATGCAGTACAGGATGGATCCTACCAACTATTGGAAAAAAATTTAAAGTAAGATTCTTTCGTCCTTCTAATCAGACTTCTTCTATGGGAAAACTTGTGAGAGAATCCAGCTGGTTTTTGTATGTTTCAGATCCCACACCCACCACTTTCACAATGCTACGAAACTTCCTTGTAGCAGCATCCTAGAGATCCATGTATATTGAAAGATAAAATGTTTCTGTACTGTCTTCCAAAGTCTTGATATTAGGTGAAGAAACGTATCTACAAGAGTTTTATTTGTTTGCCAATAAATCTTTGAAAGTCGCATCTGAGAAGGAGCTGTAAGAGGAGGTCAGATTGCTGAAGAGGGTAGCTAAACGAAATTACCATCACTTGAAATCCTTGAATTATTGTTGCTCTATCTTTTTATCATCATTATTATTTTTAAAAGAAGACTCAAGCTTGCTGACAAAAGTAAACATTAATGGGAAATCTGTCTGGGTTTCCAGCTTCCTTGAATAAGCTTTGGATTCTGAGTAAAAGCTGTATTTCCTTATATGATTGACATAATATAAATAGACTTTCATAAAAATGGAATTCCCATCTGTAGAAGAAATTCTTTGTATTGGAGAGTGAAAGAATGCTGAAACAGACAATTTTCTTTTTTTCTGAACTTGAGGGTTTCAAAGTTTTAACTTAGATGACTACTTAGGCTTTCCTGAATTAAAATATTTCAAAATTTCACCCTTTGTCTGAACCACTTCCGTATGTTGCAGAAACTGTTCCTCCTGTTCCCTACCATGATTCCTTCTCCTGTAAGTCCCTTCTCTGTGGGGACTCTGCCACATGGGAGTTGACATTTCCTGTCTCATAACCTAGCAGACTCATTTAACATCTATCCCTTAATGACTCAGGCAGAGGGAGAATTTCTGAACCATCTCTTTCTGGGTCACATTAACATGGTGTTCATTTTAGAAAATTTTGCCAAAATCTAGTTTTTTTCTCATCCAGAATTAGTTATCATTCTGTTTGTCATTGGGAGGATTTTTTACTGTGGATACTTGAATCAGCCAAATCAGACGAGTGAGGAAGAAGTTGCCATATAGTGACGACAAACGTTTTCTTCTCAAAATCAAAACAAAATCTAAGTCCTCTGCCTAAAATCTTGCTTTTCCCTCCTCTGTGCCATCTGGTGAAAAATGTTTCATTTTCTTGAGGCTGAAAGCACAGTCCCGTGTCTTGCTTTTTCTCTGTTGTTTGTTTTTTTTTTTTTTTCTTAATGAAAAAGGAACTTAAATGAAGAAATCACAGTATGGTATCTGTGTCCTCTGGAGTCTGCTGACAATTTTGCCAGAACTGTCATTTGAGCTGTTGGAAACTCTTGGCTTTGAAGCTGAAGAATGCTCCCTCTGAGCTCCATGTGCTACTCAAGTGACGTGCATGTTGTCGTCCTAGTATCAGATGTCCTTTGAAGTGAATTTCATTAAGTGACTTGGCATGTGAATCCCAACTTTAAAGCTTCATTTCATGTTCATTTTTTGACTAAATCATTCACATAAAATAGCCTTTTAAAAATACTGCTCTGTATCTATAAGAAACAAACAGAACCCCAAAGTCGCATGTGTTTTTCTGCTATCTATACATTCTTTTACCAACTGTATGCATGTTTATGGGAGGCCTAGGATCAGCCATGAAGATCTTTTGCTGTCTTGTGTCAGTATCTCAGCAGGACTTTCTCATGATGAAGTCATGGTGTGGATATACAAAAGGAAATTGTACAATAATTGTAGGAGTAACAGCTCAGCCAAGGCTTTGCCTCTTGACCTGGATGATTTTCCCATCAGAGTTTTGCCAAAGGACCCCCATTTGTAGAAGCAGGAACATTGCAATGACAGAATTAACTTTTTTTCCCTTCTGAATATTTATACAGATGATGGTGAATCCCCTGAGAGAGATTGACAAGACAGTAGGACAACTAATGGATGGACTGAAGCAGTTGAAACTACATCGATGTGTCAATGTTATATTTGTTGGTGATCATGGTAAATTTTAAACCATAATATTTATCAGAAGATAAATGCTTAAGCAGCGTAGCTGTACATATAGTAGGTGACCTAAATCAAAGTTCCATTTGACATATTTTTGTGCTGATCTTTTTTCTGGTAGTTTAACTTCCCCAAAAGAGCCAGTTGGTGTGGACTGGCCACTCAGCTCACCTGTTGATTGCCATGGAGGGACACTTCTCTTTCATAACATTGATCTGGATATTTACTTCTTCACTCAGAGCTTTTCAAATCTTGGTGTTTGTGATATCACATGCAAGTGTAGTTCTTCTTGCATGTATGAGGGCTATAATTTGCCTAGAGTAATCTTCTTGTCAGTTTTTATGGAATGAAAAATTTAACAGCCCTGTTCTCCTGTACATGAGGAGAAAAGTAAGACTTCAGATTGAGGCATTTCCATAGCAATCAGTGGGTCAAGTTATCCTACTAGAAGAAGGACTGGAATGTCTGTAAGTTAGATGGAAGGGTCATCAAAGTAATGGAGGAAGGAGGTAAAAAAATATTTCATGGTCAAGTGTAGTTACCTAAAAGCAGAGATATTATTTGGTAGGTCTTATTCCTTCAAACATTAAAAGAAACCTTGCAATAGGAGAAATAGTAAATATTAGCAAAGATAAAAAGAAAAAGAAATTTTTATTGAAGAAAAACCTGGGTTTGCGTAACATTTTTAGCAATGCCACCAAAGGTCCTCTTCTTTTTAGATCTTTTTTTCCTGACAGTCTCACATGAACTGCTACATCAGCAATAAAATGGCATATGCCTCCTTTCTGGCTGTGGATATAGAAGGGTAAGGGTCAGGAAGGATTTCCAGGGGTGGCAGTTTTGTGCTGAGAACCTCCTGTGGTTGGGAGTACATTCCTCCCTACCACAAATGTCTGCAAGAGAAAATTGTTTATCTGCAGCTGCCTTAGAACAGACCACCAACAGACAATACCTTTTGTGTGCTCTCTCTTAAAATCACTTGTTTAAAAAGAAATAATCCCCAAAGCAGTACATTAAACTAGAAACAGACTCTGATTTTTCCATGAGCTTAATTTGGAGTTGAGTCAGTGCACACATGGTATATGTGATGACTGTTCCTACAACGCTCAGAGTGGTATTTCACTTGTATGGGCACTCCTAGTTTGAGTCCTACCAGTGTTTTATGTTGGAATTAGATGGCTGTAAAGAACAAGATTAGTCATCCAAAAGGAAATAATACATGGGGTGTTTGGGGTCTCCTTTTTTTGCTGTTTTGGACAATGTGTTTATTTTCAGAGTGGATTAATTTTGCATCTTCCTTCTGCAGGGATGGAAGACACAACTTGTGAAAGAACTGAATTTTTAAGCAACTATCTGGCTAATGTGGACGATATAATTTTGCTGCCTGGATCTTTAGGGCGAATTCGCCCTCGGTCTAGCAATAACCTGAAGTGTAAGTTAATTTAATTGTACCTCTTATATCCTGAGAACTAGACTCTATTCCTTCCTTGAAATGATGCTGTCCAAAGGGTGTAAATTTGCAGGGTGTTGGCAGGAATTTCAGAGGGAATCCCACTGAAGTCCAGCTGCTTGCTCCCTTTCCAGTCTGTATTTCACAGACCCCACAGTGGTAGAACTGTCAAGGGAAAGGCTTAAAAGTTCAGGGTTAAATGCCACTCTTTTATATCAAGGAGGAATGAGGACTCCAAGCCAGTTTCACATGCCAGCTTATGTGTCATTGTGAGTTTATTCATGCACTTTTCTCCTCTGTCAACAAAAACTGTTTGGAGGATCTCAGCCCTGCACAGCTTGGATATAAAAAAAAGCATCTGGTATATTTTATGAGCTAATAGGAAAAAAAGTGACTTGTTAATTTTGAATTCAGTAGTTTTATCATACTTTTGGCATAGATGAGTAGTGTGGGTTGCTAAACAGCAACAGACTGGAGATGTTGAAGCATATAAGGAAGATTTAGCACATGCATTCGGGACCAATGTTGTCAGTACATGCTTTTAGAAGTTTACCCTGACTTAGTATTTGAGATTAACTGATCTTTGACCATAGCTCTCAGGGCTTGGGCAGGAGTTCTCTGGTGAAACTAACTCTGTGATTTCAAGCATTACAGACCAGCTGCCCTCCTTTTGCCTCCAGGGCAGCAGTACCAGGACAGGGCTTGTGCCAGCACCCTGGCAGCTCTGGTTCAGCATACGAGGGCAGAGCCGGCTTTGCCAGCAGTTTAAGCTACCATACAAATTGTGTACCTCATAAATAAACCATAAGTACTGTGTTTTTTCACCATATACTTCCAAGAATGACAACTTCTGATAGAGGGGAAGATCAGATGGCTGAGATAGCCAAATGTTCCCCCACAACACTTGAGATATGCTCTGGTTGCAGACAAATTTCATAGAAAGGTCGATCTCTGAAGATTAAATACTTCTAGAATAGTAGCAGAAATCGTAAGAATGTGGTAAAACCTTCTTAATACTGATTTGTGTAGGCATCTATATTAAGGTAAACCTTTTTTACCTGGGTGTTTATGCCCAAGGAATATATGATGAGTGTGTAAAGATTTGTTGGAAATAGTGCATGTGTTGTTCAAACTTTGTAGACTAGCATGAGACTGAATTCCTAGATTCCACAGTCTACTGAGAACAAATTTCAGTTCTGAGAAGTCTTTTTTTTTTTTAAAGATCTTTCAATCCTTGATTTACCAAATTGTTGAGAAGAATAAGTTTTCTTTGGAGGGTGAATGGCAATATCTTTCAAAAAGATCAGCTTGTCTGTCTGACCTCTGAGTCATACCACTGGTTTTCCCACAATAACATTTTCCTCTTTTGGCCTCTGTCTGCAGCTTCCTAGTTCGAATATTTGCAATTGCTTATAAATCAGCAGTTTGAACATAGAACAAAGAAGCATGTTTCTTACCTTTAGGACTGGGGTTTACCTCCTTAAATGGCAAATTACCAATGTCTTTATTCTTTACTGTTCCATAATACTGTTTCAATACTGCAAACACAGCTTTGCAATGCAAAAACGTGCAGCTTGAGTTTTGAGAGTCAATAGTGCCGATTTCAACCTCAGCAAGATATCATGCCTTAAGGAACCAAAACAATAGTATTTGAACAAGAGATTTTCACTTCAGAAGATTTTCTTTTAGCCTACTTTTTCTCTCATGATTGAAAAATGCTTCCCCCATCCCCCAGAAAGAAACAGTGTGGACTGTTACTGGGTTTGGGCTTTCTCCATCTTGCATGTCCCTTTAATAGCCCAAAGACAAATCCAGAATATTTCACTGTGGCTTTTCACTTACTCAGCAGTAGCCTATGAAATTGATCAAACATTAAAAGTGACCAAAAATGCTACATATTTATCTTGCTGCTTCTAACAGAGTGCATTGTTGCATTCAAATGTGCTTTCAAAAATTTTCAAGGAAAGTCATTGTGTTTGGGGATAACTTTTTGTTTTAAAGTAAAACAGGCAAAAGTCTTGAAAGTATGTGTTTTCAGAAAACAAAGTAAGTATTAAGCTAAGGCCCAGATCATAAAACAGTGAGAACACTACCTAAGCAACTACATATCACTAAACCATCACACGGCATATGCAGGACAACCAGGAGATCCGGCCCATCCACCATAGGTTTAGGAAAGGCAGGTCCTGCTTGACCAACTTGATCTCCTATGACAAGGTGACCTGCTTGTGTGGATATTGTCTACCTGGATTTTTGTAAAGTCTTTGATATTGTCTCCCACATCATTCTCATGGAGAAGCTGCAAGCCTGTGGCATGGACAGGAGCACCCTTCACTGCATAAAAACCGTCTGGATTGCCAGGGCCAGAGTGTTCCCCAGGGCTCATTATCAGGGCCAGTTCTGTTTGATATCTTTATTGATGATGTGAATGAGAGGATCAAGGGCACCCTGAATCAATTTGCAGACAACACCAAGCTGGGCATTAGTGTTGATCTGCTGGAGGGTAGGAGAGCTCTGCAGAAGGATCTGGACACGCTGGATCAGTGGGCCAAGGCCAGTGGTATGAGGTTCAACGAGGCCAAGTGCTGGGTCCTGCGCTTGGGTCACAACAACCAACCCCCTGCAGCACTGCAGGCTGGGGAGCAGTGGCTGGAAAGGTGCCCTTGGAAAAGAACCTGGGGGTGCTGGTCAACAGCAACTGAACATGAGCCAGCACGTGCCCAGGTGGCCAAGAAGGCCAATGGTATCCTGGCCTGTACCAGAAAGTGTGTGGCCAGCAGGACCAGGGCAGGGATTGTCTCCCTGTATTTGGCACTGGTGAGGCCACACCTCAAATCTTGGGTTCGTGTTTGGGCCCCTTACTCAAAATTGGACATCAAAGGTGTGGGGTTTGTCCAGAGAAGGGCAATGGAGCTGGCCTGGAGCACAAGTCTGATGAGGAGCAGCTGAGGGAGCTGGGGGTGTTTAGCCTGGAGAAAAAGAGGCTCAGGGAAGACGTTATCACTCTCTACAACTCCCTGAAAGGAGGCTGTAGCCAGGTTGGGGTTGGTCTCTTCTCCCAGGTGTAATAAGTGACAGGACAAGAGGAAATGGTCTCAAGTTGCACCAGGGGAGGTTCAGATTGGATATTAGGAAAAATTTCTTTATTAAAAGGGTGGTCAGGCACTGGAAAAGGCCACCCAGGGAAGTGGTGGAGTCACCATCCCTGGAGGTGTTTAAAAGATGGGGCACTTGTGGACATGGTTTAGTGATAGACTTGGCAGTGCTGGATTAAGGGTTGCACTTGTTGCTCTTAAAGGTCTTTTCCAACCCAAATGATTGGGTTGATTCTGTGATTCTATGATACATACAAAGCACTTTTAGTAAAGGTCAGGGAAGTATTAGGAAGTGTTCTTATGTAAACGTGTGTTTTCTTTTGCTATTTTTAAATCTTTTTTTTATTTTTTTTTTATTTTTTTTTTTACCTTTGTTTAACAGATGATCCGAAAGTGATTGTTGCCAACCTTACAGTAAGTATTCAGGACTGGGAGGTATCTTTCTGTACTTCACTGTTCACTTCTTGATTTGTGGCTTTATTCAGCTTTCTTTTCTCACTCTTTAGGCAGGAAAATCAACCAACCATTATTATAAATAAAGAATGTTAAATGGTGCCTTTCATGCGCACAGATTAATGTTTGTCATGTTTTTTGCCATTTGCTGCTCTAGTAGCTTTTATAACCTTCTTGGGCAGTGCAGAGACAGAATCTCCAGGACTGTCTTTACTCCCTGAATTGAGTCTATTTATTCATTGATTCAGAATTGGAAAGTAATCTTTTAGGGTAAACATTTTACTAGCACTTTGAAGACGCTAAAAAAGTGCATTTAATAGCCTTCAACTCTAACCTTGCCTTTGATGGAAGAAAAGTGTTTAAAATTAAAATTAAAAATACAAGACAAAATCCCTCCAAATTTTGTAACCAGATGGCTTTAAATATATCTGCAGATGAGGTATATTTTTGAACATTCGGGTTTCCTCTGGAACTTAAGCTTTGGTCCAGTTAGAATTCCTCATCTGTGAGTTAAGTACGTGCGATATTTTGTTTGATGGCTTCAAAAAGACTGTCATGAGAATGAAACTTTCCAAATATATCTTTGAATGGCTCCCTGGGCCTTGGCTGCATGTAAATACTGCACAGAAATGACTGGACTACATATTCTAGATATGTACACTTTGTTTTCCAGACACCATCAGTGATGACCTTAACAGCTTGATTTCTGTAGTCAAAGGTTTTATGTGCATCTTAAGCTAACCGACAGTGTGCTATTTTTAACCATTTATTTTTCAGTGTAGAAAGCCTGACCAGCACTTCAAGCCTTACTTGAAGCAGCACCTGCCTAAACGTTTGCACTATGCCAACAACCGAAGAATTGAGGATGTCCATTTACTGGTGGATCGCAAATGGCATGTGGCAAGGTAAACCCCTGCTTTTGCTTCCATCCCGATTTTCAGTCTTTTCTTCTGAGGGAATGGGACATGTAGGATGCCCTGTCTGTTAGCATCCTGCTCCTCTACCCTAGCAAGAGGAGTTTTGAACTCTGTATGAGGTTCAATCACATTTGGTGCATGAGGATGTGGTTTAGAACACAAAATATTTTAAAGTGTGGGAAAATCAGCTGCTGGATAGAAGGTAGAAACCCAAACTGATTTGCTCAAGCAGCTTCGTGGTTTTTGACTGATTAGCTCAAGTGTAGAAGCTGATAAACCTTTCTAATGAGGTGCAAGCTTACTCCAACTGGGGAGCAGGGAATATGGGAGAAAGGGGCAGGCTTGTGTGGTGAGGGGATGTTAGGGAACAAGAGTCTGAGTGGATGAAATGGGTGAATGGAAAGAAAATGGAGATATTGCCGGAGCGGGTGAATGCCTGAGAACATGTGGAAGGATATGACAGGGTAGCCATCAAAATGCTGTGCTGGCAGCGTATTGTGTTTCAAAACAAATCCACAGAATGCCAGGATGCTTTAGCTCAGGAAAAATTCTTGTTTGGGTTGCTTTTAACCATATGACTCTGAATTTTTGGATATAGAATATGGACAGCATTTATTAGCTAAAAATTGAATGAGGAAAAACAAGTTGGCACATACATGTATAGAGTGAACAGGAAAGGAGTAGCCTTTGTTTCTGGATCGTGCACGGCTTTCCATTTGAATATACTTTGACACGTGGTGTGTATTACAGTATGAGAATGGTAGGGTCTTTTTTGCATGAATCTGACTCAGTGCTTGCTGGAAGATGACACAGCTCTTGGCTCGTGGTAGTCTGTTATGAGCTTTAAATTATGGAAGGGTTTTTTGCCCATATAGCTGCCAGGCAAACACACAGTGTGTTGTAAATGCCTTTTGACATCTGTGCTTATCCTTCCATGAATTATGCAAGGCTCACTTTGCTGAAGCAGTGAATGAGAAACCCCAATTGCTTTCTTGCATAACTCCAGTGGCTGCTGGCAGGCTGCCCCGTGGATGGGGTTATGTATATTTCAAAGAATCACACTCTGAATTTTAGGTCTACAGAAGCTTTAGTTTTAAAAATTTTACTAGAATGGATGGGATTGCCCAGGTTGATTTACATTTAGTAATTTCTTATTAATTACATCAGTCTTTCTTTGGCTTATTTATTAATTTTCAGAGATCTCATTCACCCATAACTCATTCATTAGTGTAACTGTAATTGGGAGCTACAGCCTGATTGCTGTAACTCTAGTAATTTATTAGGCCAAAATCAAACTTTGACTGAGCATTATTTTATTGCAAGAAATTAATTTGTAGGATAGTGTGGTCCTCTGTATATCTTGCCTGCACATGGCCCTATAAAACTGTATAGAAGTATTCTGAAATAAGCTGGTGATTATAATTCCTACAACAAAATATTTATTTTTACACTTATTTTGTAAAAAACCCATCTCAATAACAAGCTGATAATTAGCATTCCTATGGTACAGCACTTATTATCCCAGCTATTTGTCTTCATGAAAATCTTTCTTCTTTCAGTTTTGTTTCTACCCTGCATTTTTATTTAGCGGGCTGAAGGCAAACAGGTGAAAGCACTTTATAGCATTGTATGACATTTTGCAGCATTGTAACATCACAAAAGTGCTCTATGAGCAGCCTCTGTTGGCCTTTTGAGGATTGGAAGAGTATGGTCCAACCCCTCCAGCCTGCAGGAGATTATGAGATAGTCTGAGAAAATAATAGATACTAAGGTTTTTATCAATAATAAGAGTTGTTTCTTAGAGTGGGAGTAGAGGGAAAAACCCTGGGGATGCTGTATAAGCCTGCAGTCCTACTACTTCTAGTCAAGAAAGATAGACAGTGCATTGTCCTATAACCTTATCCTTCCTGACCCCAGAGGATATTGTCAGGTCAGCCACCTTTGAAGAAATTTTCTAATACTTTTTCAATTTAGGAAAGCTGTGGACGTGTACAAGAAACCAACAGGAAAATGTTTCTTTCATGGAGACCATGGCTATGACAACAAGATAAACAGCATGCAGGTATAAGCGATGTGTGGGAGGGTCACTGAAGGCAAATGAAATTGAAGGTCTCTGAAATGTAAATATTCAGTGAAACCCCCCTACATTTTGATCTTCTTCTTTCATATTCATCTTTCTTTTTCTTTTTTTTTTTTTTTAAGACTGTCTTTATAGGTTATGGCCCTACCTTCAAATACAAGACCAAAGTGCCTCCCTTTGAAAACATTGAACTTTATAACGTCATGTGTGGTAAGCGGCCTGCTTGAGAAATTGCAAAAGCAGCAACTTATTTTAACATGGGCTCATGCCCTGACTTCCTCCCAGTGTTTTTTTTCCTACTCCCGCTTTCCCAAGCGCTTGGTAGGAGGGCTGAAGGCACATCTCAGGGGTCTCAGTTTGCTCTGGAGCTGGCCAGTAAAGGGGGTTACTATAGTTTTCATGTGTGCAGCTTGACAGAGATCAAATGGACACCCCTACCATGTGTGGTGTCCACATCTCAGCAGTCTAGGAAGGCGGTTTCTGTTCAGAGACTGCTTCTGCACCTTCACGTCTCATGCAGCAGCTCAGGTTGATCACTTAATTTTCTATGGCATTTCCTGGTAAGATTATGTTTCCTGAATTTGTACTGAAGCCATGAAGAAGAATCTCATGATGTACACAGATATTCATTAAGATCTTTTCTTTAGTACTGATTTTCTAGAACAATGAAACTTTCAAGGTGTAATTCACAATAAAACTTTAAGGTTTTTCAAAGATGTAATTCACCCTTTTTTTCCGAATTATATAATACCTAAGGGGTAGGTAGCCCTTATTTATTGATCACTGTGTTACAGATGTTTGGTGTAAGGTCAGCACATTGAGCATAGGTTTGCACTGGAAGCTGAAGGAGTAGTTATAATTAAACTCTGTACAGTCTTAAACCTTTCCAGTATCTTGATGCAAATTAACATTTTTGTCATAAAGGCAAAGATACTATTCATGTGGCATTTGCAATTTTATTATTTGGACAAAAGATCAGTGGTTTTATTACATTAAAAGCTTTCATTAATATGCTGTGGGTGTAAACAATAGTACTAATAAATCTCTTGGCTCAATAGAGTTGCTGCTGAATACATGTTTGGAGTCTAACCACCATTCATTTTTCCTTGGTGGTTTCATAGATCTGCTTGGATTAAAGCCTGCTCCCAATAATGGCACCCATGGAAGTTTAAATCACCTGCTGAGAGCCAATGTTTATAAACCAACTGTGCCAGATGAAGTTGCTAAACCACTGTATCCTGTAGCTCTACCTTCTGCATCAGATTTTGATATAGGATGTACCTGTGATGATAAGGTAGGTGTTTAGGATCTGTGGAAGCCTCCACTATTAGCAGTAGGTTTTGGTAAAGTTGTATCCATTTTACGTGTTTTGAGAGGGTTTGATCTGTTAGAATTCCCCAGGTCCCTCCTGTGAAGTCTTTGTGCCCTATTGGAACAATTACGGCTTTTTGTAAAAGTGGAAACAAGAAAATAGTCACTGTCTTATAGCACTAGTTTTGTTTTGTTAGGTGCCTAATAAAACAAGATTTCAGAGTGCTCCAGTGGTCCTAATTTTGTTCCTTTTTTTTCTATTCTTGAGAAGAACAAGTTGGATGAACTCAACAAGCGCTTTCATGTCAAGGGAACAGAAGGTAAGAGCCTGGTGCCTCAGTTAATGAAAGCTGATTTCATTTTCTGTTGTAAATTACTTTACGTCATTAATACCAGAGCAACTCCTGGTGTGGTTAAGTGTGGTAAATTGTCTTTTCGAGTAACTGCTGAAGTAGCACACAGACACACATGAGATACGTGGGATCTCAGGATGAAGTGCTGCTCATGTGAGGAAGTGCACACTACCTTTTGCTGAACTGGGACTAAAGCATTGTTCAAAGTGATGCAAGTTTTAACTCTTCCATTCCATCACCTTTAGAAGTTTTAAGCTCAGATGTGAAGGCAGAGACATGAGGAAAGGAGAGGGTGCAGGAGGCAGTACTCTGTTCAACCACAGACTGTAAATGGGGAAAAAACCAGACAGTATTTGCATGCTGTGTTTTGCCATAGTTATCCAGGCTTAGGTTTCACCTAGAAAGGGTACTACGCTGCCTTGACAATCCCTGACTAGGTCTTAATGCTTAGCTCTTAGGGTGCAGGTTACAGACTGGAACAAGTGCCCTGCTGGTTCAGGCTGCTCAGCGCAATTCTGTTCCTCTTTGGTGTTCAAGTCAATGTTACTCCCAGGAGAAAGCATTTCCAGCTCTCCTGGACACTAGTTCCTGCTCTGTGCCAGCACTGACTTTTGTGTGACTGCACTCTCAGCTGCACCAGGGCCATGGTCCACGTTAAAGTGGAGCAATAGGAGCAGAGGAGAGGGGATGGCAACTGCTTTTCTGAGCAGCACTACTGACTGGAAGGTAAACCAAAGCAGTTTTCCTTCTCGCAGTGGTTATCGAGTTCAGCTAACAATTCACAGCATTTCCCTTACCATAACAATTGTCCGGATTAAAATTCTGAAGCTTTGAGTTTAGACATGAATTTTTGAGGTATCTCAAACTGCATTGTTCAGATGATTAAGGAGATTTATTTTAATTCCCTTATGAAGGGAATACCTTAGGAAGGTATTTTCAGTTTCTCTGTTGTGAATGGGCAATGCAGCATATACTTTAGTTTCTAAATGTGATGTAATTCCTCCTCTTTGTGAGTTAAATTGCCTTTCTGCAGCTTTCATCTTGTTAAACTGATTTTCCCAGTTAATGAAGAGCTACTCCTCACTGTGACAGTTTCTGGGATCAGAAAAAACCACCCTCACTGTTGTAGTTCAAATCTCAACATCTTTATTTTGGTTTATGGTTTTCATTCTTCTTCACTGTAGTAATATAAGAATAGTATTTTGATGTATTTTAACATGTAAGCATTCAAACGAATTGCACTTGCTCATTTGTCAGTTCTCTGTTAAATGGCATGGTGTGTCCTTATTTAAACAAGCAGTTCTGCTGCATGCAAGTTTTGTTTTACCTCATGACAAGCTGTAGCACCTGCTCACAGATCTTCCTGCGTTTATTGAATTCCCTTCTCCCACACAGTGCACCATGTGGTTATTCACAGGCAGAAGAAAAAGATGGCTTCAGCTTCTCTTGAATAAAGCAAGTTTATAATTTTTGTCCTTAGACTAGGCTTTTCCTACTTTTTTTTCTTGTGCCCTATAAAAACAGCCTCTGTTTGTACTCCAGTACTAATAAAACATGCCCTTCTCTTTCAGGTTAAATGCCTATCTGGGAACTGTGTTAGGCCGCTTTCCTTTTTTCTATGTTTTAATTTCCAAAAGCAAGCCAAGTGTGTTTGCTGAAAGGTTATCAAATTCAGTGAACTCTACAGGGCAATGCAAGATTATCCAGGAAATTTATTTTTCTTCTATCTCTCAATATTTTTGTCTTTTTATAAGCAAGCTTGTCAGAGTTATCTAAGGACATTTAACCATAACATACCACCAAGACAGAAGAAAGGCAGTTTTTATGGAGCTGGAGGTATCTTTTTGTAGCCAAAGTTAGGAAAAGGGTTTTTTCCTTAGTTTGTTTCTTTGATATTACTGACAAAAAATAGCACATCACTCTTCAGAACTAATCTGTATAAGCCAAGTGGAAAAAACCTACTCTTTTAGTGAGTGACCACTTTTGCCTCCATTTTGAGAGGGACTTTACCGAAAACATAAGAAGGAAAGAAAGTCCACAGAAGAGTGGCAGGACTGATAGACCAGGGACTGATTTAAAGCTATGAAAAAAAGTGCTTATTACCTCATGTATGACTGAAATGTGTGACTGAAATGTGGACACAAAGATGGTTGAAGAGTCTCCAGTGTTTGGAAAAACACCCTCTCTCCAACCTGTGACACAAACAAGCGTTCAAGTGTAGAAGGGACTTTTAATCCCAAAGGGTGTTGTGAGCCTGGAATGGGGATTGCAGCCAGAACAGTCAAAGAGCTGTTTCTTTCTCTGTCAAAAGATTTCCTTAGTAGTTGTTCGCGGTCAATATCCCATTAATGATCAGTGAAAAATCAGCATGTGACAAAAAGCCAACCCCATTTTTCTTTTTCATCCTTAAGATTTCCAGTAATAAATGTAAATGTAATTTCTTTTGATCTTTAGAGAAGCATCTTTTATATGGACGCCCTGCAGTACTGTACCGCACAAAATACAACATCCTGCATCACCACGACTTTGAAAGTGGCTACAGTGAAACATTCCTGATGCCTCTCTGGACATCCTACACTATTTCCAAACAGGTTAATGCTGTCTCTGCTCTTGAAATGTGCTTTAAAAATCCCGGTGAAATGTTTTTGGTATCTGTGTTCTTGAAGTCCTAAAATTTCCCTTTCCAAGGGAGATTTTTGCACCAGAAATGATGTCAAGTAACCAATGCCCAGATTCTTTTATTTCCTTCATGAGAAAAGAATTTTAAGGCAGAAGGGTCATATATTTCTTCTCCTGTTTTAATTTGATTTTTAAGTTTTGTTCATTGGGGGTTTGTTTTATTATGAGTGACTTCTTTTGAATTATCTCCCATGGGCATTTCTGCTCCCTGAAGAAGGGGCTGTGCAGCAATGCAGGAGCAGGATTTGGTTGTACAGCCAAGTGGTTTATTTTACTGCACACAAGGCCTTCCGTGGAGTCTGTCAACTGTACGACACAGTTTCCTTTTATCTGTAAAAGCTGAAATTACATTTTTTTGCTGTCTCCATGTTCCTCAATGCAGGCAGAGGTATCAGGTGTCCCGGAGCACCTGGCCAGCTGTGTGAGGCCTGACCTCCGCATTTCTCCAGGAAACAGCCAGAGCTGCGCCGCCTACAGAGGCGACAGACAGCTCTCCTATGGATTCCTCTTCCCTCCTCGTAAGTTTAGATAGCTTTTTAGTACCTAGGGATTTTGCAATTTTCTTGTTTTTTTAGGGGAAACCTTTGGTATGAACATACTCCAGGCAAACCCCACCAGATAAAAACAGACTAATTTTGAATTCAAACACCAGTAAAATAAACATATTTTTAATTTATAAATCCAAATTTGACTCTTGCATACTGTAAAAGTTTCTACCATCCTATAGAAAAAGTGATAGTATAAAACCTGTGTAAACAAATGTCCTCGATTCTCCTGATGCACTTGCTTTGCTTCAGTATTGCAGCAGTGATCTTCTGGGATTAGTAAATATTGAAGGGGCACAACTGTCTCACAGCTGTAAACTTCATTGCTCTGCCTTCCTCACTCAGTGGCTGAAATATTTTATGGTGGATTTCTGAAATGGAATTACTGGTGCAGAGGCTTGCTCAGAACTAGAAGATAATTCCACACTCCTCTCCCAGAAAATTGCTGGTCTCTTTTGTAAAAGCCTGCAGAGCAGCTCTCTGCCTTTTAAGAGAGCAAAAATAGATGAGCCATATGAAAATATTTTGAACAGATTGACAGTTGAACCAAAGATAAAATCCTTCCTTTCCACGTTCAGCTGTCATGTTAAAGACAAATTTTGTGTATGTAATGTGCACTTCTGAATATAGCATTCAGATTGCTGTTTATATTACAGTATTCCCTTTGGTTAAGATCTGAAGCCATTTTCAAAACATTTTTTTAATATCTGCAATTCTTACATTTCATCTTAGTAATATTTTTCTGTTTCACTGTTTTCAGAATTAAGTTCCTCTGCAGAAGCAAAATATGATGCTTTTCTAATAACAAATATCATTCCAATGTATCCTGCCTTCAAAAGTAAGTGCTTTTTCCATGACTATACTTCTCTTTAACAACAAGCTTTTTTTTTTTAACTGTTTGTTGGATTATGGAATGAACTGATGGGAGGAGTTTAGAGCATAAAATTCAGTTGCCTGTAGCCAGCAGATAATACCTGTGGGCACCTGTATAGTGCTAGGTATGGGCAGGCTATATATAACACAAGATAAATAAATAATAATAAATAAATACCACAAAAAAGGCTTAAGTTTTAAGAAAAGTTTATTTTCCTTGGTGATAGGCTAAAGTAAGAGCACAGACATGCTGTAGGTCAGCAGTTGTGCTTTATGCCAGAGTAATTCACTGTCTGTAAGACCATTCAGATTCTCTTGTCTGTAGCCCAAGCTAGTGCGGAACATACTGAGGCAACAGCTGGAGCCTCAGAGCATGTACAAGCCTGGGAGTGTGCCCTTGGCATTTTGTAGTTCGTGGACAAGTGATTAGATTTGATTTTTCTCTGCATGCCCGTAGAGGGAGACTGAACATATTTCTTAGCTATGAAGAAAAATGAAGAGAAAACCAACTTATGGAAAATAAGGGATGATTTAAACCTGTCTGAAACTTTCAGTGCTGCAGGGTTATATTATTAACATTTCCTTTGTCTGCACATCCCTCTTCTCTCTAGTCTTGCCAAGAGGTAGGAAAACCTTCAGGCTATTCTGGTGGCATTTTTGGCTTGGCGGGGATTGACAAGCCTTGGAAGGATCTCAAGAGCCTGTTCTTGTGAGATTTCCAATTCAGATTTTAGGCCAGAGAGGTTTGGATAAACATCAAAGCCTATGGGAGCCTTTTTCTTTTTAACCAGAAAAGAGTGTTTTTAACTGAAAAACCTCTGTGTAGGACCAAGTGGTGCTGTTTGCTGGAAATTTGAGCAAAAGCACTTGACTGATTACAGACTGAAAAATTGTCGGGGATTTCCCACTCCTGAATCACTTCATAAAAATGCTCTTTATGCTAATGTTAATCTAAGTATTTTGCTGAAATGCTAATCACAGGAGAATAACTCACCTCTAGCAGCTCGTTTTGTCTGGTGGCCTTCTTCATCACAAGTGGGTGAAGGATTCCTTGCAAAAAAGATTCTGGTACTACTGTCATTCCTGGGGAGTTACAAACCACTCCACGTGTGCAGGCTGCAGTGCTGAGAGCCAAGTATAAGCTGATTATATGGATCTTTTTCCATAACAGGTTAAATAGGAGGTGGCAGTTTATGCTGTGCTGGCTTTGGTGGTAGTGCTGGCTGCAGAGGTCCCCTCTTCTGCTATGTTTTTTATAATTAACTGTCCCATCCCATCCCCACAGGCAATAATTCTGTGACCATCTTTTCCATAGTGAGATTGGCTTAAGCAGCTCCTGCTCTGCCCTGGGCTGGTACCACATTGCCCTGGCATTGCTCTGTATGTAATTGCAGTGGGAAGTGGAACGGGGATCTAATTTAGATACAAAACTCGAGGAGTGGGGGGAAAGGGAACTGTTCATCCCTTTTGGACTGTTTATATTGTTAAGGCATATGCACTGGAGGAGTGAGCAGCTGGAGGAGTGGTATTGCCAAGTGATTAGGCTCAGGTTCTTGTTAGACCACTGCTGGTGGGGCCTTGGGCATCAGCCCCAGCTGGGACTGCATGTGGCACTAAGCAGTCTTAGGACAAGGTGTACAAGGAAGCTTTCTGAGGCTGGCATTGCCACCAGCTCCAGGGAACCATGGACTTAATGATCTGAGCTGGCAAGATGAGAGTTAAACTCTTAGAAATCTGAGAAGTTTTGTTTACATGTAGTTCTGTTAGTTAAAATAAAAAGGAAAAAAAGAACTGTGAAGAATGATGTCATTGGAGGTTTCAGTGTGTTTCCCATCTCTGCAAGAATCTTAACTTGTAAGGTTGAGGAGGACATGGTGGGAGAAAGTGTGTCGTGCTCTTCCCAAAGAGTGCTGTAATGACATGCCTTTGGTCATCTTTGATGGCACCTAGTTTAAAAGTTAAACATTTTGTATCAAAGGAGAATTTAAGTGAATGAATACGACCTTTGTATTTCCCTTTCTTTTAAAATGCTTGGTTTTAGCTTTTAATCATGGTGCTGTATCCTTTTAAAAATTAATAAAAACTGGCAAAACACACCACCCCAGCACATTTCCCTGTAAGCAGATGACAAAGACCAAGGCAGTGTTTACAGGGATATCAAAAACGTGTGAATACTTGTTTCTACAGCTTGGTGAAGGAACAGCAGAATCTCTGTGCAAGGCCTATGGCAATGCCAGCCTGGGAGTGGTACTGTGCATTTCCTTTATCACTGGTTGGGGAAAAAAGTCAACAGAGAACAAAGAAGTCTGAATAGGCTTTATTGACAAAACTGAATGAAGCTGCAGTAACTCTGTAATGCTTAGTCTTTGATTTCCCCTACCATCTTATGAATAATATCCACTGGATTTTTATCTTCAGGAAGAAGAAATTGTTTATAATCTTGACATGTTTTGTCTTATCCAAGTCTTGGTGTGTTGTGGGGGGGTTTTTTGGTTCAGTTTTGTCTGTTTGTTTTGGGTTTTGGTTTTTTTATTACTTTTGGTTGATGGTTTGGTTTGGTTTGGTTTTTTCCCCTGCAGAGGTGTGGAACTATTTCCAAAGGGTTTTGGTGAAGAGATATGCCACTGAACGAAATGGAGTCAATGTTATAAGTGGACCAATCTTTGACTATGACTATGATGGTTTACATGACACACCTGACAAAATAAAACAGTAAGAGTCTGTCTTTCAGTTGGTTTGCTGTTGCTTCTCTTGATGATGACTTTATCTTAAACAATTAATTACATGCACATTGTTTGATTTTTTGGGAGGAGACATAATTTTCTATTCTTCCTAAAGTTATTGGGACTGAATGCCCATGTAGGTAGGACAGTGGCAAAAATAAGGAAATGACAATTCAGCAGTTAACTGTTCACTTTGACTTTGAAATTGTGTTCATTCTTGAGAATAAGCTGAATTAGGTTCCACAGAGTCTATTGTCTCTAAAATTCTCCAGAACTTAAGAGCAGTCCTATTGAGTCTTTTGTTAATTAAGTAATGCATTCTCTGTCTCTGAACTACAGAAGCCTTTCAGCACTGCATGAGGTATTTCTGTAGCACAGTGTGAGCTAATTGGATGCTCACTTTCAGTAGTCAGGAATCAAACACATCTCAACAATGTATATGTGTCCTCACACGTAGGAGAGGAAAGACCATGTTGTTTGTGTAATCTTCTTCCAAACGAGTTCATCCTTTGTGGATAAATATTTGCTTTATTCCCTCAGGTTTGTGGAAGGCAGTGCAATCCCTGTTCCAACTCATTACTATGCCATCATAACCAGCTGCTTAGATTTCACTCAGCCAGCCGACAAGTGTGATGGACCACTCTCTGTGCTCTCATACATCCTTCCCCACCGGCCTGACAATGATGAGAGCTGCAATGTAAGTTCTGTTGCACTACTTTAGCCCTGTGGTAAACACGTCCCTGGGACATGTGAAAACCCACTACTATTAGAAGCAAGTGCTCATCACTAATGTCTTGAATGGGAAGCACAGGGTAGTGCCTCTGTTAAGTGAAAGCACTCCTCCACGATATCAGCAAAAATATGGAACTGTTACTGCACCTAAAATTGTCTGGAAGAACTGACATACAGTAGGTTGGCAATGTTGTTTATTGCCTGTAGGATTCTACATTTTGTCAGTGTAATTTCAGAGCAGATTGGGGGGAGGCTGTATATATACACATACTGTGCTGGCAGCCAGCCTGATGTTTTTATGGAGGTCAGTTTCCATATGCAGGTACAGTGCAATCTGTCTGCTACGGCAGTCTGGGTGCATCAGTCAGCATGATTACATCCAACTCACGCAGTATTAAAAGTATATACTATAACCTGCCAAGGGTAGAATGGCAGAACTGTTTCCAGAACACCTTGATGCAAGGCAAAAGTTTGGGTTCTTATTACAGAGATGGCCAAACACCTTCCTGATTTCTTTCCTATCTTCCATTAGGATGGAGGATCTTCTACGCTAAGAATCTTAATGAAGGCTTTGGTCTGGTCAGCACTGCAGAAAGTGCACACTTGGCAGCTGATTGTGTGGCAGGAGGGCGTTGGGTCCCCCGTGGGCTCTGGCGCTCTGCAAGGACAGCAGAGCTCCCAGGCAGCTGTATTTAGACTTGTCCTTCCGCCTGAACTTGTTCTCCCATTACACAGCTGTGTGGATTCCTGCACACAGACACTTCACTATAGGCTGCCAGGAGACTGTTTCCTGAATGAACGCATTAATGTTATGAATTTTGTACTGGCAAAGAAGTTGACTCCTGTTCCAGCTACAGGCAGAAATAGTCATTCCAACTCTGTACACAATTCACCTGGAACACTGCTTCTTTCTCACTCATCAAACAACTGTTTCCTGAATGAACGCATTAACTTTATAAATTTTTTATTGGCAAAAAAAGTTAAGACTCCTTTTCCACCTACAGGCAGAAATAGGCATTCCGGCTCTGAACACAATTGACATTGAACACTGTTTCTTTTTCATTCATCAAACATTACCTGCTTTCAGGGCCCACTTTTTAAACCCATGCTTTTGGAGCAGTATCCCTCTCTCTTGAGCAGGTCTGGCTTTCCCCTGTTTAGATTCTCAACTGCTTTGGGCAGAGTTATCTTCCACCAGGAGTCTTGGAATGTCCTATATATATTGCATTGTGGTTTTTCCCTGGACTGCCTTTCTTTGAATCAAGATCTAGTTAGTGATCTGGAAATTACTACTTTGGCAGTTATTAGTGTCTCTGCCCTTGTAACTCTGCCCACATGTAATTTTATGACAAAGTAATTTTTTTCCTCCTTACATTGTGTGCCATAGTTCCCCTAAACTGCTGAAATCTTTTTTATGAGCTCTTTACAATAATGGCCCCTCTTAGTCTTTGATTTCTTAAATTTCAAACCAGGCTTCATTTCTCTGTAGGTCATCATGCTTATAGTGTATATATTTACAGTCTAAGAGAAAGTTCAGTGCTTCTGCAAGGTCATTAGCAGATATTGGTCCATGCCTTTTATCTAGCAAAGAACCATTCCAAAAATATTTAAATGTTGTTCTTGAATGAAAATACAGTTAGGCAAATTTTTGCCATTGAAATCCAGCATCAGTCTTACTTTGACACATGGTGTTCCATCTTACTTGTTCAAAGAAGTGATTGCATAAAACCTCACCATACTTCATGGATGAAATGCATGGGATAATATAGGAATTTTACCTTAACCTCTCCACAGTTTTCTTTTAAGATTTGAAGAAATATTAGGTTTCCCTCTGCTCTGCTCTAGCTGTACACACATTCTCTCTCTTCACGCAGCCGTTGAAGAACACCACTACTCTTCTCATCTGAATTTGTTCCTTTTCTAAACTGTGTTTATTCATGGTGACGTTATGCCCATTTATTCTTGTGTCAACATTTTTCTGTGTCTTAAATAGCCCTTTTTTGGGATTTACCCTAGAGATGATTTATAATGATTCTCAAGGCATATACTTCTCTCTATTCATGGAAGACCCAGGACCGTTTTAGCTTTTGTAAGAGAGGATGAGCCTGTTGGCAGACTTTGTATGCATCTCATCCAGTCCAACTTTTTTTTTCCCCTGGACCATGAATGAGATTAAGTACTGCAGCTCAGATCTCAAAATGAAAATGGTTTTCTTTCCACTGGACACAACTCCTCTGATACTACCTATAATTTGCTTTTTCCATAGCTGTGTTATAATGGTGGTTCACATTTGTACACAACTGGTACACTCAGGTCCTCTTCTATGTGTCAATTTGGATAACCCAGTTTCATGCTGTACTGGGAGCTCCTGCATCTGCATCCTCCACTGTGCTATTCCAGTCTTCCTCTGCCTTGGCAGGAGTTCCCAATTGTTGGGGCTTTTTGCTAGCAACTAATGACCTTGGCACAAGAAGCATGTGTGAAAACATTACACAAAAGCCCAAGACCAAAGCTGAAGGAACTCTAGAAACTACTAGAAACTTCCTCCAGGCCACTGTTTTCCCTTTCAGCAAAACATTTAAATTTCTATTCATAAGTGAGTTCCTTACCCACCTGTCTACATGCATCATGTTCAGCTTTCCATTTGATATTCAGAGAGATTTTTGCACAGAATATCTGGTATTTTTTCCACTGGATTTTAGGTTAGCCTCCTAATTGATCACCTATTTCTATTTATCTCCATGTTCTCAACTGTTATTTTTCCTTCTAAAGCTCTCTGTATTATTGAGGTGAGACTAAGCACTACCATTGGAGAAAACTGTCATTTTAAATGTATGCACTTCATTCATTGTTATGTAATATAATACCACGTTAGTTGATCACTGTGTTTAAAATCCTTGCTGCTGGACCTGAGGCTTCATGGGCCAGTTGTGGACTGGAAAAAATAAAAATGTAGATCAGTGGATTGATTTTCTGGAGTCATGCAAATACTGTCTTGCCGGACCAGGTTTAAACAAGCTTCACAGTCCTGTGATTTATTCATGTTGCAGATCTTATGCAAACTGCTTGTATTCAAAAAAAGTGAGCTTTGTAGCTCACTCATAACTTCCTTTTTGAGCTCTGCAGATTCCTGCTGAGAAGAAAGACTTGAAGAAAACAAAAATGTCACACTGGCTGCATTTGCACTAACAACCCTGTTGAGGCCTGTTTGCAGACTCCTGATTGCCAGGCTAAAGGCTGAGCCGGGGCTTCCTGCGGCCGCGTGCTGCCAGGTGGCATTCCTGGAACGTGGCACTGCAGGCAAAGGGGAGTGAGCAGGATGCACTCCCTCCTCTTTCCTCTTCATTTGCATCTTTCTTTTCTTGTTCCAGACCTGGTTTTGGTCCTTAGGTTGTTAGTGATACGGAGAGGAAAGCTGGTTTGGGGCTAAAGGCTTTGAACCGAACAGGTGCTGACTGGGTCATGGACATTTGCTTTAGCGCAGCCAGCTGTGATCTGTCTGGGACTTTGTGTCCTCTCTGTGCAAACAATCACGCTCACCCTCCCGGCTTTTGTCGGGTGACCCACTTCCTGGTCTGTGGCACAACTACTGCACTGGACAGGTTCTGGCATTGCTGGAGTCTTGATCCATGAGAGCATCACTTGGTAGGAGGACCTTGCTGAGACAGGCAGAAAAGGGTTCATGTCCAGGAATAGGTCCAGAAATAGATTTTTATCAGCAAGATTTCCATATCACACACATGAAGTCTAAATACCTGAGATACAACCCACCATTCCTAACTTGCTTCTCTAGCAGTGGTGTAGAGGTACCAGCCAGAAGGGCCACAGGGGGAAAAGTCCTGTTTGCTTTGTCCTTTTCCCATGTCTGCTCCCTGTTGTGCAGTGCCCAGGCCTGGGTGCAATGCTCATGGCACTTGTTGCTGGGCTGGTTAAGGCACACAAACAGCCCGTCACTGCAGTGTTTTGCAGGGCTGATTTTCTGATGTGTTTGCGAGTTACTTTAGTTTGTTGATGATTCCAACATGTGCTGGTTCTGGCACAAGGCATGAGGCAGCAGCTATCCCCTGAGAGAATACAACCTGACCCCAATCACTGTGGCAGCATAACCTTCCTGATTTTTCTTTTTTTTTTCTATCGGGAAATGCTTGGTGAAATTCTTTTTTCTATCAGTGAATAATATGTATGTTCCAATAACAAGAGGTTTTAGGTACCTACATAAACCACTGTCCCAACTGTGTAAAGAATTGTAGAGGTTTCCTAAAAGTAAAGTAGAAAGATTAAAGTATTGCTGTGTTAGATGATGTGGTGGTCAATTAAGAATAATGTGTAGGTGTAGTATTCAAAGCCAAACAGCCTAGAGTTTGGGCTTTGGTAATACAGAAATGATTAATAGGGAGTTCTTTCGGTGAGATAAAAAACATGGAGTGACCAGTGGATCTTCTAAAAACATATGGCTGTTCTTCTGAAACACCTGCAACTTGAGGCTAGCTTTTTCTAGTTGATTATGGTCTTTGTGTCAACCCCATACTAAAATGGGTACTGAAATAAAACTGTATGCATGTTAAATGTCAAATCTATTTTCCTGGAAATCATTTACCTTATTCATTCTTGAATAAGGCACAGAGATTCTTCAAATCTGGAACAAATGTTGCATTTGCTTTTGGAGATGATTTTTGACAAGACTTATTATAAAACTTTTTTTTTTTGCCCAGAGCTCGGAGGATGAATCAAAGTGGGTTGAAGATCTTCTGAAGATGCACACTGCCCGTGTGCGTGACATCGAACAGCTCACTAGCTTGGACTTCTTCCGAAAGACCAGTCGCAGCTACACAGAAATCCTCTCCCTAAAGACATACCTGCATACGTTTGAAAGTGAAATTTAGCTTTCTAACCTTACTCAGTGCATCCTTTTATCAACTGGTGTATATTTTTATATTGTTTTTATATTTATTAATTTGAAGCCAGGACATTAAAAATATTAGTATTTTAATCTTGTATCAAATCTTAAACATTAAACCTTTGTGTCATTTGTTTTGTTTCTCTAATGTTTAATATAGGTATGTCTCTTGGTTGATTTAGTAGTGCTTGTAATACTGCATTTTGAGTCCTTACTCTGAGCTTTTAAGTGGTGCTGCAAGGTTTGATGCGTGCATCAAGGAAATACTAATTTCTCATGCTCCTTTACCACACTTGTAGTCCTGTACTGTGTATCAAAATACTGAACATGTAAAATTACATTCATTTACTGATAACTGTGTGACAGACATATTTAAACACTATAGACAAATAGCATCTTAAATATAATAAACCACACATTCAGGTTTTTTAATGTGTTTTGATTTCCTTTCACAGGGATGTTCAGAGGGGCTTGTGGGCAGCTGGGTGCTGACAGATCTCTCTCAGGGCAGAGCCTTTCTCAAGGGCTTAGGTTTGCTGGTAAGAGGACTGCTGGGGTCCAGGTGCCCCGCCCTGGTACTCAGCAATGAGACCATAAAATGGACACCCACAGCAGTCATTACTGGTTAGGTTCTGCTATAGGGGCAGAGCTGGGAGGGGAGGATACTTGCTTTCATGAGCTAGCAGGGTTACCCCATGCTTCAGGCCACTTGGCCCTGCTCTGGAACTGTGGAAAGGATTCAAGGTGATAACATTGTCCCTGGTAGGGCTGTGTCATACTCCTTCTCTACCACAGGTGCTCTGGGCTGGTTCCTGGGAATACCTGCTCCATCATCCTTTGCTTTGACTTTCGGGGAAATTGAAATAAGACAGAAGTTGAAGGAGGTGACATTGCTAAATGTGCAGCAGCAGACTTTTAGCTGTGAGGAGAAAATCTGATTTTTATCATTCGCTTCTAATGGACAAGAGCCTGAGATGTGTTCCCCTAGTCTGAGTCTGAGGCTTAGTGCCAGCCCTCATTCTCAAAGGAAGCCCCTTGGTGTGATTGCACACATATAACTTCTGGTACAGTGAAGTCCAAACAGTGCACGTGATTTGGAGCCATCACCTATGTGGTCAAGTCTCTACTTCAGTGCAGTAACAGTCTCATAATCCTGGCAAGCCTCTACAAGTGCCATCAAGGGCAGAGTCCTAAGACAGTGGAGTAGGCACTGTTATGTGCTGGTATTATCTGGATAATGGCCTGATTTGGCTTGGTTATAGAAGACATATTATGGAGCATTAGTGTTAGTGTAGCTAGGTGATGTAACAGAAATTATTGTTTAGAATGTCTCTATTGTAAAGCCTTCATTTGGGGTTAGAGGTTTCCCTCTCTCAATGAAAGTTGTTTGCATCTGTTTTCTCCTTGGGGGTTGCAACTGCTAAAGGGAAGAGGGAGGGGCTGGAAAGCACCTCAGCCATGTAAACAGATGGGTAGCCAGGTCTCCTAAGTAAAATTAGTCTGGCACAATTGCAACTTGCACCCCTGTAGCATCCATCTAAGAGGAAGTAGTAAACTGGAATTAATCATGTTGACATAGATAAGAAAGTTATTGTGACCAGTAGATAAAAATTTATTATTCTGGGTGCCAAATTCTGTTTAATTTAGAAAAGCACAAAATTTGAATACTTTATAATACCTCCAAAATGTTAGGATGGAAATTCTAATAACTGCACAAAGCTACGGGAAACATCCTATTCCTGCAACTTTAAAATTGTATCTTGTGGTTGTCTGGTAGCACAGAAATATTTTCCTTTAAGCTTTCAGAAGGGCTTCTTGCCATGATAAACTTTATGTTCTTACATGTACTACAAAGGGTATTTCCTTTGTATTTAAAAGAGCTTTCTCTTAAGACCTAATTCTTTCAACATGAACTTCAGTGATGATTTAATGTGGTGGTTCATAAACTAAACTAAAGACCACCACTGCTGTTTCCCTCTGACATTAATCTGTTGCTCTGTTTGTTTGGGGTTTTAAGCAAGTTGAACAAATTATGTAATTCTTTTATTTTCTCCCAAAATTACCAAAGGAACATTTGAGCTCTGAAAAATAATCTTGTGTTCAGAGAAGTTTGCTTCTGAAATATAATTAGTGATTGAAAATTATTGGGAGAGACAGTGTAACTCTTGGTTTCACTAAAGAATTATGATTAGTGTGTAGGCAAATGTCATATTTTTGCGTTTCTTATTGTGACAGTAAATACTAGTAATTTCCTTCTGTCCTGCCTACTTCTCTTCAGCCTTTGGCTACATGGTCTTGCATGGTGTTTCTGTTTTATTTTACTGCATTAGCAGAAATAACTGTGCTGAGAAATATTTGTGGTGATTTCTGCATGTGGCATGGGGTACTTTTCCCGTTGAAAGATGCCTTATCAGTACAAAAGCTCTAATGCAAAGCTAAAGCCTTGTAAATCCCTCTAAGCAACATGAGCTCTGCAGGAACAACAAGTATTTCAAAGGAAACTTGTAATTTGTCTTTGGTAATATTCAGGGTCAATGTTAGCTTAGGGCAGAGGGAAGGAAACCCTCTGCTTTCCAATCCTGTTTAGACCATTTTGAAAAGATGAAATACCACTTGTTTCTGTTACATGTTGCTTTTTCTTGACATTACTCTGGCTTCAGGAAGAGGTCTGTTGAGGAGAACAAGCACTGAATTTTTCTGTCGAGCAAACACTATTTTTGATGGTTTGGGTAATTACTGTTTGTACTTGGTAATCCAAATTTGAGGCATGTTCAATGGGTTAGAGGCAGTTCAGTTGAGCAACTGCCATAACAACAAAAGCCGTGGTGTCCTGCACACCTAGCAAAGTCCTTTTACTCTGGGAAAAATCCTTCAGAGGTAGTTATGCAACTGGAGTAACCCTGCTACAAGAAACTCTTACTTTTTTTAACCCATTTTCCACAGTCACATATCCTTAATAGATAAGCATGGAAAGCAGGTCAAGTAACCTGACCAAGAGAATGGTTGTGATGGTGAAATTATAGCAAAAGTCACCATCCTGTTCTGGCAGTACCAGAGTACTTAATGACTAATGATTATGTTCTGTCCTGGTCAGCTAAGAGCTTGATTAGATTGATACTTTCTACTTGCTGTTTTCCTCTTCTCTATGTCCAGCCGTTAGCCTCTTTATGGGGTTAGGTACAATATTCAACAGTTTCTGCAATTGTTTGAACATTGGGTCTGTTTTATAACAGCAGATCAGTTTGTATTGTGTTAGAAAGCAATTTCAGCTCCAGGTGAACAAGAAAATGAAAAGATTTAATTGTCAGGTCTGTGCCATCTTCTGAAGGTTTTCTAGAGTTCACAGGGATATAGTGTGAGTAATAACCATGTTTAATTAGGCCAGTCTAGCTATGTTCCTGGAGGCTACTCCAGTGCAATCCTGCCATGATCCCTTGCTTCTCAGTGCTTTATATGCAAATGGTCAGCTGAATGGGTGAAGATTTTAACACTTTAACGCATGAAAACACACATGCACGGCAGGTTTATGAAGTCCTTGTTCCCCTTGCGTTAGGCTTCTTCCTATACATCAATCTGCAAAGGGTGAAATAGCTCTCTAATTCCTGCACACAGCCAGAAGCAAAAAACTTTTCAGGAAAGCTGAAGGAGTTCCCCTCTGAAGGTGTTGCTAGTTGCAGAAGAGACCAGGAACTTGGGGAGTGTCCAGCTTTGACAGTGAGGACAGAGTGCAGGACTTGACCTGAAAGAAAAACATTTGTACCAGCAGGAACTGATGTTCCAGCAATCCTTCCCTTCAGTCTCACATCCACATCAAACATCTTTATTTACCTTTACATTTGTATTACACTTCTGTGCCGATTACCTCAGCTCCTTTCTGCAGGAGACAGAGGAGATACTGCTTGCAGTGCAATTGAGAAAATTCCCCCTTTAAATATTTTTTTAAAAAAACCTGCAAGCACCTACCAACAGAGGGGAAAATTCACTTGTTCTGCCCTGTGAGAGAGGAATACAACCAGGCTTTCCTAGAGCAGGGGAGGGTGTGGGTGCTGTAAGCTGCCACCTCCCCTTTGCTCCAGTACAGTGGTCTTCCAATGGGTTTGGCATTTACAGCAGCAAGGTTTATTCTGCTGGTTTGGCACAAAGAGACAAATGAAACTTCACAACCTTCCTGGGAGGCTTCTGTTACAAAGGCATGGATGAAACTGTGGCATGGAGAGGTTGGATAGTCTATTTAAGGGCATGCATAGAGTATGGCCAGTAAAGCTGGTCACAGTGCTCCTGTATGGAGTTTAATATGTGACATTTTGAAATAATTTCTGATAGTGCTATCACTGATGGGAGAGCACAGGGTAAGTTTCGTAAAGCAAAGTCTTCAGAATCATGTGGCTGAAATAAAATTTAAATACAGGTCAGTGGAAGCAAATCTCCCTTCCTTTGGGGGCAACAAATAATGCTAAATTGGTTTTCTATCAATCCCATGCATCCAGATGCTTTTGGTAGGTCCGGTTCCTTACCAGAGTCCTTCTGTATCTCAGATGGATGGCATAGTACTTGTCTGTCCATCCTATCTGTAGTCCTAGTCCAGGTCAGTTTTTGACTAGTTTCAATTTCCCTTACTGCAATCTAACACCACTGTTGCACTTGACCTGAGAGACACGGTATAGTAATGAAAAATAATTATACCCTGACCAGGATAGACCTGCCAGCAAATAACTAATACCATGTTAACTGTATGTCTTCCAATTGGGGGAAATGTTTGAAATGTTTAAAGTTCAGCCCTTGTTCAAGAGAGGAGGAAAAAAGGCATTTTTAAACATTGTGGAAAAATACCTAATCTCGTTTCTTTGCACTTGTTGTGTAAATACAAGATAAGAGCAGTATTCCCAAGGTTACTGCAAACAGCCTGTCACTACAGAGTACAAACTAACATTTACTAAAATGTATGTTGACATAAAAAGCAGCATTGCTGCAGTCAGCTGTGGTAAAAAACCTCATAGGTTTCTTTCCTTTGACAAGTCAAAAGTTTGGGATGTGACTTATTCATAGCTGCCCTCACAAAGGAAAATCCCTGCCCTGCTTACAGCATCCATGGTATGTGCATGGTTGCTCTGGAGCCTTACCTTACTGCGTTACCTTATCTGTTGTTTTCTAGACACGGTAAGGAAAGGCAGATGGAGGTCACCCAGGTTTCATCTGCAGGTTTCACCATGGAGACATCATCAGGCAAAGAAATTGGTAACTGTGGATTAGCACAGCTGTAACTGATTGACCCTAGAACTGGAATTTACTAGCAAAGAAGTGGGATGATTTGACATCATAAACCCTCAACAGAAAAGGATTAAATCCTTTTCAGAGGATATTTTCCTTTATTTTCTTTTTCCTGGCTGTGTGCAGGAATTACTTCTTCTTTTCTACGTTGAGGACTGATATATCAGAAGAGGTTGGATGAAGAGGGAACAGGAACTTTGTACACCCACCAAATCTCCAGCCCCAGTCCCCTTCTGGCAGCATCTCCTGGACCTTCAACCTGTTCAACCTCTTCTGTCTCCTGAAGTGGGAAACTTCTCTTATCTCCTTACACAGCAATTTTTTTTTCTGCTGACCTCCCTGTTTTATTTCAGCTGTGATCTGTTAATCATCTGCAAATAGCTTTAGTGTTAGCCTACCAGCTCTTAGCTCTCTCAGGTTTTACACACTCCTTCTGCAGAGAAGAGGATGTGGAAGATCCTGATATATCCCCATTTTCTTTTCCAGTGCAGTTAAAACCCAGGGCCAGCTTCTGCAGATAAAAACCCTCTTCAGAGTATTTAAGCTGGTGGCCTTTACCCAGGTACGTGTCATTGTTTGAAGGTGTTTAATGTCACTGAGGGTAGAATGTCAAAGCTCTGACGAATCAACCAGAACTTCTCCACTCATGACCGCCTAGACCATTACTAACAACAGAGAAAATTACCTATTAATAATGTCAGTATTTTCTCTTCTGGGATTAGAAAGTTCAGACCCAGTCCAGACGAGCCGGAGCTCAGGTTCTATCTCAGCGTTGACTATGACAGATCACCTCCTCTGCTCACTTGGCCCATTTTCACCTAACATTTTCACCTAGTCTCTAGGACATTGCTGAAGGCTGGATTCACCTGCTCTGTGCTGGATACACATTGTCATTTGTACTTGTAGTCTTTTCCATGTTTCTAGCTGGCTTTTGGGATGTGTTTTGGGGTGCCTGGACATGGTGTTCTAGGTCAACAGTAACTACATCCTCCTTTTCCTCCTCCATTGTACTGCCACATGAACAGTCATCTCTGCTTCCCCATGGCCACGGGCCCCTCGCTGGACTGTAGTACACTTACTGTACACCTCTGCAGAGTCTAGAGAAAAGGATAGCAGGAAGCAGGTCACAGATGGTGTGTTAACTTCTCCTGGGCTGTATCTAACCTGTGTGGGCTGCAGCCTGGGCAGATGTGAACAGTCTTTTCCCATGTGATAAACATTGAATCCCCAAACATTATTCGTTAGTAAAAAACCACTTAATTTCTAAGATTCTCCTTACTGGCAGCACCAGAAGAAACACTGCTGCTCAAGGGATCTAACAAGTGACACTTTTATAATGGTCCTCTTAAGGCAGTAGAGAAAAAAGAAGTTTACAGAAAAATAGTTCTTTTTGTTTCTCTTCTTCGTTGAAGAAAAAAGCATGCTCAGCTAGGCTGGTCCAGATTGAGCTAAGAGTGCACTTCGTGGCTTTCACATTCTATGCCTCATGACCTAATTCTAACCTTCCTCAGAAGGTTTCCATATGCATTCATGAAACCTGGGAGCCCTCCTGTGGTCAAAATCATGAGCTATTCTTCCGGTTGTTACCTCAAATCTGATGTAGTCAATTCCATTTTAAACTTTATCCTTGGAGTAGTCATTGAGAAATGTTCAATCAGTTAAGGAAGAAAAAAGTTTAGATTGTTTCATGAGTTTTTGCATGGGTCAATCTCACTACATCTCACTCCCCTTGGCCATTATCTGATGCTGTCCACATCTCTTTTCCAAGGCTGGGGTATTGCCTGACAATCTGCCTATTCCTTCATCTTTCTTCCCTCCATAATGCTCCTTCCTGTTTGCTGTCCTTTGTAGGCTTCTCCCTTTCTGCTCTGATCTAGTCAAGCTCTCATCATCAGTCTGTCTCAGAACCCTCCAGCTGTGCATTAAATAATATCATCAACACAAATTCCAAGTTTACTGTCTTCCACGCTGGAGAAGTATGTGGTTCTGAGGGCTTTGGTGTGCTCATTTTTAATGTTGTGCTGAAGTTGTAGAAAAGGTGTTACATTTCCTCAGGGACTTCATTTTGTGGCCTTCGTAGAGCCCCTCAGGAAAGTTCTGTTTCCACATGGGCAATTGCTTCCTTTTTAATGGCATTTCATTGTACATGAGAAGCAAAACTGTCAGGAATCTTGAGCAGGTTTATGAGGGAGTAGGAAAGGGTGAGGTAAAAATGAGGAAGGGCAAGAGGAGAAATAGCCCCTTTGCTTTTGCCTGTAGTGGGGCTGATGCTGAGTGTTTCTTGCTATATAACTAAAGGGGAGAACACCCACCCAGCTGTGCTGTCTCACACCCATTCACCGTGGCTGCTTGTGGGCTGCACCGAAGATCCCAGCATGGTCCATTGGAGATCTGGATTCACTACACAGAGTGACTGGCAGAGAAGGCCTTAGAGCCTCAGCCCTTCCCTCTCTGCCCTGGAATTTGTAAAGGCAGTTGGGTATTCATGAGGGTAATTACTTCAAGGCCTGTCATTTGCAAGATAATATAGCACATACCACAAGGGCTTGAAAAGGATTTGAAACTTCTAGGTTGTATTACTGTTACAATATTTGAAGATATAGAGGATCATGGAAAATCCCACCCAAAATTTCAGTATGCACTAAGTCTCGCAAGGCTCGCTTAAGATGGAGCTTTTGGAGCTTTGTTTTTATCATAAGCATTATCTAACAGAAAAAGAAGTATCTCAAACTCCACAGTCTTAGAGGCTGCATTTCTGCAGCCGAAAGAGTGTACAAATACTGTCAGTAGTGACTTTTTGAGATCACTGCATCCCAACTGGATGCTGAAGGCAGCTGGTCTAGGAAACCTCTAGTAAGAACTGCTACAAGCAGTTCTCAGGGTTGCAGTTAAGCTGTTGGCCTCACTCCTATAAGCAAAAGCAAAATCCAGAACTGTAATGATAAAAAATGGCAAGTCTCAATGTGTTCATGGTCAGATTATATCTTCTTATCCTTCTTATTCCTTTTGTGTCAACATCATTCTTATCCTAACAAACTCGCCTTCCTTACTGGTATTTAAATAATCCACCCACTCCTTTCCAAAATATTATTTTAGTTGGTTGCTTTTTTGACATTTGGGTTGGGGTTTTTTAGTTGTTTTGTTGTTGTTGTTGTTTGTTGTTGTTGTTTTGTTTTGTTTTTTGTTTTTGTTTTGTTTGTTTGTTTTTTAACCTGCAAGCACATCTCTTCTGAATAAGAAAAGAAGCTGTTGCAACTGATTCCTGAAAAAGAGGCTCGTTTATTATTTGTATTTATTTTATGGATTTAGATTTATGTGTGCACATACCTACCTTTATATCATTGCTTAATTCTAGTTTCATATTATGGATGTCATAGAGAGGACTGTATTTTCCATTCGCACAATTAAATGTACACTAGCAAATAAAGCTTGCACAAAAATAATAATTCTTCAACAGCCACTCAGTCCATCCCCACATAATTTAGTGTTAGATTTTGTCTAAGGATATATTCCTGTGGGAGTTCCTAGAGTGGTTTAACAGGCCACCACCTCCAGCATAAGGTTAAATTTCTTGGTGTGGCAGAGGCAGATCATGTGATATTCCTGGGCTTTGGACACAGACTCTCAGCTGCACTGAACTGGCTGAAGAAGTTATTGCCTCCTCTCCTGCCAAGGGTTATTGTTTCCTCAGTGCCTGCAGAATTTCTTCCTTGTGACCCACTCCAGGAGGGGGAATAGTTTATTCACTAAAGGGTTTAAAAGCTAGAGTTCTACTCATGTGCCTCATTTTACTTGGAAACGGGTTAGGAAGCAACACAGGATATGCCTAGCTAGGAAACAAAGAAGAGTGGTAATTCGTGATGGAGTGACTGAGATGATCTAGTGGGGACTAAAGATATTTTCATTTGAGACAGCTGGAATTAGGTGAGATGATCCTTCACAGCCCTTATCTGCTTAACTCACAAAGCAGCCTGATTATTTTAGATCACTTTACTAATACTTCAAACTAAGCCAGCTACCCATATTGGTGCAGGCTTGCCCTGTAGTGCTATGAGGCAGCTGAGCCTGTTAAACAATGCTTTGCCACACAGAATTGCACCTTTACCACTTAGGCACCTGTGTCTTCTCAGCTCAGCCCACCCCTGGCACTTCATCCTGGGGCTGCTCCCAAAAGCAGTAGCTGGGGGCTCAGCTGAGTCACTGTCAGGTGTTAACAAAGTGAACCTCTACTGCCGTTTATGAAAAGTACAAATGAGGGTGTCTGTACATTATTTCTCTACAGGTACGTGTTATCAGCTGCAGTGGGCCAGAGCAGGAAACTTTCTCTTTTGCTGGGCTTTCTTCTAACTAGTTCTGTCCCTGCTCATTGCAGGGGGATGATCTCTAAAGTTCCCTTCCAACCCAAACCATTCTATGATGCTATCTCTTGCTTAAGAGAGCTTCAGTCCAAAGCATGAGGACTTTGCATGTGTTGAAGTAATCATCTTAAGGCAGTTGCCTGAATACCTAATTGCTCAACTAGCCACATAACTTGATTTTTAATGGTGCTGACTGTTTCTGTGGACTCCAGTAGGATTCCTTACTTGCTCGTAGGTCTGAAAATAAGGTCCTGAGACTGCACAGCTCTATTCAGCAAAGCATTTCAGGAACTCCCTAAGTCCAGGTATTTGTTTAATGCAACTGCTGGGAATGCTCTGTGTGTGAAAAATATACTCTTCTTGGGAGTGACAAATATTTCTGACACAGTGATGTGATTGCATCATTTGTGTGATCTCCTACCTTCAACAACTTTTGTCTCCATGGACTTATTGCAGCTCATATAATCATTGGGTAAGAATCTGCATCCAAGAGGTGCAATAAATAGAACTGATGGTCTGCCCAGGGTTCTCCTTTGGAGGCGACTTTCACAGATGCATCAATAGACCTGCTAGTCAGGAGGAAGCAAGTGCTGGGTGTATATTTCAGCATCTATACACTTTTGTAAGTCCTGTATATGCCACTTTTCTGCAAGGAAACAATCAGCCTTGAGGAGATGTGGGCCTGATAGAAATGCAATTTCAGCATCTTTCATCACAACAGACACTGTTAATGGAAAATCCTTGTTAGATGATCTTATTTTTGCCTTTTCAAATGTCCCCTGTTCTCACTTCACTTTAAGTCAGCTAAGAGCTGGTTTAACCACTTCTCTGGCAGTTTGTTCCCCTTTCACAAAAGCCTCCTTTTTGGAACTTTTGTTTCTCCTTCATACATTTTCTTTGCTGATTCATACCTTGTTTCCGGCTGAAGATCCTCTCACTGAACCCTCACAAGCCCATTCTAGGCAATGCCATTTTTTTCTGTTAACTCTTTTTGCTTTTTCAATGGTTATATTTTCAAGGCTGAAAGAACAGAAGCCATTTTTGCAGCACTTCATGCAAGTGTCAGTGTATGCAGGATGTCTTCTTCAAAATGTTTTTAACATTTGAATGAAAAGCTCCTGCTATTATCTGATTCACCTGTGTTTTCTTTGATGCCCTCCATTTGCAATGTAAAACAAAGTATTTCCCTCTGAAAGGTGCTTAATCTCTTCCTGCCTTTCATCCTGGTCTTATGCTGAATCATCTTTAGATCATGACTCTCCACTGTGAATTATTTTTTGTCCTCCCTATCTAGGTAGAACATTGTCAAGCTATTTACAAACAAATTTATTGAGGGGAAAAGATTGGTTTTACACTGGGTCCTACATGTGATTTAAACCTGGCATTGTCCGGGTTACCTAAGCTGTACAAATTAGTAAATTCATAAGTGTAAAACAGTCCCAAGAAGTTCCTTTCAAACCAAAAGGAATTTCAGTGCTCCAGACCTTTCTAGGAAAGATGACTATTTACTGTCACACAGCATAATTTTTTTGCAAGGATAGATGATTTCTGACTGGGACAGCAAAATAGAATCACATTAAGTAACAGTTGGTTCTTTCTGACCTGGCCAGTAATTCAAAACTCTGGAGTCTCGAAGGCTGGTGGAATCAAGAGGAAGAACCAGTAATGTTATTCATCTGATACTGTTAATTTCCAGGAAAGTCCTGTGGAATTTAGCCTGACATTTGAGAAGATGAGTGTAGTGAGGGACAGACTGGCTGTGGCACACCCAGTGACTCTTGGATGCTCTGAACATGCTGGAGCCATCAACGCAGCACCCTGGTGCCTCCCAGGTCACAGGATGAGCACGGCACATTGACCACCTGCTGGGACCAGAGCTGCCTCCAGAGCCTCCGAAAGCCAGAACTGAGGGCCAGCAGGGAACAAGTCTGTAGTACGGAAGCTGCCTAGACAAATTTCTCAGCTGAAAATATAGGGGGAAACATGACCTTAAGGTAGCTCTAATTAAAGTGAAATTAAAAAGTGTTTTTATAGATAAAGCTGGATGCTAGAAAAGGAGAAAACCCTTCACATCATCTCTACTCTTCTCTAACTCTTTTTTTATAGACACTTAACCCTTCACAGAACTACTCCTTGGCAAAATACTGGGGTATTGTACAATGGATATGTTGTACCAACAGCCTTGGCTTTAAACATATTCCAGTAACTGGAATGTGGGTTCAATCAGTCACAACAAATTTGTGTGTGTGTGTAATCCAGCAGGATACTTAAATGTTTAGCTCACATCTCTGTACTTAAATCCCTTTACTTTTTCAGGGCACTTGATCATGTGTTTAAAGGTGAAAAGTGTTTTTCAACACTGGGTTTTCCTTTGGGGGAGAAGTATACTGGGATGTAGAAAAAATTATTTATAAACTGTGAATCCTTTAGTATCTTTTGGTTTGCCTGCTGTGTCCCACTGAAGCCTCAGAGTAGGTCCCAGACCTGACTGAAGTCTAAGATAATTCCTGTTATTCTGGTAATAGGAGGCTTTTATTAAAATCTGTTTGATCTCTTACACCTTGAATTATAAGACTGAAATTTTCTACATAGCTGTGACTATGATACATGTTCCCTTTGGAAAGAAATCAGTTTCCAGTTTTCCAAGTCTGTCTAACCATGTCCTTGGCAAAAGACTTAATCATTACTCCAGTTCCTAACCTGTGCTAAAAATAATGCAGATTGATTTTCCAGGAATGGTAATGTATAGTTGAAAACAACCTTGATCTTTGTAAGTATTATGTCTGTCTTCTATGAATTATATGTATAAAGGTACGTGCTAATTGCATCTCTGTGTTAACTTCTGCTTGCTGGAATAGTAATTGTTTGCTCCATTATCTTAAGTTTATTCAAAATGCATGAGTTTAGGGGGTTTCTTGTTTGTTCATTTTGTTCTTTAAGTATGCTCACCTGGAATAAAGTCTTATATTTGCTGATTATCCCAAATAGTGTATAAAAGGAAACGAGAAAATAAAGATGGATCTCTAAGACTGCCTGCAAAGTAGTAGTGATTAATGTTCAGTGAGCTTAGTAGTTCATGATCAACCAGGTAGTGAGCTTTCAGTAAGAAACAAAGCAAGCAAATCTTTGTCTCTTGATGGGATGTTTGGTACTATAAACTATTGAACAGTATAAAAATTGACTTTTATTTTGGTTAGATAAAGTGCCTTTGTCTGAGGTCCCAGAAGTCAAGAAAATGGGCAAAGTAAGAAAGGAGGGGGGAAAAGGGCAAAATAGATTTTGGCATTTTAATTCCTATCTTGATATGGGCCATTGACTGCCCTGTAGTGTTTTTGCTGGTGCTGGTTTAACTCACAAGTTTCAAAGCTTATTAAAGAACCTCTTTATCTCTTCTAAACCCACACACTTAATTTGCACAGGCTTTACAAAATATGGTTTTACTCTGTATTTTAAGTGGTACATTCATCTCAGCTGATTTCTCTTAGTATAAATGAAACTTTACATGTTGAACCTTGGAAGATTTTTAAGCATTTAACACTTAAAATAGTTCTTAAATAATCTTTAAATGTTGAATTAAAATCTCTCTTTTCAATGAGGTAAAAGTTAAAATACATGTGTAAGAGGTATTAAAGTTGAAAAATGTTAGGTATCATCGAAGCCAAAGATACAAATATTCAGCTGACATCTTTTCATATACTTATTAATCTGTTTTACATATATAGTTCAGTCTATTTTTGACCTGTTGTGTTCAAATGTGCCAGTAAAGCTAATGTGTTAGGAAAACAAGACGACCTTCAATGAACATGAAGAATCAAGCAGCAGCTCATGGGGTTTTTTCTTAGTGGGGAGGCTCAAATCAAGTCCCTTTTTTTTCTCACCTTAAAAGAGTAATTCAGGACATTTAAATCCTTATTTTTTTCTAAACTTTTTCGTATAGAAAGTTTCACAGCTAAAATTTTATTAAACAATGCAAGGCATATTTTAAAGTAATAAGTTTTCATTAGTAATGTTCCTTGAAATAATTCTTAGAGTGAGAAATAACTGTGTGCCTAGATAGAACTTAAACCTGGAAGCATGTCTGAACATTTTCCACAGAGATGCCCAACTACTTTGCTCCCACACATCTTTGTGCTTCTCTGGGAAGTGCTGTTGCGGCCACTGTGGCAGACCACAAGGCTGAGATGAGAGAGAGCTCACAGACGAGACCCGTCATAAGAAGAGAAGCAAATCCCAAGAGGCCAGGGAAGCCCCTGCAGTGGACCCCACCAGAAGCATCACTCCTTGAGCAACACAGCGGTTGCAAATAAAAGCTCAGTGAGTTTGTTCTCCAGTCTCTATTTCTGTGTACAAATCTATAGAAATAGGACTATATATTCAGATCCTCTTGTTCCCAGGGCTTGCCCCTCTGAGACGTTTGCCCCACTACCTTCCAAGGGTCCCCCTGGGAGCTGGGGTGGCAGCAGCAGGAGCGGCTCGCAGACCAGCCCGGCAGTAAGGCAGAGAGGAGGTAGATCAAGCCAAGCTTGGGTACATGTTTGCAAGTTATCTCTACAGATGCTTGTGCCAAAATTCGGAAATTCCATCTTCTATGCAAAGGAAGAAAAGGACCTTGTATCCAGTTTGTATGAAATCAACAGTTCCAGGCCACTATGGGCCAAGATCAGTGAAGAATCAAGGGCAAAGGCTTTAGCCAGATACAGCCTCGACCACAGCCTCAGCTTTGCTTTGTGGGGTCATACAATCATAGAATTATTTAGATTGGAAAAGACCTTTAAGATCATCATGTCCAACATAATGGTCATTTCCCACTATTTCCCCTCTGGGCTGTCCCTTAAGTGTGGCAGAAACAGGAAGCAAAACTGTGTTTTGCAGAAATGAGTCTATGGTTGCATTTCTTCCTTTTTTAGCCAGCAAATATCTTAATATCCTTTGGCTGATAAATTTTTTTTTTTTTTTTGATCCCAAGGAGGATGTGCCATGAAAATATTATTTTAAGGCTTCTCATAAGCAAAACTTTCTTTTTAAATTCATCTATGAGCAATATTCAATGCAAAATCTTGTCTGGAGAGGGTGGAATAGTGGCAATGGGTGAAAAGCCCTTGGTCTGGTTTTGAGCCTTGTCTTGAGGTGATGTTGGCTGTCAGAAGAGTGGGTGATACCCAGTACTCTTGGCATATCTGTACCTTTTTCTGAAAATGAGTGCATCCAGATGCCAGAGGAGTTTGTGAACTCCATGGCCAGGCTTTACTGGAAGAGAAATCATGCCAAGAAAACTTCAAGGAAATTTGGGATTAAATTAAAAATGTCTGTAAACAAATCTCACTCCTGCTCATTGTATGATTATGGATAGGTCCTTTCCATCAAGCCTAGGTTTAGTCCTGCCCTGTCGTACCAGCTTCTTCAGTTGCATCCTGCCTTGCCAGTCCCCTCTTGGCATTTGGGAGAAGCACCTTGCTGTAAGTCCCACTTTCTGCTCCGTTGAAGGGCTCCTGCTTTGCCAAAGGAGAATGTTCCCTCTGCTCACCACATACTCCTGCCTATAGTTTTCTCCCCTTGCCAGGATTTTCAGAGACAATGTCACCTGCCATCTGCCTTCCCCAAGAATGACTGTGCCTGACCCACAGCACAGCAGGGACTTTTCCCAGGAGGAGGCAAAGTGGTAGCATTTCTCTCTGTTGTTCAGCCAAATCCTTTCAAAAGAATGTAACATATTCACATTCAACCAGCTGTGAGCCAAACACATATCATCTCTCACAGCAATTTAAAACCACTGTTCTCATGGCCTGACTTCTTGGAAGTCATCGTAAATGCCATGGATCAAGTTCCCATAGGAGTCTGGACTTTGGAGTCACTTTAAGGATGCCTCTCGTAGGGCACCTGCACTGATAGCAATAGTCTTTCCAGAGTAGGGCATCAGGCTGCATTCGAGGCTAAATGAACTGGCAGAAAGCCTACAAAACCCAAGGGTGTCTGTGTATGGTCCCAGGTCCAAGTTGAAGACTGGGGGAGATGGACATGAAGGGTGAAAGACACTTTGTGCTGGCCACATTTATACTGTCCATCTCTGCCTGATCCACTGCTACCCCGGCATTGGCATGCAGTCCAGAGGCTTGGGTTCAGTGTTCAACACATACGGCCTTGGTTACGTCATACTTGTGTGGATTTTCGGGCTCCCGAGGTGCCCAGAGGTGCTTTGTAACTAAGTCTGTGCTTTTGTGGGTATGATGCATAGAGGTTGGCAAACCTGCAGCATGGGAGAGGGATCTCCTAAGTAGCATCTCCATCACCCTGCACAGCTGAGAATGTGGCCTTTTCCTCCTCACATGCATCCTCTGAGACCCCAGGAGCACTGTATGCCTGACTGGGGGTCTGTGGTGGGACAAGGCTGTGCACGCAGCCAGGAAAGGTCCAGCTTAACGCCTTCCCTGACATGCATTGTCCCCTGGATCCTGCTGCCTGCCTCAGAGGCACTGCACTGTTCCTTTGGGTCAGCATTTCTAAACACGTTTAACATGGAACAAATTGAATTTCTACTGTTGCACCACTTTCCCCCCCAATTCTTCAGTTCTAAATCAAAATCTCCTTATGGAGATTTAAGTACACAGTAAAAATATTATTACCTTTATCAACAACAAAAACTCTTAGAACTATGGTTCTATGATTCTTCCACTTTTACCATCTAACAGTGAATAATTGCTACTCTCAGGAGGCCTTTTTCCTCTGACATGCTTAGGAAAAAAAAGATCCTCCCTACTATCATTTCAATGCCAACCGCCCCCGCCTTTTGTATTCCATTGTTTCCTTTCATCTACCTTTGCTGGTATCTGATACACTGTTGTTATCAGCAGTTCCTTCCTTATTAATAATGATGTATGCGGCGTTTGTTTGCTTAATATTTTGTTGCTGGGTGAATTGTGGAGGGGAATTGTTTGTGGGGTTTTTTGCAAAAGCTGATTTAATTTCCTCTCTAAGACAGCTTGTGCTTTTGTTTTGTTTTGCTTTTGTTTTTAACTCCATTTGACCTCTTTTGTGCAATGGGAGAATGTGCCTTTTGGGGCACTTTGTAAATTGTGTTTAAACAGTTCCCAATTATCACTCACATTTTTCCTGTTTAAATTCTTTCTCTGCAATAATTTGCCTCATAATTGTTTTCAGCCTTGTATAATTTGACCTCTTGAAAGCACTAAGTACATAGAATTGCTGGTGAGGATTTCATTCTGTCTGCATGCAATTAAAGCAAATCAGCCTCTCCAATTCCTTCCTTTGTGACTGTCAAGACAACCCCAGTGCCCGTACTGCCTCCAGTTGGCTCCATATTTCTTATGTTAGAGTTTCTGTAGGTGTTGTTACATGTCTGTTCCTGTAAGAACTCTGTGCTCTCTAGTCCTCCATGTTGTATTTTCATTCTTGTCTTTGAGGATTCCCTGTCTTGCTTCTCAAGCTGGAAGTGTTTCTTGATGCTCTCTACCATGATCAAGTGGCCTGCCTCTTTTCCATCACTTGTAAGGAGTACTGCGAGAAGAGTGGAAGATCGGTTTGAAAATTAATGTTTCTCCTTCCCTAATTCTGGGCAAATAGAAGAGAAATTGTGAAACTGTGAGTTGCTGCTTTTCGTCAGAGAGATCCAGCTTTGCACAGCTCCAGCTTTGCACTTTTGGTGCAGGAGAACAGGGCCTGCCATGAGACTCACCAAAGTGTTTTTTATCATTATGCTATAATGCATTAACCTGGTTTGATTTTGGGGCTGAACCTTCTTCCTACCCCCTTTTGATCATCTATCATGAAGAAGAACCACAGGAAGTGTGGTCTGGAAGGACAGACCCCACAGGAGGCAGGATTAGGGTTAGGGGTCAGTATGGGAGCCTGTCCCTGTGAACTGGTGGTGGAGGCAACTGTAGAGGTTGAGAAGACCCACGTTCAGTTCACTCTTCCATTTGAGGAGGTTTGTTACTCCTTTGCAGGAACATACAACAGCTCTTGTGGTATGGGCAGACCAGTCTAGGATGCCTCCTGTGCTCCTGATGATGCTGGTTCCCTCAAAGCAATAAGCATTCCTCATCTTAGTAATTGTGGCTACTTGTCTTGGGCTCCAGGTGTAGTGAATGTTTCAGTAAAATAAATTTATGTGTTTTTAAAGAAAGGATGAGACCCCAATCTAGAGCTCCATGTGGTTTCCTCTGAGTTAGAAGAGAATTTAAACTTGCTCTCTTGTGTCTGTTGTGAGCTTATGTCCCTGATGTTCCTGAAATCTAACACAACCTAACATTTATCAAGCCACAAAGTATTTATTTGCTTACTCTTTTTTTTGCCAAGGCAGTTGATTGTTTCTTGTGTGCTTTCAGACTTCTCTCCTCAGCCATATTTCATTTCCGAGCATCTAGGATTTTAATTTAATAATCTTAATTTGGTCCATAAAAATCTGCATGTTTCATGGGAGAAAATTTTTATGCCAAAAGAGCCACTAATGAAAGCTGGTAACAGCCCTGAACAATGAAAGGAGGCATGGCAAAGGGTGAACAAAAAGCCCCTTTACAACCTTATAAGGTTGTTTCCTTCTGTTTAGGTTAAAGCTCTATTAATTGTAAACTTAATGGTGTCTCTAGTTCTACATTCCCCAACTTTTCCTCCTCCAGGAAGGCACTGATCACTATCGTTACCTGGGTCACCAAGTCGGATCTCAAGCACTGCTGCTGTTTACTGCTTCCCCAGAATGCTAACTTTGGTTTATTTTTACATCATTAGTAATCCCTGAGGTTTGTCTATTTTTTCCAAACAGTATGATGAAAGTAATTTTCAGTCTTCTTGCAATAAGAAGTCCACAATGTTTTCAAAAGCACAGCTGCTGAAGCAATGTATCCTACATTTGCAAAGATTAATTTGTATGCTTTAAACATCACTGCACAGCAAGGGCAATTGTTGTAATAGTCGCAAGTTGATCTGTCTCAGAGTTTGTTCTTCGTTCCAAATTTCTGGACATAGCTACCTATGACAACTTAAAAAAAAAAATAATTTGTGCATATGATAGAGAAACCTTCAGTGCTTGCTTAAACAGTGCTTGCAGGTATCAGCAGCAGTAGCTTCTTAGAGAGTGGGGTAAAAAAGCAGCAATTAATATGAACCACAAAAAAATGTGAAAAAAAATCTGTGTGAGATTTTAAAATCTTTAAGAAATGTCTCTGTTTCAGAAAACACCTTTGGTTCCCAGTCGCCAAATGTCCTCACATCCTGATAAGGCTGGTGCAGATAGGCAAAACTGGCTCTGAACTATGATTTCCTTTTGCCCAGTTCACTGTTTTCAGGCAGGGTGAACTGAACCAATGAAAATCATGATTTCAAGCACATTTTCCTGTGTAATTAAGAAGATGGTTTAACCACGGCAGCTGCAGGGATTGAATTGTGGCTCTTGAGTCCCTGACTGCTGACCAAGCCACCTTGGCAGTATCAGGGGCTGCTGAACTTTTCTGCCTGGCATGTAGAGGCAGGCCACTATTGCTACTTCTGGGAAAGACATGGGGTGCTGGGTCCTTGGTCAAGGTCCTCCCTGCTGCCTTGGACTGCCACAGACCTGAGGTGAGGACAAGCACGAGGTAATGGGGGCAGCCTGGGATCCAGTGCCCTGGGGCTGCTGCCCATAGCTTTGTTTGGTGGGCTCAGTCCAAGAGATTTTGGCTCTCTGAGGTGGTCCTTCAGCTGCAACACCTCTTGGACACATGGGTTCAAGGATACTTATGCAATGTAATACACAGGAGGAGGTCAGGGTAAGCAAAGCAATACATCAGCAAAGTGTTTTAACCTCCTAGTGTTAGGGACAGGAGATGTATCTGAAGATCAAGACTACACTGATGTGGTCAGTAAGTCCCACAGAGGGACTTTAAAATAAGAGTTCCTTTTAAGGTCTCTGGTGGAGCGAAAACTAAGTGGAGCTTGGGACTTCAATCCATTGCTTCTACTGTGAAAATTTGTGGCAGGCCTCAGAAGAACTGTTTGTGGGGAAGAAAGTGCGGGGAGATCCCCCCCATACACCAAATCAGCTGGTGGGACAAGTTGGAAAAAAGAAACATGCACCCAAAACCTGCCCTGAAACAGCACAAAAACTAGTTTGTAAATCTCCTTATCTGAGAGGTCCCGATGGACATAGTCAGAGGTGGAAGGAAGTTGGAAAGAGTAAATAAGGAGATGAATGCAGAGGAATAGAGGTTAATGAAATATGCACCACTTAGGACCCTAGAAACTGGCAAACAGTTTATGTAGCTCAGTGAGTCATAAGATAACAGAGGAAATATCATCTCAGTGAGCAGTGCTGTGCGTGTTTAGGGGGAACCCAAAAAAAGTTGGATTTCTTTGTTCGTGGGTTTTTCTCTTTTCTTTCTCTGGGTTTTTCTCTTTTCTTTCTCTGGGTTTTTGTTTGTTTGTTTGTTTGTTTTGTTGGGTTTTTGTTTGTTTGTTTGTGGGGGTTTTTTTGGTTTTTATAGGCTTTCTGAATTCCTCAAGGAGCTTCCAGGATGAAATAAAATGAGACTAGGTCTGCTGTGCTTTCTGTACTTCCTCCAAGCAGGACCTGAGGTATCATGAGTAAAACAGACTTTGTGTTATTTCAGACCCATAAGCTCCCAGATTCCAAAAAAAAAATCTGTGAAAAAAAAGAAGAAAAAAGTATAAATGCTTGTTCACACGTACAGCCCTGTTAAGAAAAGAGCTAGCTCTCTCCTCTTGGAGAGCTGCAAGGCTGCAGGACACGAAGCCACCGCCTCCCTGGAAGCTGATCTGCCTTGCCTTCAGCACCGCAGTGGAGGTGTGCCAGCCCAGCTGCGGGAGCTGGTGTGTGGTGAGCACTCCTCACCACACTCCTGTGCTGTGCCATGTGTGTAACAAAGCTCAGTGGCTGCACCAGCAGCTTCCTGCAGGCTGGCCCTGAGCATGGGAGTGGGGCTGTGAATGCCTCTGATCATCACTGGGTTCACACATGCTTTGAAGCACTGGAAGCAAAAGAAGAGAATTTTTTTCTTTTCCCCAGGAGGGACTTGGGATTGTTTCATTAGCTGTCACATGCATTTCTCAGACACAGAGGCTGAGCAGCGTTGGAACAGCACATCGTGTGAAGTGCCATGGGCAAGCATTAGCATCACCACAATGTTTGTGTAAACCAACCATATCTACAAGATCCTCCTTGAATACAAAACATCTATAGCTCTTCTATTTCATGAAGCCACGTGCTACTGATATATTTTTCTTACCAGAGCTCTCTTTTTTTTCCCAATAAAAGGTCAAAGATAAAGAAGAATAAGAAAAATTTCTGCTACAATACAGCAAAAACAGGCTGGTTTATTGGCTCAAATCCATTCTTGAAATAACTTAGTCTTTTTCCTTCACTAATGTTGCACAAGAGAGAAATTTGTCTCCACAGCCTTGGCTTGGGAGTACTGCTGCTGTTTCCATGTGTCAAACAGTTTTTAAGGGTGGTATGCAACATCTTCCTCTCTGCAATCTCTTTTCCAGGGTTTTTAATCTTACTCTTCCTTTCTCCCTTTCTCTCTGTGTTCGCCTAAGTGAGATGCCTTTTGCAGCACTGGGATGGAGGCATAGGGTCAAGAGAACAGAACATGTAATCATCACTCCTTGCCTTAGTTTTTGGCCCTGCCACTACTTTTCTGTGCAATTTAGAGCAACTGACCCAACCTTTCTGTATCCAAATGATAACGTGCTGTTTGCTTTCCAAGCAGCCACAAATGCCGTCCAAAGAGCCTTGCCTAGTCTAAATTGGAAAGTGCCAAAGATGAATTTCACATACAATTTCTTCTGAGCTTTTGAATGCATTTGCAAGGGTTCACCTTAGGGATGGTCAAGGAGCTCCAAAGAGGCCCACTTACTCCTTCTGGCAGCTTGAAATCCTCCTTTCTTGCTTCTTTGGTCTTTGCATAATCTAAGCCTGTTGCTGCCTTGGGGACTTCCCTGGCTTTTATTTACCAGTCCATGAGAGAGTAAGGACAGAATGAGAGTTCCTTTCCAAAGGCCCCATGGAAGCCTCAAGCGTGTTAGTATTAAAGAATATGTCCCTTACAACATGCCTACACTGCTTCATGGGGTCATGGCCAACTATTTGTACTAACTGAGTAAACTTGTTTAGAGACAACTTGGGCTTCTCTACCTTGTGGTATCCAAGTACACCCTGAATGAAAAGGTTGGCTTTTAAGGTGCACTGGGCTTCTAAGCATGGCTCTGTGCAGTGCTGTGTAGTTCTCAGCAAGGTCATCTATAGATAGTTAAGGCATTTGGGCACAGCACCTCACTGTGTCCTGCAGATAAACCCTCTGTTTATGTGAGTACGTGTATACATGTATTACAGCAGGTTAAACAAGTATCTGCTATTCAAAGATCAGTGTGTAATTAGAGTTTGGATGAACCTAAACACATAAACCAAGAATTCAAGGATGCCCAAAACATATAAGAAAACTGTATTTGGGCAAGACTCGAAGTAGTCATTTGTGGCTAGAGATCTTTGATTTGCACTGCTCCACCTCCTCTAAGTAAGGAGGAGAATGAGGCCTTAAAAAAAAGACTCGCAAGACTCAGAGACTTTGAAAAAGCAGCCCGGCCCATAACTAGTTAATCAATGAAGCAAACAAGAAGGGGAGTAATCAAACTTTTTTATGAGTAGCAGGAGAACCACTGATTGTGAAATTTACTGGTAGCCAAGTTTTCCTCCCTTCCCTACCACTTATAATTATACTTTAATTGTAGCTACTGGCTGTGGCACAAAGCTCATACATATAAACAAGTCCCAGGATATGCTGCAAAAAATACACTGTATGGGAGACATTAGCAAGAAGACAATCAGGAACTGGAATACTGTTCCCACATGGAAAGCTGCGGGTGGTAGAAAGAGCTCTGTATCCGTACGGTTAGTTATGCGTAATAACTTTGTAATGACATTAGTACCCCTCCATTGCTTTTTCTGGCACATGCCTGCTCTTGAGTCAGTTGGACTGATAATTACCAAATTGTGGTTTGCAGACCACTGGTGGTCCACAATCTAATGGTAAGTGGTCCACAGCTGGGCTGCAGAACCAAGCTGAACAGCTTTCTGTTGTGTTTTCAATTAAGAGTTTGATGATACAGGGTACGTGGTGGTCCACAAGAGGGTCTTAGCATTAATGGTGGTCCCATTACTCTAATAGTTTGGAAACACTGGCTTATCCAATTATGCAGAGCAACAGTCTATTCGTGTTCTGTTGTTTGAAGTTAAATGTTACAGCATGTCCTCTCCTTTCATGTGCTGGGAGCTGTGTTGCCTGCTCTGCTTGTCAGTTTTAAAAATAAAAGTATCAGGAAGTATGACAAATGTTTCTTTCTGGTCTTGTCTTCCCAGTTGATGATTTATTCAGCTTATCATTTCGTATGTACTACTGTATTCACATACCAGAAGTATTTGTCCAAAAATCTGTAGTATTTCAGGAGGAAAAGAAGAGGGATGTTTTCCACATTTTGTTCAGTTAAGTGGGAGTTGAGCAGATGCAGGGTATAGAGCTGAGAAGCAGAAAGACTTTAGAGATGGTCATTGCAGTCAGTTCCCAGAGGGTAAGCTGGGTAAAAAAATGAGATGAGCCTTATTTTATTTGGGAAGTTTTGTTCGTTCTTTAATTCTTCCTTAAGTTAAATACTGGAAAATTGTCTAAAAGGGAAAGTACCTCAGTTTAAGCTGGATATTTAAGATTAGGCAAAGGCAAGGTTTGTTTGATTTTTATAAGCTCTGGGCTAGAGGCTTACAACCCTGAAGAAAGCTGTTTACAGCTTTGTCATCCAGAAAATTGGAGCAGCCTAAGGCTATACCTGCAGCTAGGGCTGGTTCTCCTCCCATACCTTGGTGATTACAGCAGTGTCCATCACTCAAAACCATGGCTCCCTTTGAACTGCAGCTTTTTAGTGGCCAGCTCTAGACTGTTCTGGACTGTGCAAGGTGCACTGCTTTTGGGAAAACTGCAGGAAAAAATTCAGCATTCCTTGCAGGAAAAGGAGAGCACAAACATGACTTTTTAGTTCAGGGCAGAGGGCATTTAGCTGGGGAGGAAGTGGCCTGGACTCCCCTCTCTACCTCCAGAGCTGTTCTGATATTTTATCCAATGCCTGGTAACATTACAGAGCAGAGGCAGGAGCAGGGACAGCAGGGACGGTTCCATCTGCCCAGAGATTTCTGACCTCCTCTTGTTTTACTTATTCCCCACTGAACCTGGAACAGGCTGAGCTCCCACCAGGTCCTGATATTGTGCTTCCCAGACAAACGTTTTTGTTGCTAAGATATAACACAAGAGAGAGCAACACCCCCGCCCTTGTCACCTGAAGGAAAGCAGAACTGTTATTGTATGTGTAGAGGTGGCTGAATCTGCTGTCTGGTGGTCCCACACCAAAGCTGGCACCTCTGAAAGAGTTTAGGAGGTGCAACCCCCAATTTTGGCATCCCAGTTAATTTTAGGTGTCAGTGAAGGGTCCAGGTGCTTCCTTTGATAAGACTGTGCACAGCCAGGACTGTCCAATATCTAGATCTGTAAAGTAATCCAACTTCAAATTCAAGTCCTTTGCCCCTGCAGTAAAACAGAAGGTTCTGAGGTCTTTAACAAGCACTGTCCTAGAAATAAGTTTGGTTTGGTGCTTTTTCCCTTCCTACCAGAACATACTGCTGACTTTCTCCATTAGGAACCCTTTTGTAAACTTCTGGCCTAAACTTCATTGCCAGCCTGTGCCCATGTGCTCTTGAATGAGCTTTTCTACTTCTCTGTGTTTATAGGGAGTAATCATAGTTTTTCTCCATGGGTGTTTGCTCCAGGCTAAGCCAGATGCTTCTAATACTGTCTTGTAAGGCAGTCGTTCCTATTGCCTGTTTCCTTCATAGTTCCTCTAGCTGTAAAATCAACTTTAATGAAAATGGATATGTAAGAAAAATGCATAGCAAATTCCTCCAAACAAAAATCCTTTATCTGTACTTACTAAAACCTGGAATATCAGTTCATCTCTATATTCACAGAAATATTGTCCTTCTGTATGCATGTGTATGCTTGACTGGCTCACTGTAGAAGCTGTAATATATGTCAGTCATTCTCCTCTTCTAGTCTCAAATCAAATCCCGTGTTTTCTGTCCAATACTCTTAATCCCCAAGATGTATAGCTTTGCATTATATACCATAAAGTTTCAGCCTGTTTCTGCTCTTCTAGTCCCCAGGCAACCCAAGTCTCCCTTTGCTCTCTCTGTAGGCTGATCAGGACTGGTATGTCTGAGGCTCTCCCTGTGCTTGTAAGCCAGGGCCAGGCTCACTGCGCATCTGCGCCTTCCTGCAATAAGAACAGTGGCATGTCCTAGCAGTTAGGGACAGTAAAACAAGGCAGTATGAAACCACTTTGTATGGATTCCCCATGTAGACCAATATCTTGTTTTAATTTGCCCCAAACCAGAATGCTCTTTGGTTGGCCAAAATATAGTGGGTTTTTTTGCTGGACTTGAACGGCTTTGCAACATTCAAACTGGACGGTCTTAGCTGCTGTTTATTAGGCACAAGTGCTATCCCAGTTACAAGAGTGCTAGGTGTTTGTGTGGAGGCTAATTCCACACTGTAGCTATTATTATTATATTTTATCATGATCTATTTTGCACCAGAGCCATAAGTACAAGCACCATCATGCTAGGCACATGTAATTAGGTTTCTTTCCAAGTGGTGATATAAATATTTTATAAATACCTGGAGAAAGTTTATGCTGAGATTTTAGCCTTTCTCTTAGTCAGAACCCATTTGCTATAAGTCTTACAATTTCTGTTTCAGATGAGCACCTGCTTTGTGTGTGCCATGTGATACTTCTTGACTATCTATCTGAAACAGTATAATTCAGAACTGAAACAGAAAAGCTCAAGAGCCAAAATTGTTCAAAGTTTAGAAGTGTCTGCAACACAGTCATATTAGGGGCAATTTTCTTCTGGTGGCAATTTCATTGCAGCCTGTGAGATTCTGGGGAACTTTTTTTGGCTACGTATTACAGGTATAATTTAAGAGAACACAGGTATTTTTTTTCATGCTGTTGTCTTTATCTTTACCACAATTAAAATACCGACCTTTTTCCATTAAAAAAAATTGGTAAAATTGGCTTTTATTCAGAGCTCTCAAGACCTACAAGAAGCACACCAGAAGAAGTGCCACTCTGAAGAGAGACTGTAAGATGCAGTGATAGGGTTATGCTCAGACTGGCTCACTGCCCACAGCACAGTGAGTGCATCAGGAATCAGGTTTTACATTTCCTTCTGATGTAGGTCAGACTCAACAACACAGTCTTTTGAGCCTTGGCCTGAGCTGCATCACTGTACTCGTTTGAAAGCAAACTAGTGAGAGACTCCAAGTCAGAAATGCAATTTAATAGGAAAAATAAAATAAATGCAATAGTACAAAAAAACAACCCACTGACAGAGTCAGAGTACAACCTGACCCCCTGATGGTCAGGGGGTTGATAGCAGTCCAATTAAATGGTGGCTGCAGTCCCCTGGAGTGATGGTTCTGTTGTAGCAGCGATTCTGCAGAAGGGTCTGGTCTTCCTCTGGGAATCCAGTGGAAAAGGCTGCTTGTGCTGTTCCAAACCCCAGATTATATCCAGGTGGGAATGCTTGGCTCCTTCCCCCTGGGCGGAGCATCTCACAATGGGAGGATGAGTCATGAGGCAAGGCATTGATGGGCCCATTAACAGGAGATAGTCTGGAGGGAGGAGGCAAGGAACATTGCTACACCTGGTTTCAACAGCTCAGGAAGATGGTAATAGAATACTCTGTAACCCAGGACAATCACGGTGGAGGTGATTTCACAACCCTGTTTCTTATTTATGTATTCAGGACAATTCTGGGACTTGGGAGGTGGATAGAAAGACTGCCTGGAAAAATAAAGTCTATTAAAACACATCTTGATACAATTCTCATGTAATGATTTTGTGGATGCAAATTTCAAACAACTTCAAAAACATGAAATCAAACAGTGGAAAACAGACCTGCAAAGGGCACACAACAGAGAAAGCCCTGAAGGCTGGAGGACTGGTCCTCAGCCGCCAAAGTCATTTATGGGAATTGTACCCTATGCAGAGCTCCATTATGAATACAGAACAATTTATAAAGATTCCTGTGGTCTTTGGGATCTTTTCTGCTGGGTCATGACCCAGACAACTTATTAATAAATTTCTGTCACTTCTAGCTTCTCAGTCTCCTTATCTTGTATTGTTGAATTCCTATTGTCTTACTGTATTGTCTTGTCTTATTGTACTCCTATACTTGTCCTGTTGTATTCCTAGAAGTAAAATGTAAATGACATTTTCAGCTGAAATATAAACACAGCTAAAAATGACTTTATGAAAGCAAGGGCCCCAGGCAACTTCTATGACAGCTTATGTAAAAAATGCAAGAGGCTAACAAAAGGGTCTAATGGATAATAGAAGCTAAGATGTGGCTGATGTTTTAAGTAAAAAGAAAGCGGTTCCTGTGACACAAGTTGTTGGATTACAGTCCATATAACCACCTCGTATTTTAATGACTATTAATCATTGCAAGTAATTTTATCTATTTAAATGCAAGAAAACTGTCTGAAGTTACTTCACTCATTCTTTTTTTTTTTTTTTCCCAAAGGGACAAATTCAAGGCTTAATTTATATTCCCATGAGAGAATGTAAGTCTCAAAGCTGTAGAAACTTGGAGTGCTTTGAACCAGGTAAGGTCTGTGTACAAGTCCTATGTTGAGGATGATGAGGAGAATGTTGTAAATTAGTTACTCATTGGCTTCCTTTAACACTTCCTCCAAGGCTTAGTAGGAAGTAAAGACCTTGGAGGCACAAACCGTGGATCTGGCAGAGAGAAATGCCTAGAGGAATCAGGATGGTGTTCCTATAATGCTCTAAAGTGGCTGTAGCATCCACTGACCTTTCCATATTTGGTCTGTAATCAAGAAACACATCTCTGCTACAGCCATTCTACCTCCTGCTTGGCTGATTTAATCTTATTTCAAAGTAAGCATAGATTGTTTGGCCCATACATTTTAGTTCCCTGTCTGTCTGCAAGGGGAACTCAACTCCTATTGCTTTGGCCCCTGTTATTTTGGTTTGTCATCATGGAACCTCCTCCAGCTGCTATAACCAGAACACCCAGCCTCTTCAGAGGTGGGCTCTTGGGCTTCACAGTACTTGGTTTGACCACACATCCCAGGCAAGAAGTGATGTCCTGGTTACTTTCTTCTGTGGGGATTGTAACAACAAGATTAATAATATAATCCATAATTCATGACCATCAAGACACCTTCTAATGGAAGGTTGTTGAAACTAGATGCCTATTCTAACACAAGAGCCTCTTCTAACACAACCCTTTTTTTGATGATAATGATTCAACTCTTAAAGCAAATACAGAGTGAGACTGATAATGGGACCTATTTGAATCACATCTGACACAGGCAGCTTTATTTGTGACATTTCTAGACTGGGAAGGATTGAATTTGCAATAGTATTAATTGTTCTCTTTTAAAATGGATTTAGTTTTTAATTCAGGTATTTCCTTTTGTGGCAGTCATTTTTGCAGGCTAATTGCCTGATCTCCTGGCAATGGAGAGGCTCTATTGACTTTCTTCCATGTGTAGTGAATATGCATTGGGCTAAATCCCAGCGTTGTACCAGGATCTAGCTCACTGTTATCCCATGTTCCTACATGCCAAGTGCATTTCCATTGCCTTTGGATGCAGCCCTCTTTTCTCACAGGCTTCCTGCAAATTCCTCTCTCTGTGGTTAGATACACCTCCATCAGAAACCAGGGTGGATGCAGGACTCCTGCTTCATGGGAATATGGAAATGACTGTGCATAATGAGATGAGACCTTGCCAAGTGGCATTATAGGTCTGCACCAGGGTCTCAGAATTCCTTCCAAGATTTCTTTTCTATGAAGTCAAGTTTTCCTCAGGCTATGACACCATCTGTAAACTGCAGGGATCACAGGAGTCCAAAAACGTGCATTGTCTTGGGTTGGCTCTGCTGCAGATCGTGTCGTGTAACTGTGGGGATGAAGACACCTTTTTTGGTGCTGACATATTACAAAGGTTGCACAGTTGTTCCCTATCATCACTGCCATATGATATGGTCCCAGTTCTCTGTGGCTCAGCAGACTGCCCCTACAGCTACAGCTTGAGCAACTCATGGTCGCTAATCTGGAAAAACAGAGTCCAGCAGCTCAGCGGGGTTCTGAGGGACCACAGCCCCTCTCCAGCCTTGTTAGTGCTGTGCTGTGCAATGTGGCCTCGGGCTCCTGGGACATGGTACTGCTGTGCGGTCTCCCCTCGCCACACTGCTCAACATCTGGGCACACTAACCTCCTGCAATTAAGAAATGCCACATCTTCCAGCAATCACTTAATCCACTGTCCATAGAGTGGGGCTGGTCTGAAAGCCATCCTTCCATGCCAGGAATCCTAGAAACTCAAAAATATGTGATGCTGAACATCTAGAAACTAGCATTTTGACAGTGGTTACCCCCCTTGACGTGGCGGGTGTGCAAGCAGCCCTGCTCTGGGTTTTGCAGCATTGCCCTGTGCAGCAGCACTGTTGCAATCCCTGGCTCTTTATGCCATGGAAACTGAGGCAAACAAAGGCTGAGTAAGTAGAGCAGTGCTACACAGCAAGCCTGTGGCGAGCTGGGAACCAAACGCAGACTTTCTGGCTCCCAGTCCTCAACTTCAGCTACCCACGGAGCTCTGACGTGCGATGAAGTGAATCTCACTAGAGACATCAGATAACCACAGTTTAATTTGGTTTTTCTGTGCTCTGTGCCCTGGGGAGATAGCAGACCTCTGGGCACAAAAGGCAAGTTATTGAGAGATTTGCTGTTAATTCCTCCTTATGAGGTCCACCTTGTTATGTTTGGAGTTGCCTTAGGTTTCTGTTTGTTTTGCCTGTTTTTTTGCATGCGGGCCTTGTGTATTTTATTAAGCCCTTGGCTAGTATCTTGTGCATGTTTAAGATTTTATAAGGGTTTCTTTCGAGGTTATTCATTAACCTTTCAAAGGTGGCCTATTCTGAAGACTTGCTATTGAATGCCAATCTTTGATAGATTCATGTCTCACACAGGGGAAAAGACTCTCATAGGCTCATAATTAGTGTTCCCAAAGAGTTCCCCAGCTGCTTTTCATAGCTCTCTGCTCACGTTGACCTTGGACTTCAAATTCTCCATGCTGCTGAAGTACAGTCATCAGAGAAACTGAGAGAGAAACCTCCTTTCATTTTCATTGCTTCAACAAGAAAAATCATCCAAGAGACACATTACCAATCCCTTGTATTTTGGATCTACCACTGATCTGCTGGAGACCTGACCTTTATCTGCCTCATATGGCTTTGTTCTCTGCCTTGTCTGGTCATGCTGTGGGCAGTGGAAGGTTTTTGGTGACCTTAGTTATCACCTTAAGACTTCTCATGTTCTCAGGTTTTGATAGTTATGTCCTTAAAAATTCTGTTTCAGACACCCAGGAAATTAATTAGTTTGAGGAATGGATTTGGAGTATGCGGAATATTCTATTAGAAAGAGAAAACAGCTGCTTTTTCAGCACAAGTATGAAATTCTTGTGATTCAATGTGAATTATAAGACACATGAAATTTAGGAAGATTTTTTAATCTATTTCATATTAATCATGCAGCATATGTTTGTGCATTGATTTAAGTCCTGGAGAAGCAATTTTTATTATGTCACTCTAGATATAAAAGCAAAAGCATCATTTCCATTAACACACATCCTTCCTTTAGGAAATGCTGAATTTTATTCTAACTGCAGTTAATAAGATTTTTTAAAAATAAACTTTACTTAAAAGGATATGAATTGATAATAGACATAAAAAGTTTAATATTTTCCTTAAGGCTGAAAACAGATTTGCTTGCACTCTTTTTGTCGATGTCCCAGTGCTTTTTCACAAAAAACCGAGTTTTAAGAACAGATGTCTCATAATTTTTCAGCTGCCTCCCCCTCGTGGTAAGTCTGGAAAACCGCTGAAAAACCTCTTTCCATGGAAATGGTGAAAATCTCGGTAAAGTTCAGTATTTGCATTTCAAGAGGTTTTGTTAGATTGCTTGGGGGTTTGTTTGTTTGTTTGTTTGTTTAGCTGGGGAGAGGCTTTAAAATGCTGAACAAAATGTGAATTAAAGCAAGAACACCTCAGTTCTTTCCAGGAACCAAAAGCCCAAATAAGCTTAAATAGAAGAACACAAAGATAGCTCAAAGAACTTTGTCTAACAGCTGCAGCTGCCTTGAGGCTTTTCCTATTTCTCAAAAGAATTCTCTTGCCCTTCCCTCTCCCCTCCCACTTCTAATAGGCCTGAAGGTTGCAGCAGAAACTTCTCCTCTTTTCTTTTTTTTTTTTTT
>WEIT01034725.1:94682-106200 GCA_013389985.1 Dryoscopus gambensis
TGAAACACATCTTTCATTATAAATTTGAAGTGAAATAGTGCTTGTAATTCTGGCCCCAAGATGGGCTCTTCTGTCTTTCCTCTAAGCAGTGCAGCGGTGCCAAAGGCAGCCCTTAGCACTGTCCTGTTATGAGAATGACAGAGTTTCATTTACAATTGCAAACTCACAGCTCACAGAGTGAACACATAAGCTGCAGAATGATAAAGTTATATACGTTCATTATGTTAAAATTCGTATTCTTCCCCCCAAAGACGTGCATTTTGTTTCTGAGGTAGGCAGTCTAACATGTATACAGTCCGAAAATTCAGTGTTTGCAAAGTCGTGAGGGCCCAACTTTTCAAGCATTTCAATGATTATACTTGTACATGAAGGCAATTCAAAGAATTTAATTCAATTGACTGTGATGGACACTCTCTCAGTCTGTGTAAGGATTTCTGGGTTTTGCCTCTTTGCACAAACTCCCAACTTTATACTAAAGTGCAATTCTTTAATTAAAAATAGACAGGATAAAAAGCCCAAACAACCCAAACTAGCAATCCTCCCACAGGGTGTAACATACTTATTCTTCTTTCCTGATGGTCAGAGCACAATCCCAGCTATGTGTAGCCTCAAGCCTCTGTTTGGCCTAATGGATAGAATCTTTCTAAATTTCTGTGAATCTAGCAACATGAGGTGCTGAGCCTGGGTCTTTAATGAGCCAGACCCAGAGGTGTAGGATAGCAAATCTCCCTCAGTTAACACACTTCCCTCTCTTTAGAAAGTAATTTATTATATCCTTCTAAGTATCGTTTATCTTTTACCAGAAGAAAAAAAAAATGTACATGCTTCAAAAAAGAAGTCCAGTTAGCTCCAAGCAAATGGACTGTGATGGACACAACATGTATCCTGAAGGCTGCAAGTCGCATGGAGAAAGGGAGAAGGCACGATGCATGAGGTGCATCGGGTGCATAGGAAGGCCTCTGGCAACGGGAATATGCATGTACATGCATAATTTACCACTTGAGGGCACAGTGGAAGTGAATAATAAGGAGCGGGATAAGGAAAGCACAGAAAAAATATGGAAGAGGGTGGAAAACAGTCTTGGCACATGGTGATAGCACGAGAGGCTAAAGAGGAGGAGAGACAATAGATGAGACCAGAGATCCAGGTCTCCCTGTATGAACCGAAATGTAAAATTTTTGGGGAAATACTTTATTCTGACATTGAGAATAACAACAACTAGATTAACATCCATGGACACTGAAGAGTTTTAGATCAGTGGGGCCCTTTTCTTCATTATTTTAGTGAGGCCATTTGAATGTCCAAGGCAGAATAAATCTACTTCTTGGGACACAAATAGGGCAGGTTTGCCTGTTTGCTAATCTACAAATCACTCAGTTAAGTCAACTGACCGGCAAGGGTCCTCTCTGAGTGGAGAGGCTTAGTGTGAGATTAATTTTGTGTTCTCCAGCAAGCTCACTGGCAGGCAATCTGCTGGGCTCCCTCTACGGTCCATGGAGAATACGAGATTTTAAACGTGTGTTTAATGATAAAAAAGACACTTAGCTCTAACTTTATGCATTTATAGAAATAAAAATTGTTCCATCAAGGATTAAAACAAATATTAAAAATATTTGCTAGATACTTGCAACTAAACTCTTCCTGTTGTAGTTGTATGGTAGGACTCTTGACTGATATCAGCATAGTAGCTCTGGTCATAGAACAGGTGTACATACCTGTGTAATGCATAAATTGGGACTGGTAATGGGAAAATCAGAGCAGAATTTTCCCTCAGGTCACACTAAATTTTCTGCCTTCAATAGTCAGCTCATATTACCAAATTTAGCATGGTGGACATAACTAGAACTATTTTTTGAAATAAGAAACAAAGCTTCTGTCAACACAAGAAAGCTTTGGTACAAAAGAATTATTTTATTATTTAAAAAAAACCAAGAAAAAGAAATTCCGGTGTATTGAGTTCTCAGAGGAGAGAAATAAAATGTTATTTCATGAAGTTCACATTTGTCATAATTTGCAAATACTAGGACTAGAAACAGTAAATGAATTTTTTCCATCCATCTTCCCACACAACTAGAAATTATTGAAAATAGGGTGAAGAAAACTTATAGCTTGGACTAGAAAGAAAAAAAAATAGTAGCATTCTATTTTTCCTGAATATTTCATTTTACATTATATTACTCCTGGAATTATACTGGAAAACAGAGAGGGTGAGGCCATGATATTAGTGAAATCAATTGTAGAATTCTACCCATTTTGAGGTTTGCACTCTAGTGTCAGGGATCAGTTGAGAAGGCTGTCAGCTGGTCTCCTTACACAGTCAGGGAAGGCAAAAAAAAAGACATTTTCAATGTGTTTGACTGCCGCCCTAGAGAAATTCAAAGCAGATTAAATGCAAGAAGTCTGCTGTTTTGATGAAGTCCTAGAGATGAAAGAGTCCTGGAAGTAGCTATAAACATCTCAGGCTACATGTGCTATAGGGTGTAACACTGGGTATCATCACATCAGTTACTGAAGGTGTACTTAGCTGACCAGTTGTTAACACCAAAAACTGTTAAGTGACTTGTTTTTGGGGCAGTCCTTCACTTGTAGTAGCAAAGGAAAGGTACACATGTTCAGAGAACATGAGATGAACAAGTTGACTAGCATATTTTATGCTTGTTTCATCAACACATACTCAGTACACATTGCTGTATGGACCCATACATAGAACGCTGAGTGATGTTCCCTGAGATGCTCAGATATGAATCCTTGGACATATCAACATGAATTGCTGACATTTGAATAATTTAATTTTTCTCAGTCTGAGTAATTAACTTTGCTTCTTAAGGAAAATCACAGCTCTACACCAGAAATGTTCAGGATTTTAGCACTGGAGTTTACTCATATAAATTTCACAGGTTTGACACACCACTGTTGTGTTTTATTTAAATCAATGTCAAGAGCTTTTTCAGGAACAGGCTGAAATTAGCCCAGAGATTAAGATAGTAACTGTTCATATTAAAGTAAAATGAATCTAAATGCATATAACCAAACTGATAGCAGATGAAAAGCTAGCTCTACTGAGCTGAGGTAAAAATAGCTACTGAATTGGTATTATGTATATAGTCTAAAATTTAGACAGTAAAACTGGGTCAGATCTTTGGCTCCTTTTGTCCAGAGGAAACACTTTTGATCCCTTCCAAAAAGATTTTTTTTTTTCCTACTGAAATGCTAAAGTAACATAAGAAGACATTGAGACTGCTGTAGTTCTGGTGTTCATAAAGATGGCTAATAAGGATTTGAACACTGTAGCACTTCTCTTTTGTGGAGGTTGCAGTGCTCATAGCAATGCAATTACGTTTTCACAAAATGGATTAAAGATGTAGAAATCAGGTAGAGCATCACTAAGAAAGGTTATGGGGGCATTTTGGCACTGGTTTACTGAAGTGCAGACTGTAGGTTAACGTGCTGGGGGAACAGTACAGACAAAAGGAGTTACCCAAGTTGCACTTGAACTCATATGTCATAGTGCACATATTCCCCTTCCCAAAAGAAGTGATGGACAATCCACAAGAAGAGTCCCATCAGGAAGCTGCATTTATGTCTCTCCAAAAATATCAGAAATAAAACTCCTGCCTTTGTAGGGGGAAAACCCCCACAAACTTAAGAGTAGTGGATGACCTTAATGTACAAAGGGGTGGTGGGTTCATATCCCAGATGAGCTTTTTAACTTGACTGCAAAGTGGAAGCTACTTATTGAACTGCTTCTCCCTGGTGCCTGTGCTTTGCTTGTATCATCCAATAAAAGTAAAACTTAAGGAATGACATGAAAATCCAGATAACATTGAGGGAAAGAATAGGAATAGAGGAGAAGCAATGCAAAAATGATAAGCTGATGTATAAGTATAAATTACTTTGGGTGTGAATAAAAGAGAGGAGCTATCAAAATAAAGTGAATGAACCATTTTATTTCGTAGGAAATCAGTGGTTGACTGCATTCCTCTCTAATTACATCTGGCTCAGGATTAGCTAGGTTTTATTAATCCAAAAACTGCTTAAATTTGTCCAGACATTATTGCTGCATTGTTCAGTAGTTGATGCATCTCTTGAAAATCAAGATGCCTGTAATTTGCAAGATGATCCAGAGAAATACTTGATAACTTGCATTATATTAGAGAAGCATTGTAAAAACCAGCCTGATTTTTGGGGTGGAGGGGTGATGCAGGAAGAGATGTGGGATGAAAGTAGTTTTAAAAAACCTCGTCTGGATTCTGATCTACTCCTTAGTCACATCTCATCTGCTTTGTGGAGTCCTGGCCATGTCCTGTCTCACTCTTGGCATTTCCTAGCACAGAAGGTGTTACATTAGAAGATACGGACCTTTTGGACCAGGTCCAGAGGAGAGCCACAAAACTGGTCAGAAGGACTGAGTACCTCTCCTCTGAGGAAAGGCTGAGAGAGAGGAGTTTTAAGCTAAAAGAGGTAGATTCAAACTAGATACAAGAAATGTTATATAATGGAGGTAGTGAGACACTGGAACAGGTTGCCCATGGAGGTGATAGATCCCCATCTCTGGAAATATTCAAGGTCGGGTTACAGGACTCTGAGCAGCCTGAAGCAGTGGAATGTGTCCCTGCTTATTTCAGAGGGGTTGGACCAGATGACCTTTAAAGGTCCCTTCTAACCCAAACTATTCTATGATTCTCTGATTAGGGATTGCACTATAAACAGTGCAAGGGCAGGGAATGTTGCATGTATGCACAAACATAGTCTTGTTCCAGCTGTTTGAAAAGCATAAGACAAGCAGGAATGCATTGATAACAATAGCAATGACTACAGAGAGATTCATCACTGGTGGAGTTAGTGGAGAAAGACACGTGCAGTAGTCCAGGTGAAGACCCCACCTATCTAAACCTTACCTGGATCAGTTTTAGCACTAGGGCCTCATAATTTCAAGGATAACCTAAAAGTTGCTAAAAATCCATCAGCTGTTGATGCTTGTTCATAGTTATCTTTACCTTAGGCCTCACTGGCTAAAAAGAGCAGTCTTAGCAGCCCCCAGCTGAATTCTACTGCTCAGGAATTGCCAAACCAGAGTTTGATAGCTCCTTCAGAGGAGAAGAACACTAGGCCAAGTATGTTAAGATTTGGCTTTCTCCCTTTTTTTCTCAAGACAGAGTTGTTTCCTATCACACGGCTACAGAACAGTTGTGGCATAAGTACAAACTCTGCTGTCGCTAACAGAGACAGACACACACCAAGCTAAACTTGGTCTCACAGTCGAAGCAGCTGAACGTCTCCACAATTGTACTTAGGATCTTTTGGCAAAATCCACTACATACGTGATCTAATATACATGAAACTGTCACCCTCCTCAGGCTCTATATTCCTTGAGGATATTGCCATACAGTATCTAACACAAACATGGTCACAAGCTGATTTTCTGAGGCTTGAAGTGCTGCATGACCCCGTGAAACACTTTGTTAGTTGTTCAGAACCAAATACAAACTCTGAATCATGTAATTAGTCTTCACCACCACCACAACGTTTCAGGGCACACTAACTTTATTTACATCATCCTATCTCCCATGCTAACTTACTCTGAAAGAAACATCCTTTCTCATATGTGCCCCACAAATTATTTGTGGCTCCCTGCAGCAAGGCACTGCATGACTTTTAAGGCAGCAATCAGGATGAGGGACATTAAGAATAACCAAGAAAGCATCTTGTTTTTAGGAGTCTGCACACCCTTTTTCTTCCCATTGCTTTTACCTGTTAAAAGCTCTTAGTTTAGGAAAAACAACTTCAGGAAAAAATATTTTGGATCACATAAAGTTTATTTACTTAGTAAAGTTATATTACAGTATTTACAGTTTCTATTTACATATACACCTTTCTAAGAAATGAAGTACCATATGATACAGTTAGTATTTTAGAGGAATTTACAGATATATTATTTTTGCATCCAAATAGTTTTATCTACAGACACACATTGATTAGAACCAAATTCTTATACAACACTGACTTCAGCTGGTTTTGGATTTGACTGTTAGTGAAGTTACCAAAGAGAAGTTTAATTGCTGCCCGCTATCAACCTGCTGTGCTTCAGGATAAGAGATCTTACCTATGTCGTTTCAGGGGCTATGTGCAAACTTAATCCTCAAAGTCAGACGTATTGACAGAAGGTATTTTATAAGCCACAAGAAAGCAACACTTTCATCAGTAAGATTTTTACTGTCATCAAAAAACAGAGTTTCATTAAAAAGAAAAAAGAACAGTGCTGAAGTGTTTATATGCAGTATGGAAAATGAAGTTAAAAGCCTGGAAGTTTATGTGATACAGTATCATGCATTCCTGATGGAATACATTTACTCTCAAGGAGCCCAGTCCTACACCTAGTGAAACTTGCAGCATGATCCCCTTAACTCAGGGGGAAAGTCTAGCTGTCGGCTTCGCAATCTTTATGCCACCATCAAGAAAAAAAGAAGGCTCTGTCCAAGGTATAAAATTTCCTTCACGTGAATAAAAGACATTCAGAGGGGGCAAATGTAAAATGAGGTATTTAATAAACTACGGGGGAAAAAAAAGCACCTAGTTTGAAAGACCATTCTGAAAAATATTTTAGATGTTTCATATATGCAACTGTTACATTCACCTGATTGTGGGTCAAGTTTTGTATAAACTGCTTATATTTTTTGCCCTATCTAAGTCTTGTTTTTCATATTTTTGCTTCGCTTGATGTGGGATCTAATGGCTGGAAGAAAACAATGTTACTCTGAGGACAGTTGTTGTGACAGACACAGGTGTTGATCAGCATCATGGGCTTTTTTAGGACTTTGCCCTGGGGACAGCGGAACTCAACCTGGATGGTTTTGGTGCTGTGTGGGGTGCAGCAGCGCCCGTCGCTGCAGAGGCCGCAGTAACGGGGTCTGTACGTCTGCACACTCGTGCAGTTCTTGTATTCGTAGCGAACAGCTCTCACCGACTTCTTCGTTCGGTTACATTTCTTCCCTTTCTAAGAGAAATATGAAGAGACAATAAATGTATCATTGCATAAGACAGACAGCATTTAACAACTGACAAGCAAAGATACAGGTCTACTCTGAAAATTTAAATTTGTTGTCTTTATTCATTCAACAGCAAGAAGACTCTGAAACTGCTTCAGTAGTTAGTTACAGGTAACACCTGCAAGATCTGCCCTTCGACACCAGTGTGTTACCAGACCAGTAATGAAAGACAAATAATTAAAGCTCACTCTTGTCATCCGAGACAAGCCCAGTCTATATTCATTAAGAAACTATACTGAAAAACTTCTCAGTCTAGTGTAGTTCCATCAGAGAATCAGCAAGTCCAATGAGCAAGTTACAGGACTGGATTCAGGGGAAAAAAAGAGGGTAAAATTAACCGCAAAAGTCATCACCCATTCCTGTCACTCAAGGCAGAATCAGCTTTAGCCATGTTATTTTTAACAAATGATTGACTAACTTGTCCTTGGAAGCCTTCAATGGCAGAGACTCCACATCTGCTGCAGACAACCCTAAGAGTTCACTATTCTTACTGCTTGGAACATTTTCACTCATGTCTTAATTTTTATGCAGTCTAAATTCACCACTTCTTGTTATATCCTCCATGGACTCAAAATAGGCTGCAATATCTGAACACGGTTATGAGAACACATCTTTCTTCTCTTGCATTCAGAAGAAGTTCAGGTCAATCTGGTTTTCCCTAGATGAACATGTTTTCTAGTGCTCTGATCATTCTTGTTAATTGCCTCAACTCCTCCCACATGTTTCATCTCCTTTACAAAACACGATATTTAAAACTGCAGAGACTGTTCAGCAAAGGCCTTAGAAATGCTTTCTGATACTCAGAATATTACATAAATTGATAGGCCTCTTATCTAGATACATGTTATTCTCCCTGACAGAAACACTTAATGTGTGGAAGAAACAAAAAAGTCATCTCCCTTAGATACAATTATTTTTTTACATCAGAAATGTCAGTGTTGGGTTTGCTTTTGGAAAAAAAAATCATAGGGATTAAGATAAGGTTTACTTTATCAAGCAGACATTTCAGACATTTCTCTGCTGTTCCAGATGCTCAACAGACTAGAAATCTGATATATCCATTCTGTATTACTGAAGCAACTCTGATGCATATGTACAGGTAGTGCAGTTGCATTTGTGGGAGAAGTTACACTTTGTGAACTGTCAAAATAACCTGCACATGCAATATATGTGATCTGTTTGGGATGACTTAAATTATCATAGAATCATAGACAAGTTTGGGTTGAAAAGGACCCTTAAAGGTTATCCAGACCAACCCCCCTGAAATAAGCAGGGACACGTTCCACTAGATCAGGTTGTTCAGAGCACTGTCCAGTCTGAATGTTGAAACTTGAATGTTTCTAGAATGGGGCATCTACCACCTCCCTGGGCAACCTGTTCCAGTGTCTCACCACCCTCATGGTACAAAAATTTTTCCTTGTATCTAGTCTGAATCTACCACTTTTAGTTTAAAACCATTGCCCCTTATCCTATCTACAGGCCCTACTACAAGTCTGTTCCTAACTTTCTTGTAGGCCCTCTTTCAGTACTGGAAGGGGCTGCAGGGTCTCCCCAAAGCCTCCTCTCCTCCAAGTTGAACAATCTAAACTCCCTCAGGTGGAGGTGCTCCAATCCTCTGACCACCTTGGTGGCCCTCCCCTGGATAAACTGCAGTAAGTCTATGTCTCTCCTGCAGGCCCCAGAGCTGGACACAGTGCTCCAGGTGGGGTCTCACCAGAGTGGAGCAGAGGGGCAGAATCACCTCCCTTGACCTGCTGGAGGTGCAGCACAAAGCTACTGAGCAAACATGGCAAGTCTAATGCTTTACGAAAAACACTCAGCTTGCTGCACATGTGCTAAAAGGTGTATTTATGCACAGTTGCATCTGGAACATTATAGACCATAACACTCCAACTTTAGAACTAGAGCTGAACAGATTCTGCTGCCTTGTCTCACTCTCTGCAGCATACCTTATCAGATGACTCTTCATTTTCACATGGTCTTATCATGCAAAGTCGTGTCTGCTTCACCATTTCACACTGTTGATTCCTGTTGGTAACACGGGTGGAAAAGCCCATTCCACAGCTTTTGGAACAAGCACTCCATTCTGTTGTCTGCTCAATACAATTGGCACTTGAATCTGACACATCAATCCCGAGTGTGGCCTCTTGTCTGTAGGCTGGAGACAAAACCCCAGAGAATTTTATCACAAGAAAAAGTCACATGAAACCTCAGTATCTAACTGAGCTCTATCAGATCTGGGAAGGAATATGTGAGACAAAACAAGGTTCAAAATCCATGCTTTTGACAGGATTTAGAAAATTTTAAAGCTGTCTTTTTAGGAATCCTGAATAGCAACTTCCTAAAACTAGGAAAAAAACCCCAAATCAGAAAGGTGCATATCACTGTTATCAGCAAAGCATTTAGATTCAGTTCCCTCAAGCCCACAGCTGGAAGAATTACTGCCAACGTTTAAACCAGTTTAGAATCCTAAGAGACTTTTATTCCTCACTCTTTCTAATGGAAGTATGTCACAGATCTGTTCTAAAGCTATGTCATAAAAATATTTACATTAGATATGAAGGAAGAAAGGCTGAATGATTTATCTAAGCTAATAAACAGCATGGAACTAAAGTCCTTTTACTCCTGAGAGTCGTAAAGTCACCCCATCTTGTCAATTATTGACAGACTACAGCCAGGGCGATGGTGGGGGCGAAGGAGGGAAGCCACTTCCAGGAGCTATCACAGGTACTTAAAGCCATGGTCAAGTCTGGCCACCATCCTGCCCTCCCGGCAGTGTTAAGCTGCATTATGCAAATATTGCTAAGGCACAGTTTGGTTCACTGATCAGCACAGAGCAAACACGAGGAGACAACACAACTGAGCAGTCAGTCCCAGCTCTTGCTGTTTAGCTCCTCTACAATGGCCTTTCTGCCTTTTGAATGCCAAAGATCCAAAAAAAGGTGGCCATCCAAGAGGGATGGCCATTGCTAAAAGAATGCAGACAATTTGTCTGTAGGTATTTTATGGATTACCCTGTCACTGTCAGACCAATCAAAGAAAAGAAAAGGTAATAAAAAGTGTCAAACTTTCTGTTTATACCTTACGTGCTTTAAAGCTAACACTTCACAGCACACTGAAAAGCTATTAGAGCTTTTCTTCCTCAATCCTTTCTCACTTGTTTTTTAAATGGATTAGCTGAGTTTTAGCATAACTAACTGCCCAAGATCACAAAGAGCAGTGACTGGAAGAGAATGCAGTGCCCTCCACTCTCAGTAGAAAGTTATGAAAATTCATGTTGAACTAATAGTATAATTTAAAGGGGAGGGAGACATAATTCATTAGAAAAAAAAATGAAAATAGGGAAAAACTGAAAAAGGGGAAAATATTATCAAGCTTTTTAAAAATCCTGATTTCTGCACTTTGGAATGGGTTGGGTTTTCTTACAAATCCATTCACTGTGTTTATAACCATTGCCTCTCCAAGTACTCTGTAGTGTTTTTAATGCCAACAATAAACATAAGCACTCTAGCACAGACAGGCTGGAATTCCTTGGCTTTTTTGCTACCATGGCAGCATTTTAGCTACCATGCTGCCCACTTGTAAGAGCTGCAGAATCCAGAGGGGAAAAAAGTCTCTTGTAGACAAAGGTGTTATAATAGTATATATGTTGTAACATACTCTTGCACAGCAACTAGCAAGACTGCAGGGTTTTTTTGTTTTGTTTTTTGGGGGTTTTTTTGGTGTGGGAATGTTTGGAGGATTAGTATCTTGCCCCTGTTTTATTCTGGTCACAGAACTAATGTGTACCAGATAAACAGAAATTTAAACATTGGGAACTAACTTAATTAACTTTTAAAACTGTGACACACATTCATACCCTGAATCTCTTTTCTTTTACCTGTTGAGGTCTGCCTTAATTCATAACCATTGGTATACGTACTAGTTACTCGAGGTGAGAAAAAAGATCAGAAAAAAAATCTACCATGCAAGCAATGTGCAACCCTGTGGATATTTTCAGTATGATATCACCTCCTCCTCACAATGACTATGATAATTAATTTTAGATTCCTCACCAGCCATAGCAAAACCTCCCAGAATCACTTCATCGTCAGGGTCGCAGACCCACTTCTCACAGCACTCTCCAGGGACTTCGACTTTTCTGGGGAAGGGGCAGTCGGGTCCGGGGAGCAGCAGGTCCAGGTTGCAGCGGGGCAGGCAGCCGATCTGGCCGTCGCGGCAGGTGCACTGGTACTTGCAGCTGGGCTGGAAGGTCTCCCCATTGCGATAAATCATCCCATCAAACACGCAGTTGTCTCCCTCCAGCACTAGTGGGAAAAGGGGAGGCATTTCGCAGGGGCAGAGGGCACTCGGACACTCCCCGGCCCTCCCAGCCCCTCGGCGGCCGCACTGGCACCTCCCGCAGCATCACGGGCAGTCCCGGTCCCCCTGGCGCTGGCGGTGCTGAGGATCGGCCGCTTCGCCGCAGGGCA
>WEIT01034727.1:33404-68615 GCA_013389985.1 Dryoscopus gambensis
TGAGAGAGAGAGAGCGAGCAAGAAGACTGAGTAGCTTGGGCTTTGCTTTTCCCCTCTTGAAGTGAATTTTTGAGGTCTTGATTTGGGCTTGACTCCACTTACCCGATTAGTCAAGAGCACTCGTGTGAAAACTTGGTGGCGTGTTCGCTACAGATTTAACTTAGGATCCCAGTTTTCTCGTTCTCACATCCATTTGAAAGACACAGTACTGCGACAGCAACGGTGTGCTTTGTCCTTTTTTTGTTATTTTCTTTTAGTTCAATGGACTCCGTAACAATACGATTCACTGTTGTGAGCACCTGTCAAACCCGCGACAGGCTTGCGTGCCCGTCCCACCTTTGCCATGGCTGCGGCGGCTCTGAACAGCAGGCACTCAAGTTTTGGGGCTGGAGCTGGAGCTGGACTGGGCTGCTCTGGTTTTTGTCATTCAACACATTTTGATACCGCTCCCCAGGCTCACGTGTAGTTCCCGTCTGGCTAATAGCAGCCAACAGGGACTTCTGCAGAAATGTTTTTGCTTAAAATAGACTGGTGACTTCTTTTCATACAACTGACAAGTCTAAAACCGGGACGAAGGAGGAGTTAAAATACTTGCTGATGCTGTGTTTATCAGGAGAACTTTGGTAACACCTTTGAGTCATGCACTGTGAAGCAAAAGATGGTGTCCGTCTCTTACACGGTTCTGTGTTTTCAGATTTGGGGAGTAGTTGCTGGTTTGGATGACCCTTCTCACTGAGGAGTGCCGATGTGATACAGAGAGGGTGTCCTCAGTAACAAATGGAAACAAGTGCCTTAGTTCCGCTCTCCTTACATTACATTTTGCACCACATTTCTCAAGTATTTATAATTTATTCAGCTTTTTTGCTACGTATTTTTCTGTATTTGTATGTTGCTGGGAAAGGACTTTGTTGTGCACACAGCTGGACTTTATGGCGCTGGACACTTGAATTGATTTTATAGTCTTCACTCTTGCACTGCAAGCCTAGAGGTTGACTACTGCTGGTGTCCCAACTCCTGAAATTACACAAAAACTACCAATGCAAATGGGTTTGTAAGAATAAAAAAAAGTTTTAAAAAAAGCCATAAAGCTCACCATTACACATATTTTTTTTCTCTATTTAGCAAAAGGTAAGAGGAAACTTCACAGTTTTGCAACCTGCTTGTGTCCTCACCCTGTTGTCTGCGTGTCCTGACCAGGGACGATCCCGTCCGTAAGCTGCATTTAGGGCTGTAGCTGAAAATTACTGTTGTCCTGCCAGAGCCATGAGGCAAATCACCCTCTAAGTCCCTGACAGCCCCTTGTGACAGGCATTTTGAGCAGAGCTGTGGTGTGAGGAAGCTGTACTAGCAGGGGTGGAACATTGGTGGGTTTCGGACAAGTTTTTTTCTGGCTCTTCTTCAGCTTTGACTCTGCTTGTTGTTTTTTGATACAATATCTCAATATATGGGTTATTTTTTGTTAATGAAAAAATAGATAAGACATTGCCAGAATGAAGGAAACACCCTGACATGGACGTATGGTCTTCAGTAAGACCATGAAATGTCATTTTCCCTTTTTGAAACAGAGCATACCGTGAGATTTCTCAATTCTTCATTGCCTCTAAAGATGTAAAAGGTCTTAAAGGCCATTATGAGAACATTAGAAAAAATAGCTTCTTTATAAAATTCCCCATACTTGAGAATATTTTCAAGCCTACAGCTAACCTGCCTTTGAGATGGCTGGAACAGACCCAGGGCTAAAAGCAGGGGGTCTGCTGGGGGAAAGATGTGAAGCAGAGGGAGATTTGGACTGAAGGTCCTGCAGTTCTGCTCACACGTGCACTGCTGCTGAAACACAGCCTGTCCTCCCTCTTCCCAAAAAAGCCTGTACATAAACCACAGTGTGAGAATACAGCCAGAGACAAGGAGGTGTTTAATTCCTTCAGAAACCAGTCTGCTGTTAAACTGTATCAGTTGCTTTGACAACTGCACAGAGGGAAAGCTCTGTGCAGGCAAACAGAAGTTCGTACTGTTGTCCTCCAACTTAACTTGTGAACTCTCGCCGAGAAGGTTTTAAGGGAGACTAGTGAACTCCACTACTCCCCTACACAAGTTTGTTTTAAAACTATCATGCATTACAGGATTACAGGATGTTACATGGGATAACCTGGCATCAAGTAACCTTTCTTCAGACTGCTGCATCAACGAAATAGTGCACTCTTAATTAAGCTGATGTGTGATCCTAACAGTGTCAAGATTGATCCTTCATTTAAGTACAATGTAATATCTGGGATTTCTGGAGCCCATTCCTTATTCTGTGCTTTGTTTATTAGTTGCTTCAGAGAAGAAGGAAACATTGCCAGAAAAAGGAGGGGAGGGATCTCTCCTTAACAAAATTTAAAGGAGCAGCCATATGCTGATGGCTGTGTCCAGGCAGAGGTGGTACCGTGAAGAATCCTGGCTACCTGTGCCTATTGATAGAGGACTGGAAACGTTTTCTGGTCTGCTGTAAACATCAACATCCAGAACATGTAACATTTCTGTGTGCTTTTCAGATATGTGACCTGAAATTTGAAATGCAAGAAAGTACTTGCTAAGGCTAGACAGTAAAATGTGAGTGCTTCAGAACATTGGTGCCAATTGAAAATCCTGCCAATTGCATTAATTAAAGCACAAGATTTTTGTGCTTTGATACCTGGTAAAGTGCTTTTATTTGTTATTAAGAATTACTTTTTGTGAAAGAAAGTGGAAACCTCTAGATGGGAATCAGACATAATCACTTCTTAATAGACAGTACATTTCTGTGCTCTTAAGATTTTACAGAAGCATAGATTTCCAAAGCAGGGTTCAAAGACAGCCTACTCACAGTTGTCTGTATTTTCATAGCTGAGGTTACTGAGGGCTATGGAAATGCAAGGCTTTATCAAAGATTACACTGGGCAGCAGTTGTAAAAATCCAGCTGCACCATGTGTGTACCGAAGGCTTGCAAGCCCACATCAGCAAAACCCAGGGCTCCTGCTCCTGGTCATAGGTTGAGACACATGGCATAATTGCAACATTATTCTCAAAGAAATATAATCAAAATGAAGTAGTTTTAATTCTAGTAAAATCTAAAGGCCAGTAGAGTAAAATGTTAAGTGAAGCACTCTTCCTGTTTTGTTGCATTACTCTTAATGTATTTCATAAGATTCAAAGCGTAACTTTTGGAGGATGTGCTCATAAACACGCTCCCTCCCCTAACTTAAATAAGAAATTTAAGATTTACTGTACTTTTGAAAAAACTCCAGCTCCAAAGATTTTTATTTTATGCAGATTTCTGTTCCCCCACCATGGATTAAGGATTTAGGGGAGGAATAGCTATCAAATGGTTTTATAGGTGTATATAAATGAAAAAAGTTTAATATAGTTGAAACTCTATAGGGGTAACTGTGAAGGACATCAAAGCTAAATCTTCCTTAAGCAATTTTTTGCCATGTACACTTACTTTTAAATTCAGCTTTAAATGATTCAGAAAAGGACTGTGAAGCTAATTTTACTTTGGTGTCATGAAGATCTGTAAGCCTGCATGAAAACTACTTCTGTTTTATTTAAAATTGGAGCTTTCAGTCAGTACTTGGAAAGTCTGGCTTCTGCTCCCATTGGCTTCCCTGGGATTTGGATCCAGCCCAAAGTACTGCAGGAAGGTAAGGGAAATATCTAGGTTTAATTGTCCATTCTGTTCAGAGTCTTGTGTTATGGGGTTAGGATAACATCGCACTGTGATGAATGTTCATCTGTCAAGAGTTCAAAATCTGCTGTCTGTGCATGGCAGTAATTAAATCACCTTAATTGTTTTTTCATGATTCTTTCTGAGAGAGGGAAAATTACTTGCCTTGGATTAGCATATTGCCAAAGACTGTTATAAATATTTATGGGGTGTACTCTTTCAATAGAAAGCCTGTACATTCTTCACAGGTCTCCATAGTTCTTTTTCTCAAACACAGAAGAGTAGTTACTTGAATGCACTAATTACCATCATTTCCCCCTCTTGCAGAGCTTCAGTAGATACTGGTTTAACAGTAAAAAAGGTAAGTAGTTTAGAAGGAAGCATGTCTTGCAAACATATTTAATTACTTCTGTAAGCTGTGGAATCTTTTTGAAGGTTTGTGAAACAGGTTTGAGAGTTCCAAATTTTTTCCTTTTACAGTAGCAGAAGATACTGAGTTTTGGAAGAATTACTGGCTTCTCTCTCTGTTTTTTTCCTTGCTTTCACATTAAGGCCTCATTCACTGTTCTTATATTCTAAAATACTGGAAAAAGAAAATGTAGGAATGTAAACGCTCAGTTAAAGAGCTGCACAGCTTAATTCTTTTTTTTTATAAAGGTCATCAAGCAAAATATTCCCAAGAGTATGAAATAATTATGCCTGCATTAAGAATGGTGGAACAAAGCGAACAGTATAGTCCTGACTTGAATAATGCCAGGATTTCACTGTAGATCAGTATGGAAAACTCAGGAAAACAGTGCACAGCTCTTTCATGGCTCTGTTTACGTGTACGTATGGTCTGTGCTGGGTATTGGGAGAGATGCATTCATGTTCCATTACAGGAAACAAAGTTGAGGCGCTGGTGCTTCTCCATAAAATCATCCTACCTGCTTATGTTAGAGGGTAAAAGTTTTGCTTTTAATGCCTAGAAACTTGGAAGTTTTTTTAACACAGAAATACCTTTTGAGAAAAGTGAGTAGTAAGTTAAAATCCTTAGTCTATTTCACATTGTATGTAAAGTGTTCACATGCTTGTCCCTTGGGTTGCTCTCCTCCTGAGAATCTGTACCTCTGATATATCTGGGCATTTTGAAACCGTGCTTTCAACTGTAGAGGAATTTCTTGAGAGGTTGTAACACACAACAGAAATGCCTGTCCTTCAAATAGTTACTAATATTTATCAAATGGTTCCTTTTCTCCTCTCAGAGTGCCGTTTCCGAGTTTATCCTGTAAAAGTAATGACAAACTTCAGTATAGGCAAACATTCAAATTTTGGTTCATACTGCTGAGGTCAATAGTTTGCTAAAATGTTGAGATCGGGAAAAAACATTTTTAATATAATACAAAAGCAAACTTGTTTTGCTAAGACATTGCAGCTTTAGTAAAGATATTTATTGAGCTCTGTTCTAAGGAAAAAATATACACTTTTTATAATAGTGGACATTGTACGTAAGTCATGGGATCATTCCTTTGTGTTTTAACTATTCCTGTTGTTTACACTGCTTTGACAAAATCCAACAAAGCTTCTGACAGCGTGCCAAGAGAGATTAAATGAGTATTGCAACGTAAACGGAACTGGTGAAGCACAGAAGGTGCAGCTGTAAGAGCACAGCAGCTCCGAGGCTGGACCACAGTGCCAGCTCTCCAGTCTGCCCTCTCCATCGGTGGCGATGAGCACATCCCTGGCCAAGAGTAAGAACAGGGCAAGGGGACACCAACACAACACGGAAGTCATCCCAGCCTACAACTGGGCTCGACCTCCTAAGCCAGATGTGGTTAGCAAGTGTTTTCCTTCCATAGCCTGTAGGATTTCAGTGATAAAGCATTTGTCAAGCTATGTTTCTATACAGAACTGGGCATGTTTTGGCAAAATACCTTAAAAGGACATCAGGCAAGGGAAAAATATATTTGCAGATATCTTTCAGTCAGGTACAACTGATATGCACATGATTAATACTAACTGAGCATGCACTTATATTTGTGTCACAAGCAAAGGAAACAGACTTGTCTAAAACAGGGAAAAAGCATCTAAAATGCCGTGGTTGTGTTGGGTTTGAGAAGTAAGTAGTAATACCTTTGCCAGCGTTGCATTCCTATTAACAAGCTAGATAGTGTTACGCAGACTTTTGGACTGTGGCAGCAGAGGCGTTCTTACCTTGCTTCTAATAAGTAATGCATAAATACTGTATGATAAGCTGATCAGTAATTTCAAGGAAGAACTAATTTGTCCTTGACTGAGAAAGTCAGCTGTCTTACCCTCTGCACTATGGACTAAGGACAGAGGGAAATTACAGAGCCCCATTACTTCCCCCTCCGCCCCCCTGCTATGATGGTCCTCTCTGTAGAATGTACCTGAAGGTTGTTACTGCTCTTCTGCAGGCAGAAATAGGTAAGGGAGAGAGAATCTGAGTGGTAACCTTGAGAAAGAAGGTTGGAGCAGATGGCATGAATTGGGACTGCAGTAGTGTTCTATCTGCCACCAAAACTTAACAACAGAATTTTCAGGCATTAAAGGAGAAGTAATCTCCTTCACACTTTGGAGGGAATTAATCAGGCATTTCACGTTCCCGTGACTGCCTGCCTCTATGACAGCATGTACCATCTACGGCTGTATTCTTGTTGGAAACAATGCTAAAGAACTTCCCTGGAGAGGTATTTTGGAAGAACTGATTATGCATTGAAAGAGTTCTCTTATTTTTTTATAAACATGGTGAAAACATAGATTTAAATAGTAAAAATGTTACCAGTGGAGTCGTCCCTCTATAAATCAGGGCTATGCTATTTTTAAGTATGTTTATTTTGCTTCCTAGCATACATTCTCAGATCTTGAAATAGTATGCAGTGCTTGTTCCAGTAATTAAGCTGTTTTAGAGAAGGATTTTACATGTAGTGTTTTAGGAACTAAGTTTCTTACCGTATAAAACTGGCAGCCCTTCCAAGCCTGTGTCATCCAGGAGTGTAAGATATTACTACATTTCTGTGAGCTCACTGGAAGCTTAAAGAGCAATCAAACCCTTCTTCCCCTGCAGTTTCGCCATTAACTTAAGTGCACTTAATTACCCAGTTGTGAATGTGGAGATTCCAAATACAGAATCTAATGTATATTACCTATCAGAATAATTAAATTCCATTTTAATAAACTGCTCACTAAAAGCAGTTTACATTGCAATACTTATACACCTAGTAAGGGGAGAATTATTACTGTATTTGCTTTTTATCTGAAATGGAGAAAGGAGCTACATTTTCACTTTCAGGTATGCATTATTTTATTCTGTACACTGTATTGTCTGTACGAAATGCATTACTAGACATCTCTAACTGTACAAAATGCTAAAATACACTTTAAATGGCAGTGCGGAATGGAAGTTTGTTCTAAATTAGACACTTTAATTAGACACTTTGCTTTAGTAATGAATGAACAACACAGAAGGACATAACCAAAGATGATTTTTTTGAAGCAAGAAGAATAAGGGGTGGTTTTCAAAGGCAACAGTGCCATGGAACTAGTTTTGAGCTTCTGTTTCTCTACTTAAAAAACCCCACAACAATTCACTGAAATAAAAAGAAACTTTTCTTCTCCTGTATGTCGTTAAAATAGCTTTGCCCTGCTTAATTTTTCTGCAGATTTCTAATAGAAAAAAAATTCAAGCATAGCAAGGACTTGAGCAGAACCTGATCAAAAATTTTCTTACTTTTTTTATTAATCTGTGGTCTTAAAAGTGTTGACCATTCTACAGATTTAAGAATGAGCAATAAAATGCTATACTGAGTGTTCCACTTTTTCTAGGCAAAGCTTGTTGCCACTTTATGACTTACAGCACTTCAGTTACTGTTCCAGTTAAGTTCCTTTTCTTCTGCCAAAATTCATGATCTTTGAGAAAGAGGGAAATCTTTCATAAAGTGATGTGGAGCTTTCTGCTAATAGCTGCACCTCAACAAATTAAAGGACTTGGTGGTGAAAAAACATTTGAAAGTTTCCAAGCCTCAGTAATTCAAGTTTTACATTCTGCTATTTTGAGCAGTTAATTGTTAAAAGTAGGACAAGATCAAGTATTAACTCTTGGAAACTGAAGAAAGAACTAGTGAAATTTTTCTATCACCTCCTGAAATGTCATGGGATGCTCTTCAAGGAAGCCACACAATGCAGCCTATGATATCCATCTCTGGTTTTAATATTTAAAATAAAATATGTATTTAGTCATTTAATTCAGATGCTGTATATTTTTAAATACAACAGGATCAATACAAACTTAGTAGCTGGGTGAGGGACTCTAAACCTAACACATTTTTTGTGGTCAGTGAGAGATAAGGTCAGCAGCAGAATAATGTATCTGGTTACAGGGAGTTTAATGAAGCTTTATTGTTGAAATAGGGCAGGATCTATTCCATCACATGGGACATACAAGCAAACAGATTTCAAGACTACCTTATATACTATTATAAATCCCAGCCATTTATCTTAGAACATGTGACCCATTAGAAAATAGGACTTTGGTTGCCAAAAACTGAGTCTCTCAGGCATTTCTTCTGCTGAACAGACAAACTCAGATGTGTGCAGTGAGTTTATGCTTCTGTATGTGGCACAGTAGGATGCTGAAGATGGTCCAGTATTGCTTCAGGATCAGAGGCTTCTCTTGGCTATGTGTTTGCTGGACTCTCAATGACCAGTTTTTCTGTGGAATACAGCTGGCCAATGGTAACCTGAAATCAAATCAAAATATCAAAAAGCTGAAACCAGAAAGTAAACAGGTTATAATTTAGGCTGCAAAAAAAATCCCAAGAACTGAACTGCCCACATTTTAGGCTTTTTCATAATTACATTTTTCTATAAACATTTCTTTTTGTAAATAATACACTTGCCTAGACCTTAAGAAAAATAACCAATACATAAAATACTTGCATATATAAAATCTTGAAATAATGACATTGAGGAATACCCTTTAAAGTCTCAAAAAGTAACATTAGAAGTTACTACAGAGGAAAAGCAAGCTGGCTCTATGTTTAGAAAAATGAAAAGACGAATATAATGAAAAATAAAAATATGGATATAGTCAGCATATATTTATTAGGCTTTTTGGGTGGAGAGCCTAGATATAAATTGCATGGCACGGTATTATTTTCCAGTTCCTTTGGAATCCTAATTTAATTTGCCTTATGAATGGTGAAAACAGTTCGACAGTTGTTAGTTCAGCAGTAGCATTTTACACACACTGGAACTACCTCTCGTTTACAAGATGGTATTCAGACCTCCTATATTGGTGCTTTCTAGCGCAACAAAGAAATGAAAAATGACAAAAATGCAACATTGATGCTTTGATTCCTCTTGTTCTTTAGCACTTTCTAGTCTGCCCCATAACATTGGTAAATTGTGGTTGGATGTGCAGCTGGTGGTCATCACACACAGCTCTTGGCTTAGCAGCTGAGATGGGGAAGGAAGAAGTTTCATGCAAGTAGGGTAATGAAAGCAGAAGACAACATTTATTTTTAAAAGTATGGATTTTGGAGTCTACTTTTTAAAATATGTTCTGCCCTTTCTTGCCCATACTTTCTCCTTCAGGCCTGGGTACACAGTAGCTGTGTCCTTTTCACAAAAAAAAGGTTCATATATTTAATTGCTGAATTAGGACCAAAAAGGCTAGATGCTTAATCACACCAAGCACAGTATATTTAGTAGAACTTAAAACTCTGCAAATTAAGCCTAATAGCAAGTCAGGCTCTCAAAGCAGTAAAAAACTAAGGAAAGAATGTTTTTGGCATTTTCCGTTTACCATTTTTTGTGAGGAAAAAATCCTGGCCACTCTTGAATAAAAATTTCTCATCTATGCTCACACTCACATAAAACGTGAATAATATTGCCTTTTAGGAAATGAACTATTTCATCCTGATAAACAGCCTTGTCTGAAACTTGTAACGCATTGATTTTAATCTTGAAATATTTATTACAAGGGAGCATTTATGAAGCTGTTTGTAAAGGAACAGAAGTTTTCCTTGCCAGCAAACATTCCTTTCTTTTGGCATTCTGAGCTAAGTTTGTAACAGCATATGAACAACTGATTATTTTTGAAGTTACTTATTAAATATGTTGCATATAGAATATTTAAAACAAAGGCCATACACAACTGTGGCATGTGTTACCAACAGAAATTTTAAGCTGTCAACAAGTGTTACTTGTCAAAGAGAACTTGCTGCTCTGGGTTATGTGGCAGGCTATACACTTTAGTTGCTGCCTTACCACAAACCATGCTGTAGTACTTAATTTTTGTATACTGTGTTTTGGAGCCCAAAGAATCTTTAATCCTTTCCCACACAGTAGAGCAAATTTAATGGGAGGCTCAGAGGGATTACAAAAATGCTGAAACCTGAATTGCATTTTTTTTTTCTCCCCCAGCTGGGGAGATAGATGAGACTGAGTACGTGACTTCTCAGTCAATCATATTCCGCCGGGGCAGATGGCTTTGTAGGAGAAAGGTACGAGCTGCTGTTTGCTGTCCCTGTGCCAACAGGTGATGTTATCTACTGCTGCACCTCTTGACTCGAATGCAATAAAAGCACAGATTTATGTGTGAGCGGCTTCCTTAGCAAACCACAGGCGTGCAGGCATTTCAGCAAGTGCAGAGCCACCAGTGCTGTGCTGTCAGCCTTTGCTGAGCTGCTGCAGCTTGCCTGCTCTGCTGCCTCCCTTCCAGAACCTATGCCATGGCACTGTAAGCTGAACTTTGAAACATAAGGATTTTTTCTAAGCCATTAGCCTTGGATTTCTAAAGTTACGATCAAGACTTTCCCATGTGCTTGAGACAAAACAAACAGACCCTTCCATTTATAGCTGCTGAAAGATTCCCATCTATAAACACCCCCTGCCTCAGCAGAAGGATTGCAGCAGTATTTACACACTGACACTCATTAACCCTCCAAACCACAACAGCCTTCTTACACTGTCCTCACCACGCCGAGTCTAAAGAAAGCACTTCAGCAGTAAGCACTCACTGTGGATCATTTTCCCAAATTAGAGACTTAAGTGGTTACCTATTGTGCTCTTTTTTCATGCCATGTTTGTAGCTTGTACACCGCATTTACTCTTCTGGTAGGTGGCTGGAAGCCAGTGCACAGGTCAGTGCCAGGTGATTTTCATTGACCACAGGAAACTTTTGGGGGAAAAGGCACTATGATTTGCTCAGCAAAGTGGTTACCCAAAATTTTATTTACCTCTTTAGGTAACACATTGCAATTAAATTGCCCAGGAAAGAATGTACAATACAGAACCACTTTGTCATCAGGGGAAGACAATAAATAGAAATACAAAAGTTGCTTTTCAGCTCCTTCTGAATTATTTGATGTTTAAATTCTGCCTGCAAAACTATGTACTTTGGTTCTGACAGGTCCAGCCCTTGAAACCTGACAATTTGTCCTTGTTCAAAGATTTAGTACAGGTCTATATGGTCAGCTGTTTCTTGTGAACTTGAAAACCTTACTATTGCCTTCTGTCTGAATCCAGGAAAAGGCTCAGGGCTTCAGAATGAGATTTATCAGCAGATGGAAGTGAGACAACAAATGGGAAAAAAGAAATCACTGAAGAGTAAGCACTGGTCCATCCTGTAACCCAACCGTTCTCTGGTTATTAGGTGTTTGTGTGTTCATATGGAAACAGTACTAGTCCTTTGTCATAGCTAGCAGGAAGCAATCACAGGAACAAGCCACTTCATGGAATCTTTCATTGCTTTTGGGGAAATAAAGCAAGCAGGAGAGGTTTTCCCTATATAATAGAGCATCAGAGATGTGTAAGAAGAGGTGCAGTAAGAATTAAATCATAGAATTAAGTGAGAAAAATTATACAAGCAAAATCTGAATATCCTGCAGACACTGAAAGAATATGCTACCACCCTAAAACTTCAAAAAATCCAGTCAAATGGACAACTCTGTCCTCTCCAAAGGTCTCTGGCTGGCCAGTGCCTGACTCTCAGGGACACCTGTGGCTGGTGAGCAGGTTATGTGTGGCTTCCATGCCAATCCATGTGACAGATGCAATTGCAGTGGGACAGTGCTGGCCTGGGAGGCAGCCTGAATCCTAGGGGCTGCCTTTGCATCTTGACAAAGTGGAGTAGATCCTGCAGACCCATTGCAAAATACTACTAGATTATCATCTTCAGTTTCTGAAGGTATGTGGCATGTCTTGTGTTTTTTATCCACATGAAGATTTTACTTTGCAGCTCAGAGTTGAGATAGAAGTGACTGCTCATATTTCTGCAGGGCTGAAAGTAAGGTGACCGAGTTTTAAATTTTTTTTCAGATTTGCCTCATTCAGAGTGCATAGTTCTGCTCTGGAAAGTATGATGGCATCTTTCCTTGACAGCTCTGTATAAATGTCTGTCTTCTTCAATAATCACCACATTTTTCCTTCCTTAGGCTCTGCAGTACAAAGGTGTGTTGGCTCTGCAGCACAAAGGTGGCCAGACATCTCTTCTTCCCATGTACTTTACAGAATTGTAATTGTGTGGCGTATAACCCCTGAGCTCTAACAAATCCTGCTGAGCCCTGATGAAGACACTTTTTTCTCACTGTCACAGAATTACTCATCCTTATCATCCTGCCAAACGTGCCAATTTCCAAACTACTAGCTGCCTGCTTGTGTGACATCTCACTGATAAATTTCAGGGTGAGTGCCTTAAAATTACTCCGGTAAGTGGCCAGGCAGCAGCCTTTCTGCCCTCAAAAGCAAACTAACTAATTTTTTTTTTCATGCCACTGTTTATTTTTTGATGGCAGACAAAAGCTGGAGCAGCCTAACAGGAGAAGGTGCAGCACTCTCACCTTATGCAGAATCAACTTACTGGATAAGGCAAGGCCTAAAAACATAGAAGTGCCACCAAAGCATAACAATATGAAAACGTTGTAAGACAGCAATTTCTTTAGGTCTCAGTTTTTAAAAAATTGATCTAAGAGGGTCATCACTCAAGAAGTAACAATGGTTTTCTGTTTTTCTTGAAGAAATGCTGATCATAACGAAAGCTGATGTACAACAGACAGCTTTACATATAAAACACATTTACATATCTAAAATACATATAGGTTGTTATACACACAGGCATAAATATACCAAAAATACCAATCTCTAGTTAGTGAACACAGCCATCTTCTCTCTTCTGTTACAAATTTGCAGGCAAGAAATGGTTGCCTTCTTACAGTATTACAGCCAGGGCTCACATATAAACATAAAACATACACATTTCCTGGTTCTTTACTATGGAGAAAAAGGAAAAAGTCCTGTGTATTAATACATACCATACACACACACACACACACACACACACATATATTAAACAAGGTTGTTTTTTCCTGTTGCACCTGAAAAGTTGACAGGTGTATTTCATGGGCACACTGCTGAGTCTTAACTAGGAAGAAAAATCCCTGATGACACTACAGTCATACTGCGTTTACTGCTGCTAATTTGGGCCTCTAACACTATATGACAGAACGAGAGGACACAGTCTCAAGCTGCATCAAGGGAAATACAGGCTGGATATTAGGAAAAAGTTTTTTAAAGAAAGGGTGATAAAGTATGGACTGCCTGGGGAGGTGGTGGAGTCACCATCCCTGGATGTGTTTAAAAAAAGACGGATATGGTGCTTGGTGCCATGATCTGGTTGAGGTGTTAGGGCATCGGTTGGTCTTGATGATCTTGAAGGTCTCTTCCAACACAGACATTCTGTGAATTCTGTGAATGAAGAAGTTCCACATTCATATTTTCTAGCACTGTGACTATAAAATCCATCTTAAGTGAATGCTGACAAGAACAGAAATCTACAACAATAATGGTTACTTGTAAGAGCTGGCAACAGTCTTTTAAGTTGTTTACCTAGAGTCTTTCCTGTTGGATGATGCCAACCAATTTGCAATCGTATTGCAAGTTTAAGTGAAGTGGTTGTTGTTTTTAAGAAGCATTACCTTTTCTCCCCCCTGCCCAAAATTGGATATGCTATATACAGCACACTTTATAATAAATATTTTCCATATTTACTAAGGTCAGTTTAATGTTTTTTGTTTGTTTTTAAAAGAATATAGATAACAATTTTTGAAATTATCTTTTACTGCAATAATGAACACTCCAGTGTGGTACACAGTAATTAAGACAACTCAAATGGAACCAAAACCTCATCAATAACTTTAGTTCCTTGCCAAAGCTTTGTGTTGATATTAAATGCTGCAGCAGCAGCCTTATTTATTTTTACCCAGGAAAGAATGTGGAAAAACTGCATTTGGCTTCTTAAACACATAGGTTATTCCAGTTCTTCAGAGCTGGAATCAATGCAGAAAAAAATTATTTTGGAGACATTTCCCTTATTTAAATTGATTCCATTTGTCTACACAGAATGGGAAAGGAAGTGAAGGAAAGCACAGAGCTGAGAAGTTTGAACTTTTGTGTATTTTACTTCTGTCTGTACTTCGAAAATGCCGTTTTCTTTGTTTCTTTGTGCCATAACATCTCCTACAACCATTGCTACATGAAGATTTTGAAAAGGCAGGAAATATTAATTTATTGCTACCATTTGTCTGGCTATCACTACATATGAAGGTGTGAAGTAAAGTAAGACAGCTAATAGGCGAGAACATATCTGAAAGCTATTTCTCTTAATAATGATGAATTATGTAATTTTGTTAGAACCATATGCACTTTATCTTGAACACCTTCATTTGGCCTATCAGAAGCAGGATGATGTATTTATTTAACACTCTCATTAATTTATTCTGTGGGTCTCCCTGAAGAGATACTCTTAAGTGAAAAGAGTAGAGAATCTTATCTATTCCAGCAATGATTTACCCATAAAATACTGTAAGCATATATATTAGTGGCTTTTTGTATATGATGATCTAGAATAGCAAGCGATTCTTCTTTTTAAGCGCTGACTATTTCTCAGTTAAGAGAGGCCATTTTTCTTAAAATTACACAAACATGCTACTGTCCTTAGAGACAACATGGGCATGACAGACATGACCTTTGCTCCAAATAGCTACACTTGATGTAGCTTGAAGTAACAAGGGTCCTCAACAGAGAAAGGAAAATGTTGGGAATCTTTCAAGCCCCTTCTGGCCTGGGTTGTTCTATGATTCTGTGAAAGCCAAGTGGACCAGATTACGTGGTCCTTCAGTTAAGTCACACAGTTTCACTCCTCTTGTTTCCTGCAAGCCGCTCAGCCTACAGATAAAAAGGAGCATGACAAGCCAAATGCCATCTCAAAAGCACGCAGGGCCCAAAAGCAGATGGCTGCAAAGGGGAAGAATCATCCCTCTGCTATTGCAAAGGTTACCTTACAAAGATGTCAGGCAGTGGGCCACAGGAAAGCAAGCAGTGACTGATTTTGGGCTTAAACAGGCCGGATGCAATTTTGATACAACATATCCAAGGAAGAAGCAGGTCTGCAGAAGTAATGCTCTGACTGGGTGTGATCTTTTCAGGCTTTCAGCATCCTGGCAATCTCCAGGCTCCCACCTCTCCTCCCTCCCTATTTGTCATCTGCCAACGTTATTTCAGCATCTTGCTTTTTCTCTCGCATTTGCATAGAAAGCCTCAACCTTCACAGAGCAGCTCAAACTCTTCGAAAAGCCAAACACAGAAGAAACAGGTCTTTGAAAGAGTCAATCCCATGTGGTAAAGGGGAAAATCTTCTCTCAACACAGCATGCAGAAGAGAAAAATCACTCAGTTAAGATGCTGAGTGTGGCAAGGAAAGGAATATAAAACATTAGTACTTGAAAATATAGAGACAAAGACCTGGATAACATTGTGCTGAGTGTGGTATAACAGGTAGTCTAGTAATGCTGAGACATTTGGTATGTAAATACCCAGACTATTCACAGAGGACCCTATGTTTTGCAGCAACTACATAAGCAGAATTCATCAATGCCAATGTGAGTGCCTGCCTTACTTTTGTCAGTAGTATAATACAACAGCCACTGTCACAAAACACACATTCTGCACTAGGTCCACAAAAGTACTGTACTGTTTGTGTATTGCAGATACACTAACTCCACAATAAATACAAAAACTAAATTGTCATAAAAGCAAAATATTTCACTCTTCAGTGTCTTCTTGGATCACTACTTCTAAGAGACTTTTGGAATGGAACACTGAAAAAAGATAGTCATTATAGACAAGTATAAGCAGATACTAAATATGCTTACTGAGTAGTGTGATCAAGTAATTCTGCAGCTCTAATAAACTTTCATACTGTGAACAACTGCAGTACTAAATGAGCTGCCACAACATTATGACAACAAGCATAATTTAAAGACCACCTTTTACAACATTTGTCTTTAAAGTCAGATGGCAGAAATGCAATGTACTGAAAGAATCAACTTTAGTCTTACTTCTCATGTAAACTGGGGAACTTGGCTGCTGGGGAGAGCTGCAAAACAGTTACACAAAGGTGGATATGGCATGTTTCTAGAGTAATGTTTTTCAGAAAATTACTTATCCACCTCTGCCCCCCTGCCTTTTTTTTTAATAATGCCCATCACCTTCTACATTTATCTTCCCTCCCAGTTCCTGGAAGTACTTGATTTTGTCCCAAACCACTTGAACTTAGAGAGAGTTCCAGAGCAGTGAATGGTATATGGACTTTCCCTGTTTTTAACTGAGATTTGCTTGTCTAAATGATGATTGCTTAAAGCCTTGAAAAGCTCTGTCTTCACATTTTTAAGTGAACAGTACATAAAGTAAGTGCAAGGGAAAAAGTACATAAAGTATGTTCATAGGGAAAAGCTGAACTTCAGGAGGTACAACATTTTAAGACAGCTGGTACCAAGATACCAAAGACTGAAAAGCCGGACTGGCTGGATGTAGTTCTGGGAAGATGCATACAAGAAACATGCCAGAGACTATGTCGGAGCTCACACAGATCAAAAGCAGCCCAGGAGCGTGCAAGGTCTCCTCTCCTTGCACAAAGAGGCTCTGGGAACAGCTAAAGCCACTGATTCTCCAGTGAAGAAAATGCAATGGCACACGGCAACGCTGATGGCCCCAGCAAATGCATTTGGTTTGGCAGCACAGAAACCTTGGTCATTGCTGCTTTTGAAGCCAGCAGCTGTTCTGATCCCAGCTGGGCCTGAGCTCACATCCATTCAGAGTTCATCCCTGTAATATCTTACACAGCACAGCAGTCACCTGTGCACATTTGCTACACTTTCACTTCGATTTTTCTGAACAAGAAGCTTTCTCAGTATTTGCAGTACTAAAGTGTGAGGCTGCACAAACACCTGCAGTAATAACTCCACGAGACAAATGGATAACAAGCACACAACATGTATTAGGCTTGAGGACGCTCCTGTGGGAGCTACCTCTCTCTGCAGCATCCTGCCCAATATTTTATAGAAAGTATATATAGGTAGCAGAAGTACAGAGATGTATAATTACTCTCACAGCTCAGATCTTCGATTACTCACTTGAACAAAAGAATTATCTGTAACTAGCAGGAAAACTGCATCAAGTAAGACAGGTTGGCACAATGACCTATTACAGAAACATGCATCAATTATTTTTCCTTTCAAGTGTAACACACTGTGTACATTTGGTAAGGGAATACCATATTAACTAAATAAACTTGGATTTGTTTTCTTTATTTATTCTGATCTTATCCAAAACACCAAACATAAAGGGGAAAAGTTCAGGTGACTCAGAACTGTAATATTGTTTAACCTAGCAATTTAAATTTTCTGTTTTGCTAATGTCCTTTGAGCCAGGAGAATGTTTTAAAAAAATGCCTTTTAATCTGCTACTGAAGCTATGTTTAGGGACATGAAAGACATAGTGACACACTGAATTTTGGATTTGAATGGATGTTATCCTTAGTTTAATTATTTGGTGGTGATATGTCTGCTTCAAGACTCCAAACTGTCCTTACCAAAATTCCTGGTGCTGGTTACAGGATGGCACCAGGTACACTGCATTTTGTAAAACTGGCAGGTGCTTTATTTCCATTTGAAAGTAACAAGGCCTTTTGTGTTTCTGGAAAAAAAAAGCCAATTCTGTAACATATACAATTTTCCAAGACATAAGAGACAGAAAATTCATTTTTCCCTGTCCTTCTGGAAGGCTATAACCAAGGATTAGACTTAATTTTATATAAGGAACAATTTACTTTAAGATTCCAGTACATCTCTTCCTCTGCACTGATGTTATCTTACATACACCTCAGATGTGATTACAGGCTGGGCTTTTCTCTGTGCCCAGCCAAATCACAAAATTAAATTTGAAGGAGCAGGAATAACAAATTGAATTTATTTTTAGAAAATATAGCTGTATTTACAAAGATAAAGATAAATTTTGTATTGCTCATCTTTGATTCAATCTGCATCTTCACCCAGAAAGGAGCACCCCATCGAGGCAAATACTTCCATGTCAAGTCTGTACTGCAGTGCTTAGGAGATCTCTAAGTGTATCAGGACAGGAACAAATTTTTATTTTTCTGCATTAAAAAGACTTCATTTTTTTGGCAAAGCTCTTACAGATTACTAAACTACAGTCATCTGTTCCTGACAAAATCATCAGGATAATGTCCTTGTTTATCTTACTTTCTGTGATGGAGGATATCCAAAGATTTCTTTTTTCTTGCTCAGTCATCATTTTTGGTTTACTATCTCCAAACCTCCAAGCTTCAAAGAGCATTTTTCTTTTCCTCCCCTGTTTTGGAAGAGTTCCAGTGAAAGTCATACATAAAACCCCATTGCCTGGACTGCCTACACTCTTTAAAAACCTGAGTAGGAAGCCAGTGAGAAGAAAGGACATTAATGTTTTAGGACTGAGCATGGATTTGTTGAATTTCAGTCAATGTTTGGGGCTCTAAGTTCTCACTTGCTATCCATTGTGCCAGGGACACCCTGAAATTGCTTCTCAGGTCCAGCTCAGCTTCCAAACCAATACCCCAGTCAAAAAACATGACTTTGATCTACTTTATTAAGCAACCTCTGCAGAGCCATAACTGCGAACACAGTGAACCACTCTGTTCCTCTTGAAGTTACTCCAGGTGAGGGCAGGTAGACTTCTGACTTTCTACAGCTTCTCCCCTGGGGCAGGAATTGCTACCCTTGCCTCTTGGTGCCAAGGCAAACATCCCCTGCAGCACCACGACAAGCCGAAGCCAAGCCCTTGTGCTCGAACCTCTCCAAATTGAGGTGGGTGTCCTACGATCACACTGCTCTTCAGCTGGACAGGTCACACTCAGCCAGTTCCACACACAAATGGGTTAACTTCCCAGTGCTCCTCCACCCAGCCCTTTTTACAAACAGTAAGAAGAATTAATGAGGGAGAAAATAATTATTTGCAAACCCTGCAGCTTTTGAGCAGGAGATATCCGTGTTTGTGTGTATATAGGGTACAGCTTACATTAACTTGTTTAATTGGACTAAACTAAAGCAACGCTTTTTTCTTTTTTTTTGGCAAAGATAAATTAGTGGGTTTAGCACAGCTGGTAAGAGCTAATTCTGTACAAAGAGTTCTTTTCAGTAGTGTGGGTGGCAAAACACTTTCAGCAACTGGCCTAATTAGTTCTTCCTTCTTTGCAATAGCACAGGACAGTTCAAAGAAGAAAAAAAAGATTGTAATGGAAGATGTAGTATAAAATAATCCTGTTTGCTCTTCTAGTTTTGCCAGTCCTCCCTTATTTAATGTCACACTAAGCAGAGGCTTGCCCTAGTATTTTGCAGCACAGATAATAATTAGGAGTGGGAGGTTAGCACTTATTCCAAACACAGGCTGGGAGAAATGTCTGTTCCTCTGCACACGTCAAAGTAGAGCATTCCTCACCCAAAACACTGCGGCCAAACCCAAGCAGCAGAGTGACAGACGCATCATTGAGGGCTTTCCCCTCAGCAGAGCTCCCATTTGGCTTCTGGGTGGCTTGTTTAGCACGGACTGGGAAGTCTGAGCTGCTAACACGTTCCATTCCCCAACGCACCCTCTCTGACACGGATCATTTATGTGACAAAAGACAACGCGGGTGCCAAGTATGATCATTTCAGCTTCACTGCTCCCGGTGTACAGCCCACCAGCTGCAGTGCAATAACCCACTGCCCCAAACAAGCACTAACTTGAGCACACAGACACCTTTCTTTTCGGATGAGCTGGCCAAAAGCACAGGCTTTTCCACCAGCACACACACCGATGTGCAAACGCTCCGCAGCTGTCAGCAAAATACAGCTCCTACCAGATAAAAACTGGGCTTGGCGAGATCCACTTGACCTTCTGAATGTCACTGAGATAAAGGGTAAAAGGCCAGGAAGGGCACAGATGCTTGAATTTACCTTCATTATAGGCTATCTAGGAAACTGCTGGAAAGTTTTTTCTAGCTCTGTTGTTTTGAATAATGACTCTGGAGCAGTGCTTGAGTGAGTTACAAATCTATTTAAAAAACAATCCAAATTGCTACAAGCCATTACCAATGTTTCTTTTTCTCCCAACTAGAATAAAGGCAGGATTATGAAAAACTTCTGTTAGGAAAAACTGAATGTGAAGGAGAATAACAAATTAAAAGTGAAGAGTATTTTATGAAGACAAACAAAATGACCAACTAATGCGGAAACTCTCCAGATAACTTAAAGAAAATCCCAGCAATGAAACTAAAAAATAACAGTGTTTACCTGTATCTATAGTTCCTGTTTTGGGTTTTTTTTTCTCAGTTATTTTTATATTTGCCCATGTGTTACTGTTGGCAGCAAATGGAAGACAGAGATAACATATACCTACATGTTAGATGACATTAGTCAGATTAATTAAAAACAAGAACTAATAAAAATTCTTAGAACTGCCTGCTGCTCATTTACAGTTTGAACAGCCTGATAGTGAGAATAATATTTTCTAATACACGCTTCTCCATAATGGTTGTCAGAAAGTCTGTGGAATTTTCAGTCAATAGAAAGTTGTTCATGAATCTTGAAAAGACTATTTAAACATATGTTGGGGGGAAGGGAGGGAAAGGAGGCAGTTATGGGGAATCGATTGAATCTAGGAATTTGTCAGTGAAGAATCCCGTCTGAAATAATTTCCTCTTTCTGTAGCTTGACATCCTAAATATTTAATTTTCTTCCAATTTTTCTGTATAAAAACATTGGAAAGAAAAGACTGACTGTAAACAGAAAACAGTGAAACTACTGCACACAAGCTATTATGTAAAGAGGAGATCTATCCTTTATATTTCAGTATTAATCATCTCAGAGTTTTAACAAAAGGAGAGCAAGACTAACTGGTAAGATATTCAAAATGATTCTTTAATGTATATAACGTATTATGTCCTTTAACAAATGTGCAACCAGAAACTATTTTGCTCATTCTATCCCAGCTTGTTTATTTTGCTATTCAAAAATACTGTGTAAAAACCTTCCGTATAAGCCTGTGTACAAAAGAAACCCTTCTCTGGGAAAAAACACAGAAAAGTGAGCCAGTAGATGGCATTGTGGCACTTCAAAAGACATTCCAGAAAATTCCACTTAAAAAACGTGCAAGCCTAAGTGCTGTATTTAACCACTTACTGCTTAACCAATGCAGTATTTTACTCCTGCTCAGTGCTCCACATGCACAACCGAATAAACAAAACCACATGATGTAACTCCACTGTCACACTAGCCCTGAAACAAATATTGCCTGCTCTGGTTTCCAGATCCAATTAGCTCCATATGCTAGATTTACAATCCCAGTCTTGAAAAGATGATCCTTATTTGATGATTAATGTTCCACAAGCCATGGCCATCGTAGGTATACCAGAATTGACGTGATTAGCTGAAAAATACTTACTAAAATGGAATCATATACAAGATCTTACAACTAGTGCTGATGATACTATTTCCTGCCATACAGCAACTTATGTGGATTAGATACCCCTTAGCAGTAAATTTCTTAAGTATTTTCCGACTATTCCCACTTTGTTTCAATTAAACTGCTGATACGCCCTCACAGCTAGAGATGAGAAGACTGTAGCAACCCACCAGTTTCTTGTACAACACAGCAGTTCTCTACTGCTCAAACCACACAAATTTGAAATAATTTCGCAGAACTCAACATACAGAAAAACTTGTGAGTTCAAGAATTGTATTCTGTATACAGGCAAACTTATTTAAACTGAAGCTAGACTTGCAATTATCAGTACTTTATCTGCAAGCTACTTTATAGATAAACCTGCTTTACCTTGATCATCTCTGAGCAGGGGGTTGGAGCAGAGACTTCTGGAGGTCTCTTCCAGTCCCAGGTATTCTGTGAGGCTTATATATAAATGCCCCTCATGACATTAGTTTTTAAGAAAAGGTCTAGTTTCACTATGGTATTAATTTTGTCAGGAAGTTCTAAAAATCCTCATATCAAAAGGAAAAACTTTCAGGATAGTGTAAATCAATCTGACTACCTTAAGGACCCTAATTAAATTCAATAGCATACTCTAAGTGTCCAGTTGTATATACTTTTTTTTTTCGTGCCACTTCTAGAGTAAATGAAAGCAATTTAGTTTTCCTGATGGAAAAATTTCAACCTCAGGTCTCCACTGCCTGATAGTGTAATACTTGGATTAAGAAACAAAGAAGCAACAAAAACTTCATCCAGAAATTAACAGATCAAGTATTTTTCCAAATTTAATATCTACAAAAAACATCATCCTCACTTGAACAATGCTGGGGTTTATATGTGAAAATTCCTTTTTGATTATAAATAGGTTTTAAAACCACAGAAGGATACAAGAAAAATGTTTGTTTCATTCCCTATGAAGTTACAAGCATTACTGTGAATGTTTAGATATTATTAAAAATGGATGCCTCCTTTGTGGAATAGAGGTGGTCAGGCTGGGCTGGAGCACCCAGGAGAAGAAGGAAAACAGTTCCCTCCTCTTAACACTTCTTTCAACGTGATCCCATCCTTAGAGGTAGATGACAAGTGTCATAAACCCAAAAGCACTTCAAAGAGAATAGAATGGTGTAGGGGAGAACATAAGCACTGATAACTGGATCAATTTAAGGATCCACCTTTTCCAGTATTTTGTCCCCACCATAGTCCACAAGCAGTTCTTCAGGGCAAGGGGGCGTGAATATGACACACATGCATATATCCTTCTTCTGAAATGCCTCCTCTGCTTCCAGTGACAACAACTTTTTGGCAACTTCAGGGCCGTGTAACCACAACACCATTTTGACAGACTTGACTAATTTGTATTATCCCCATTTGAACTCATCTACCTGCTGGCCTCCCCAGCATGCTGTTGCAGTGAGTTCTACCATATAAAAGTGCATTTGGCATTTCTTTTGAACTCTCAAGCTTCGTGGTTGATCATTTTGCTTTTACCTTGCAGAACATTCAAAACAGTAAAACAGTAAAAAAAAATGCCACCCTACTTCTGTTTTCCTCAGAAATGTTTTTCTTCTGTGGGAGTTTTCAAGTGGTATATTCTTCATACCCAGGTACCAGGAAGGAGTGTAACTCAAAGAAAGTACTCAACCAGCTAACATCCATGTGGTCAGGAGCAGATGAAACAGGAAATAGCAGACACTATCTCTGAATAGGCTGGAAGTGCATCGTGACTTCCTGCAACCCATCTGACAGTAAAGTAGAAAAAGGTGACCTGACAGACTGCTCTTGTTAAAGCAGAGTCATTCAGAGTGCCCAGCTGTGTCTAGTGACCATGCTCTGGGTCACCAAAGTCTATTGTATTGGAGTGGGCCCTTGGGGTAAACAGTGTGATCTTGTGTGGTGAACTCTAGAGTGTGGTGGCTCACAGGCAAAGAAAAAGCATCCTTCACCATCTTATTTATGATGCGTATTTGGTCTTGCATCCTCTGAGGCTGGGTGGTGGGGACTGACACAGAACCAGCAAGAAGAGATACTGGGCCATCCCATAGTTTTGCCTTCTGGGAAACCTACCTGCAACTTAAAGTTGTTACAGGCCTCTCTTGCCTGCATTGAATTGTGATTTGCAGGGGACACCACTTATATGTCAGAGAGAAAAACAATTTGGTCATTTTCTTGTGTTCATCAGTTACCCTCTGCTATCAGGAGAATGCTTGATGATGAAAACAGACTAACCCAAGAGAGACACTTTTTGTGGAAAGATTTCCTCGTAGCTGAATCCATAGAATGCGATTTCCTTCCAAACCCATCCAAGTGCTTGAACTTTTTGTCCTTTGGCATACTCATAAATACTGGTTCTTCTCATGTAGCCAGTGCTTCAACAGAATCAGAGCTGGAGCATATATGCAAAAGGATTCATAATCTGATCATGCCAGGTGGTATTTTCTCAACCCATTCAGTAGCTCCTGATGCTGTGCTCAGCCACATCTGAACAAATCATGCTATATCTAGTATCTGTTTGTTTTAGAGAATGGCAAATACAGCCAGTCCCAAAGACAAGAGATTTTTTGAGGATGACTATTGTTTCAAAACTCCACGTTATAAACAAGTGGTACAGATTTTTAAACTTTAAAATGGGCTTGGTGCTGATTCACCAAAGCAGAGGCCACTATTTAACCCAGCATCAGTCAGTGGGGATTTTTCTCAGATACTAAGGAAATGGTGACAATTGTGGTTGTGTCACAGGCTTTTATTGCTCTTCCAGACCAAAATTAGAGTCAGAAAAAAACTCAACCAAGCCTGCTCTTACTTGCACAGACATAAGGAAGATCTGTGCTAGACTTCTCGCTAACATAGTCTCTGAAGTGTTCCACTGCTTGTAGGACTGGTAACTATTTGTGAAAGAGCAACTTTCTAAACCATGCACACACACATAGCCATGGAGCATCTGGACTAGGCAGGGAGCTCAGGCTTACCATTCCCTCAGGCTGGAGGCATCCCAATTACAACATCTGTCCAGAAGGAGAAACAGATGGCCAACTTCAGACTTTTCTGCCTGCCTGACCTGATGTCCTTTATACCAGCCATTTGGGCAGATAAATAATAATAAATAAAATTAATAAGGCTAATTAAAACCCCTGGGTAAATTAAAGAGTTAATTATGTGACAGTACTTCTCAGTCCTAAATATTGGGCTAAATCACTGGGGCTCTCTATGCACTCACTAAAAAAAGCAGACTGACAGAAAAAGTATTATCCTCAAGATACTACATTTGCTAATTTGCTGTACAATTGCAGGGTTAATTGACAACGTCTTGCCATTTCTGAAACCAGTTTGACAGATTTTTCCAGGCACTCCAACACTGCCTACAGCAAATCTATGTGAGGTACAATAATATCTACTGCTCACAAGTAAAAGAAAAAGCTCTCAACTCAGCAAGATTTGTGTTTCTTAAAAAAAAAATTAAAACATCTTACAAACTGGTGTATAGGTTTTTCTGTACAAATCAGCATTTATAGACTAATATTTCTCACTTTGTTTCAAGCTCACAATCCAATCAATAATTACATTAAAATACATCAGCAAGGAAAAAATACAAAGTAGAGGTAGCCAATCAGGAATTTCTTCCAGCTGCAAGCATGCAAATAAAATTGAACTAACAAGGTAAAGTTTTTAATCTTGCGTTTTGAGCGTTCTTCCCTCCATAAACTCAGTCTTGCACAATTAGTTATAGAGAAATACTTCTAGGTGACACAAAACCATTTTTCTAAACCTGGTAGGATTTTACAGTTATATTGTCTGCATTCGTGCTGGTGGTAACTTCTGAAGCTGCCACCTCACTTTTACGGCAGAATAAAGATATTATGTTTGCACAAGTTCCTACAGACACCTGGCAACCACCTACAGAAGACCACTCAATTAATGGCTTCTCTGGAAGAAAGGCTGCAGCTTGAATGCAAGTGTTTCTGTTTAGTCATCAGAGAATCAGTTCAGGAGAGGGGAGTTGTTTCAACTACAGGGTAAGCTTACACAAGATCTTTTAAGTGATGAGGTAACCACAATCATCAAGCCATGGGGCCCAGCAATATAGAAAAGGCAATTTCCTAAATTCACACCCCCACAAACTGTCATTTTAAAGTTCAGACAGGACAGACCAGCAAGCTACCACAAAATAAGGGAAAGGATATTCAGAGTCATTGCCAACTCCTTGGTGTTCCTCGTCCTTGCATTGGCTACGAACCTCACCACCCACTGTTCTTTACTGGCCCTCACTTACAGTCCCAGTTTGAACTACCTTTTTATGAACGCAGGGCAAAAGCTACGCAACGATGGCTGCAAACTGAGGTCACTTCTCTGCAAACTCACACCGCAGCTTGCCCCAGGGGGTGACAAATGCCTGCACATCTCTCTCTAGTTTAGATACAAACCCTCTAACATGTATAAACTGGAAGCACCCGTCACAGAAGCTTGTATCTCACTGTGTTACTCTGTCCCAGTTGATGTTAAGGGACATAAATTCAATTTCTTTCAGTCACAGAGAGAAATGTTGAATTGTAAAGGATATTGTAAGAGACGGACTAAAACTTGCCCTAATTACTACAGCCTGCTTCAGTCAATATGCAAGTGTTACAAAGCTTCCCATGCAAACTGAAGAAGTTAATCTTAGAAACAAGAATGATAAATGCTGTGCTTTCATCAAAAAAAGCTTTTCCTTTGAACTTCTAATTAGGCAATAAAAATGTATGAAGCATTTTAGGGAGAAACTTTCTCAGGAATACAGTGATAGCATATATAATTTTCTGTGGCTCAGATGGTATTTGACGTAATTTCTCATTAGGACCCTCCTTACCTCCAGCCAGCTAAACTCTCATGCCTTAATTCCACAGTGATTCCAAGTTTCTTTTCATTAGGAAGGCTATGAAGAACTACAGAATAACTCCTTAATAACAGTCTGAGGAGATGCAATGTGAGGCTTGGCTCACGTCAGATTGAGTTTTCTACTTTATGTTTTTACATCCGAAGAGTATACGAATATATTTTCAGAATGTATTTTCAGTCTTTTTCTTACTGTACTTTCCCCTACAAAAGAGGTGCAGCCCCTGCACATGATACAGCCATGAAGTAACCCTGCCAAAGAGGTATCACTCTTACAGAAAGGATCTTGACGAGTTTGTTCATGCAAGAATCTGATCCAGGAGGGACGCATAGTCCGGTCACTCTGAATCAGACAGCAGACCTGAGGCTTGTAAGGTGAAAGTCAGCCAAATGCCACAGAATAAAACGTTGGCGTTCAACAGCATCCAGTGTCCCACTGGCAGTCAGTAGTTCCATGGTAAGGGAACTGGGGGACAGGAAGCTGTTTCCTAATGTGGTGACAAATCATCACTCATCCGTCTGTTCAGTTAACACCCTCTGAGAAGACCAGACGCAAATATGAGTATGGCCACAGCTAATGTAACAAATACACCAAAGCAAACCCCAACATTAGGCAATGTCAGACAAGAAAAAAACATCACTGGGAGGGTAAAAAGGTACTGGCAAAAATTGGCAATAATTAGAAATGATCCATTATGTTCCTAAGAGGCATAAACCATAGCTTTCCACCCATTTCTGAAAACAGTAAGACTCCTTGAAGGTAGACGCCAGTTACTGCTAAGTTAAATGATGGGAAAGAAAATGCTATGTATGAGTGCCCAGAATTTTAACAAATTGCTTTTATATCCAAAAAGGACCATCTCTACACTATTAAATGCTGAGAACATCAATTTGTACTGAACGTGTTTTGCTTCTGCTTTAAAAATATAAGAAAGAAAGAAGTATCTGGCCTAGAGAATTGGTCTCCTTTTGCCAATAATGCTAGTCAATATTAGCATGTAAGTTTTTAATGATTCACTACACTATTTGATTATTCACTCCCAAAACCCACCTCAATTAGCGGAAATATTGATTTTACAATGTTCAGTCCTAAAAGCTTAAGAAATATGAGCTGATAAACCTAGTCCTGAATAATAAAAAATTAAACTGATATAGTAATAAAATTGTATCAAAGGGAAAACGTCCTCCTGGACCCAAATTGAGTTGAAATAGATAACATTTAAAAATTTTAGTTTGAATCCTGCTGAGGCAATCATTCATGGAATGCTCCCTTGCCAAGCAAGTCACCAAGAGCTCCTTGAGAGGATGTGATTGTACTGTCGCCACAACATACTGTCTGGTTCAAAATATTCTCCCCAAAGTATAATAGAGTCATAGCACAAAGCAAATGGTGCCAAAGGTCTAGCTGACATGCTTTTCCTATCAAGGAGAAAAACCACCTGGTCCAAATTTAAAAAGAATGACAGAAAGTTAGTGCTTTTTCATTCAGCATACAAAAAAATGTTTCCAGATTTCTATCCCATAAAAATGAAAATTCTCCTTCTCTTTTATAAGAATAGGAAATTCTGAGCATCTTTTCTGTCTTAGAAACCATAGTACAGCTACAGTCAATGGACATATGTTTAACATAAACAGATACACTTGTAAGTCTAAAGGGACAAATGTAATATGTCAATGTTACCTTCTGTTTTAAAGCAGCCATAACATTGCCAGTAATTCCTGAGATCAATCTGTAACTATTTAAGCTACACAGCCTTCACTTCTTTTAAATTCTGTATTTGCACAAGCATTTTTGAAATAAAATGTTACCAGCCTTCTGTAACAAAATACTAAGCATTCTCATTAAGTGCCCAGAATGATCACTTAGAGGAAGACATTTGTCCCTGCTTAAGTTTTAGTAAAAAGAGGACACATGTTCAACACTATCCCTTTTCCTCATTTTTATAAAGGACCAATCTACACTGCCAGGTCAGCATTCATAGAAAAGGAAGGAGCAAACAGTTTTATGTAAAAAGAACACATTTTAATCCATTCTTCCTTGAGAGCAAGTGTATCTTTCAGAAAAGGTAAAAAGCATGTCTTAGCTGTAAGTAAGTCCTTATGTAAAGAACTAAAGCAAATAACTAAATCCTGGCTAATATTTGACAATTGCTGCCTTATGGAAACACTGAGGTCTGCAAGGACAGTGGCAGAATGATTAAATGGTAAACTGCTATGTCAGCTGTTGAAGAGATTAAAAACCAACAGTAACAACAAAAAAGACCAACAGGACAACAGCAAGTGGTGGCATCAGCATTACCAGAAACGTGTAAAAGAGGCTTTAGTTACTATTTCAGCATCAAAGCAAGTACCTTAATTCTCAAGCGTCCCAAGATGTGGAAGGCACCAAGAACTTGAGGTGCAGCCCAATCACGCTTGTCTAAACATGAACTTGGGAACTCTTTTTTGCCCCCCTCTTTTCCTTTTAGAGAGATTTCTGGCGCTGCTGGTGTTAGTGGCTGGTTCTGAGTGTGGGGTGTGAGAGCACAACCCCTCCCCGCTGCCTGAGAGGAGCAGCCCTGGGGCCTGGGCACCTGCTGGGAGGGAGCCGTGCAGAGCAGCTCCACGCCTGCTGCTCCCCAAAGTAAGAAGGGTTATCAGGTGGTGCTTACTGACACGTCCATAATGCTTGCTGTAAGTCATACACACAGTGCAATGCAGCCACGACTCTGAAATGGTACCTCAGGCAGAGCAAACACTGACACATTTCCTTCCTTCTTGCAAGAACCAAGACTCAGGGTGATGACTCCTCTCCTTCTCCAGAAAAATGCATCTCAAGCATAGTCAAATACTGGGGCAAGCTACGGAAAGTATTAAAACCCTCCCATGACTGTATATATACAAGAGATGGCCAAAGCAAGTTTTCCTATGGCTGCCCACTCCCTTTCAGTCCCACTTACATCAGAACAGCTGTTCTTAGTTCAATGCAGAAGGTAAACTGGGGGAACTGCCAGTGTAAGCACAATCCTAAAAGACATTAAATGAAGGGATGCACAGACTGTCAGCATCAGTCAAGAGCTGATACATGGTGTGTCTCTCCTTGTTGTCAAAAACAAAACAGAGAGAAAGGCAGCCAGAGGGCAGCCAATTTTGGGAGTTTCTGGGCGATGGCTCTAGGCTAGATCAAGTACACAACTATAGGCACCGTGGGCTTCCAACAGTTTAAAAGTTTTCCTTCTGTTTTAGCTTTAGGTGTGTTTTTGTTTTCTTTTCTTTGATTTTATTGAGAAGATTACTAATGAAAACCAGATCTATCAGAACTTGCTTCTGTATATGAATGGCACCTTCAAAGTTCATCTAGGACCTAGGAAATGAGTCCTTAAGGCTCCTTAATAAAACTCCTAAATGCAGCAAGCTGTTTGTACTGATCTTTAGCTCTTTACCAGAAAAAACTTATGTTCCTTAATTAGTAGAATTTACTGAGAATTTAATGCACAGGACAGGCGGATACATGGACTTAATTAATAAGGCAAAGAATGCAAACAGAAATAAAATATTATCTACTTAAAAACAATTAGGCAAATAGATTCCTATAGAGAAAGCAGTTTCCCGGTCATAATCCATACAATTGCAACAACCGAAATGGAATGGGTGCTGATTCTTACCCATTACTACAGCTCCCAATTCTGACTTTTTAAAATGTTTTGTACTAAATATTGCATTGTGTTTTCATCATTGTGAATTTCTAGCTTAAATCAGTAATTTGGAAAAAATTAATTCAGTTCTGTGACAGCACATTTTGTCATAGGCAGTTCAAAACATTTTGCCAAATGGATCAGTTAATTTCACAAGTTTGCTGTGATGCAATGCAGCGAGACCAATTTTTTTAAACCCTATCTGGTTAAACCTTCTGGTAGAGAATTTGTGCATTTGCATGTAAACAAAAAATGATTTTTGAGTCATTAGACCCACTTGGCATTGCGAAGAATGTCATCAGCACTCACAGGCTACTTTTAGTTCCTGCCAATAAGATCCATGCTGCTGTCTCTGAGTCAGGATACACAAAGTAAACTGATAAAATTTTAGAAAGTGAATCAGAGGACCAAGCAGCGCATAAATGAAGGTGACATGCTACTATTTTGTCAAAAATATTTTTTACCAATTATAACTTTTGTCCTTATTTTTTTCTGTTGACATAGGTTCCCGATCCAAAAAGAACAAGGCTGATAATTGATTGATGACTGAACAATTGAAGACTTCCCAAATTTTGAAAACTTCCAGTAGTTGTAGAAGATGAGGCTGTCGATGAATAATGCCAGAGGCTGTGCATGTATGAGGCAATAATACACTTCACCAATTTCAACAAATTGTAGCTCTTAAAGGATGATTTATTGTGGAAAGGAAATATGGAAATGACTACATTTTTCCCTAGAAATCTATTGCCTCTCCAGGCAGGCATTGTTCCATATGGTATTATTCCAGGTGAGCAGGTAGATATCTAATGACTAGATTTTCTTGCAAGCTTAAGTTCTTAAGCATAAGACCGATGGCTCAAAACCACAACTACAAACCAAGTGGAACTACAGCCATCATTTGTTTTTTTAAAAAACACAAGAAATTAATTCCTCTCAGTTATAATGTATTGATAAAACCTTACAGCAGTTTCTCAGTTATGGGATACAAAAAAAGTGCATACAGTTTTACAGTGTTACTTTTCCCACAGTCTTTGATACATGGATCCATGTCAGGAATGTAACCAACAGGAGGAAGAAGAAACTGCTGCCTTGGGTAGTTATTGTTCTTTTGCAGTGAGTGCCAATTCACTGCATGGTTCAAGCTGCTCAAATGGATTCCCTGTTGTTATCCTTTGTGTGTCATGAAAAATATGCTGGAGGACAAGGATGTTGGAAGTGTTCTATGCTCCTGGTCTACAGATTCACTTTATGCTCTGCTGTTATCCAGCATGAATTCAAATTACAATAAAGTGGACATAAGTTACTTATTCATAAAATTCAAAACTGACAAATTCAAACATTTATTAAAGGCATGGAAATTAAAGAAAAAACACAAGTATACAAGTATCTCCATGGAGATAGGTTACATCAAAGATATCTCACCTTTTCCTTTCCTTACAAGGCAGGTTTCCAGACTTTGTCCATGTCCTCCCTGCCTGACAAACTACTTTAGTTTTCACAGCTGGTTCATGACTGGGAACACATCCACTCACTCCACCTCTGTGCAATGAACGATATCCAATCTCTGTCTCTTCAGAAAAGCATAACTTAATATATTAATTTGTAACTTCTATATTGTGTGTCAAATACATGATAAATGTTGGTGCCCTGAAACCTGGAAGCATTTTATTATGCAAAACTAAACCAAATTCACCCTGTAAAATACTTGTGTTTCATGCAAAATACGTTAAGAGTAATGCCATACTGATAAATGCACTCATCTTTTCACCTTTGTAAAGGAAATGCAGGAGTTCTGACTCCAGGAGGTCCCCTCACCTTACTGACCTTCAACGGTCATGAGACCGTGGCAGCAGAGAGTGCAAATATCCGTACAGGCTCTTTTCTGCCCACATAAACTAAGACACAAGGTAGAATCACCAGTCTACTTCTTGTATATGTTAATTAACTGAGTAACTTAAACCCGGTTACATTTAATAGATGACTTCTAACGCATAGCTCAAATTCCCTAAGTTGTTTTCCTGCTGTATTTTCTGAGACAGCATAAAGTGGCCTTGAAATAAATAAAAAATCCCACCAACACAACAAAGCAATATAATACAGAACCATGCAGCATATCTGATAAAAGAATTCCACATGGAAGAACGATCAAGAAAAACCAAACAACTTTATTTTATTTTAAAAAAATAAAATTCACAAGTTAGAGCAGGACTTGGGCAGTTCTAAATTGACACTTTCTGCAGCAGAAATATCACCTAAGCTCTTTTAGAACTTGTTTGCATGCCAGAACAAATATTTTCATTTCACTGACCTTGCTAGGCAACTCCCCAACATTAAGCCTAAATGGTAAAACAACTCTCCAGTAATATCAAGCCTGGAATATTTATTAAAAATATTCGCAATTAATGAAAACAAACTCTTAATTCCACACATATTCAAACCGTGAACTCCATTTTGAGTATTAACTAGCACAACAGAATCTCATCTAAAACAGGTTTTCATGTGGGAAAAGAGGAGGTGGTGGTGAGTGGGTGCTCTTCTCTACATTATTACTAGGATTTGACCCTTTGAGCCATCACTGACTAAAATTAGCACACTTGATTTCCAACTTTTTGGATGCACACTGTACTATGTTCCACTGCTCTACAGGAGAATTAGCAGCAGGATTTAGAAGCATTATAAAATATTTTCTTATGAGACAATAAAGGGCATATTAGGACGTAAGTTGTAATTCTGCCTGTACTTTTTGCTCTGATATACCTAACATTGTGTAGGCCTAAATGACTACATCTTTCCATCTGCACCATCAATAATCAGGATCTATGTCTACCTACCACCGCAGCCTCTAAATAATAGAAATGCTAGTGTGGAAGAGGATCTGTTGTTGTGGTCTTATGTAAGACAGCTTAAAAAAAAAATCCTTGCATAAGTTACGATTCTTTCAGATCCATCAAGATCACACCCTCTTTTTCTCTGACCGACCGTGTTCTGTTAAGTAAAAGGAACTGGGAACTTTTTTTATGGCTGAATCAAGAATATCTATCATTCAGTTTCACAAGATAGCTGAATGTAATGGTCAATGGTATTTATTTAAGCAAGAAATACCTTTCTGAAATGAACTGCATTTATAATGACTGCTGTTGCTTTGTTTTTTGGCAGTAAATTCCACCTTTTCTAGAGAGGTATGTAGATGAAATAGGAGGATTTCTACCATATACAAATCTAGAAGCAACATTTACTAGCATAACAGTGGAAGAAAGCATAAAGCATGTCTACTTTTTGGAGGCCAATTTGTACAATTTTTGGTGCTGAGCCTTTATTTCATACACAAAATTAATAGTGAAATGGCTATTACTGTCATCACGTTTAAAGCCTGGTTCTTACTAAGAGGGAAAATTTGTTTATGTGGATTGTTATGTACTGAGCTCTGATCCACATTCTCAGTGGAAACCCATCATGGCAAAAATGCTGTGAATTTCATTCTTATCCCTGGAAGAATCACACAAGAAATACACACAAACAGACCAGTTTCTTAACACTTGATATTTCTGACCAAGAAGTTTACATAGTGTGTTAACACTTCAAAAGAAGAAATGTTGAAGTCAGAAAGATTAAGTACTTTACCTTTTAACAAATGATGCAGTGGAGTTTGTGGTCACCATACAGTTTGACAAGCTTTTCCATAAACCTCTAAAACCACTAAATAAGCAACCAGTCCCCACAGATACCCATTCTCTGCTCTGTTTTTCACCTTCTTTTATGACAGGATGCAACTATCAGTTCATAAATCCTGTAAATGCTTTTCATAGTGGTTTTTACTGCCCTTTGGACTGAAACCGTCCTGGAGGACAAGGGAATTCACTAGTGTACTTTCCTACCAGCCAATTTCTGTACACATCTGTAAGTAAAGCACAGAAATTGCTTGTCCATTTTTGCGTTTTACATCTGAAATTAGAAACTGAGTAACAGCTGGGAATTGATCAGGTGAGTGTTGGATAATGAGGGCTAAGTGATACAGGTTGAATCAGAAGTAGAATATGCAGAACAGACTTTCATATTACACTGTATTCACAGCTGTAAGCCAGCAGAAGGTATTTAGAAAGATGAAACTAGAACAACGGGAGTAGAAAAATGTACTGATATAATATCTCTACCATTACCAGAAGGAAATACTTGGAACTGTGATATTATGTCTGGTCCATCTGATGGTACTGACTACTTCATCTTTAAGAAGCAATTTTCTGGGGCAGAGGGGGAAAGAAATAAGTTGCTTGTTTCCCCCCCCGACCATTTCTATGTCACTTGAAATATTTTGCAGATGCCCACTGGAAATTTCTCCCTTAATTATGTAAATATCCACTTGTGAAAAATTATAAGTGCATCCATAAAAAAACTGAAAAAAACATTACTGAAAGTGGTACAGAGAATCACAGATTACCTGAAAGCAGGACGTTATCAGCTATCATTACTTATATCCTTGCTTACACATCTCTCCAGCCATGATGAAGACACTGAGTTTTCTAGAATCCACGCAGCTTCAGAAAGCTGGATATTTGGTACAGGCATGGTAGCCAGTGTGCTCAGCCCTATAAAACTCCAGCTAAAGAGCTGGTAAATGCACACACTGCATACTGGGCTGAACAGAGAATGACAGAGACAGAGATGGGAGTTCAACTGCATCCCTGAAGAAGCTTCAGAAGTCCTGGGAGCTTACTGACCCACCCAGGCATCCCTAGTTTTGACAAAATGTGCTGCTGTGTGTATGAGATGAGTCATGCCTGAACTGCTTGCAAGTGCTACGGAGTTCAAAATGATGGGTTCTCCACATCTGCTCCTCCATAGCTCAGTCTAGAGTATTTATAGTGGGAACTGGGTGTACAACTGGCTGTTTTTCTCTCTTTGAGTAACTATAAAATGTAGACACTGCAAGTGAGATGAAATTATAAACTACTGATTTACCAGTGGGCCAATGTCTAAAACTTTCACTTGTGAACACTGAAAAGAAGATATTGAGGAGGAGGCAGTGGAGAGGAAGATACTGCTAAGTTCTTCACTTACCATGTAAATCTCTTATCCACGACAGAGTAAAGAAGAGTTGCTGGACAATAATGCACAAAATTCTGCTAGAATTTG
>WEIT01034727.1:68987-98020 GCA_013389985.1 Dryoscopus gambensis
AACCATAACCAGTCTTGTTTTAAGAAAGTGCACTTCTTATCACAGCAGTGATACTGATGCTCCCCAAAATGTGTAAGTCATCCAGGGCAAACTGGTGACAATACTTTTCAAAACATCTAAAAACGCTGGAAGTTTGCTACCTGCTGAGATAAATGACAGTAAGTGAAAGAGATTACATAGTTTTCAGGTACAATCATTTTGAAATTCAGATGCACATTTATCAATACATCGCTTATTTAGAATTTCTAAGACTGAACATGCAAGTGTCCTTTGGACCAATGCAAAAATTAAAAAATTGAGTTTCAGGTGCAGTCTGCCTTTAATACAGTAAACACCACTCTGAAACTCCTGAGACTGCTCCAGAAAACCACCTACTCACATCTGCATCCATTAGAAACAGCATGAAAATTCACACCCAATCTAAGTAGCCATTGACTGAAACTCAGGACCTCTTCCAGGAGCTCTTGTTTTCTTATTTTTCTTTCTCTTCATAAAACAAGAAACACACAATGCATTCATTCAAACTGGGCAAACCATGGCATTTCTGTCCTGGGAGGTACAAGGCGCAGCATTAGCTCAGTTTATTTCTAGCTACCAAGGCCGCATCACAGCCTTTGGCAGTGAAACCTGCCAGATATAATACATAAATGGAGCTGCAGCTGCACGGCCAAACTTCCACCATGCTCATAATGGGCAAAAAAACCAGCAGTACAGCTCAGCAGGAAAAGCACATGGGGAGACAACATTTTATAGGACAAATTGAAGTTAAAGGTGGTGGTTTAGCCCTAGTAAACTCTGAATTCATGGATCAGTATATTTGTTGCTATAAAGGATGAACTTTTCAGGAAGAGCCTTGTTCTACAGACTTAGTGGAGGAAATGGTGGAAGCTAAATATTGTTCTTGCTGAATCCATTTGCTTTAGGTGGGATAAAATGTTGTTTAGGAGATACTATTTTTAATTTGGTTTTATGATTTTTTAATTAAATTTGAGACCTTAAAGAATTTTAAAGCTATTCTATCTTAGATTTTCTAGAAACACAGAGGCTGCTTCAGGCTCAAGACAAACTGGTTGCCTCAGCAAGCTCAAAAATATCCATGTATAGAAAAAAAATTTAAAAATTGCTTGGAGAGACTGAATTCTCTTGGAAAGATTCTGATTTATAAGCTTACCTATTCACATCTGTTTACCCCTCTGCTACTGAAGAATGAGAAAATACACCTATAAACCAAACAGAAACTACTAAATTGTACCAATAAAAAAAGGTTTTAAGACCAAGATAGAGACTTGTAAATGGCAGATGAATCAATAAAACTGTGGTTCTTCATGGAGAATAAAGATCAATAAACAACCTTGTAATAGTCTAGTGATGCCTGTAAAGGATTCTGCTAGCATTCCAGAGCAAATGTGATTACAGGGCCAATTGGTGCTGTGGAACTTCGTCACACATCGTGATAGAGCCATGCTTTTTAACTCTGCAGCCAAAAAGAGTTGAGAGACTTCTGCCTTGTTTCTTGCAGTAACCTAAGAAGTGTTCAGCACCCCTGATGAAACACTGGCTGATAACATGTACTGTGCTCTAAAAACCTGGATCAAAGTGTTGTAGCCTGGTGCCCTCCTAAGTTCTGCAAAAAGTTTCAAAGGTTCACTTATTACCAAGTGTTGCATTTAAACTGCTTGTGTGTTGCAATGTGTCATAGGTCATATTTTGATCTTCTGATTTACCATATAAACTTGTCATCTTTGTTTACTGCCAGCATGAAACCAACATGCTACATTTGCGATAGCTGCATAAAACTGATAAGGCTGAATTTTGGCAATGATGGACAGCAAACAACAGCCATGCTGCTGTTTGCTTACCGTACTGAGCTGGCAGAAGGGAAACAGAAACCACTGAGAGAATTTACATCTTTACTGTTGACAAATCCATTTCATGGCTGGAGAGAAACACATCTGCACTTGGCACGGGCTCCACTTAAAAACAGAAGAATCATTGTTTTACTGGACATTACAGAAATGTAACTCCCCAAGTGAATCTGATGCAGTAGTAACAACCCTTTAACTGCTGTCTAATGATTTCTGCAGACATGAAATGGAATATTTTATTACTATTTTCAGCCATCTGTGCTGCTTTTTCTTTCAGCTCAGGTTTGTCAAAACTGTTGTGCAAGTCCCTATCCTTTACACCACCACATACATCTTGGTATCAATACACCAATTAAACATTTCACTGGTGTCACAGGTAGGAACTGCTGAACTCTCACACTGGCAGAAGCACAACTCAGTTGTGTATACAGCTAGAGCCTGCTAATTATTAAGCCATCCTCCTATTCTAATTTAAGGTTTCTCTTAACCTTAATAGAGGGAATCAAGAAGGAAGCTTGCCCAGAAGTTGTAACACGACAATAGGACTAGAAAGGCCATCACTAAGTCCTTGTTTGACCACACACTTTTGTCACTATGGACAAGTAAGTCAAGCACCTACAACGAGGTTTTACTTTGCACACGGAATGCACCTGCAAAGTGAATTTCTTCACTCTTCATACTTTGTTTCACATTGTTACCCAGCATCTTGGGGTACATGGGCTGGATCCTGCTCTAAGCTGCCTGGGAGATCTCCAGAACCACGAGGACTGTGCTCCAGCAGTAACTGGGCATTAAGCCATCAAGACTAGACAAGAGGTAGTCCACAGCAAAAAACCAACACACAAAGCATATACAATGCAGACATCATGTTCTTGGAACAAAGTATTTTGCTTTCCTGATATGTTTGTAGAGGTCTGCTCAGTGTTTAATCAGGACATTATTTCAACTTTTTCAGCTCCCGAGAAGGACTGTATCTTTTGGGGGTGGTGATGTTTGAGCAAACAGCTATTTGGTGGTGGTGCTTGTACCAACTTCAGCAAGTTCTTTCTCTAACCACCCTTATTCCTTGATTGCTACAATTTATACTTTCATTGCCATGAGGCGAGAAGATGAAAGACACCTCTTATCTTCCACAAGGATAAAACATGGTATTTTTCAGCTGGATTGACTTTGTTGATATAGATCATTGTTTTGGCTTTACAATTTTGAGACAGTATCACAAAAAAAGGGAGGAGCTGCTTATTTTTACACTGAAAACATCATAACCAAACAACAGCCAGACGCACACACGTAAAAGTGCCACAAAACCCTCCAGAACAAATAGCAAATTTACATTTATAACATTTACTATATTTAATCTATTCACAGTAGAGAATAATTACTAGGATAAAAAGCAAGGGTACAATACACAACCTGCAAGCTCAAAATGAAAAGCAATAGTTCAACCAGCAATGATTTCAAAATGATTTGCAAAAACCTTGTAGAGGTTTCTCTTTGGAATCTTGTGCTTGAAATTTATTATTCTCTATTAATATGTAACCTGCTGTCAACTCTTGTTTAACTTAGTGATATACTGCTATTTTCCCTCCCTTCCCTGAATTCCTCCCCAGTTGAGCAAAACGAATAGCACACAAAATAAATAAGGGAAAACTTAAAAAGCAAACATCTTTATGCAGATAAGGAGGATTATAGGAAGTAGTGCACCCAGATTTATTTGCATACATCATTAGAGAAAGGCTGCTGCAAACTGGCAAGTCAAAAGAAGGCTAACTCCCAGGTAGGAGCAATGAGATTGACAAATCATTCACTGAAGCAGAGAAGGATTACACAGAAGGAAAGACCTACATATAGAAAATAAAATGATTTGTTCTTCCCTTTTATGCTCCTCTTTTTAAGAATGGCAGCTAAAACCAAAACTAATACATACATTTGTGTAATACATACACAGCTGAAGGGTAATTCAGCACAATGCAACTATCACACAGAACTGATATTTCATTGCTTTGGCAGAGATGTATTTGTGAGCTGCAGTGGTGCTGAGCAAGCCTGCAGTTTTCCTCACTATTCCCTGCATAAGAAGTGTATTTTTTTCCCTGCCTTACAGCAATCACACAACCTTTGTCACTGAGGACTTTTTCCGCAGCTAATTTACAAGCTGCTTTTTCACACAGCCAATTCCAAGAAGCATTTCCAGCATGACATGTGGCCTGACAACTGTAAGTACACGTCAGAGTGGCGTAAAAGTTCTAACCTCTCAGCTGATGTAGAGCAAGTGACTGCAGCTGTGCTCCTAGTCTACCATGATGCAAAATGAAGTAAGGTTACTTAAGTACCAGTAGCTTTTATCTGCACTGCAGCAGGATGGGGATGTCCCTGTAGCTGGCTGCTACACCTCAGCTGAGGTAGCAGCAACTTTCACCAGAAGGTTCTGTTCTATCAGACTTAGCTCAGCTGCTCTCCTTGGTCTATGCTCTCCAAGTTCTTTCCAGCCCCATCTCTCTCTACAGCAACAAAGTTTAAACATCTGTAGAGTGAGTTCTGTAACTAATTAAGCAAAAACTACCAAACAGGTAGTAAGGAACAATTTACAGTAAGAGAAATGATGATGCTGGAGAAGGAAGAAGACTGGAGAGGAAGGTATGTGCTGAAAAGGAGGTAGACAACTAGGTTCAAAAATTTTCAATTATACCAGGAAAGCATGTATGTCTATTGATGATATGGTCAAAATCTGTAGGTTCATCAAATATTACTCCAGGAAATCAAGATAAAGATCTTGATTTCTACAAAGCTGTGCGTTGTAGAAATTTTTAATCAGCATGGAAAAGTTAGACTAAAGCAATAATTTTAGGTTCAAACAGACTGTGATATACGTAACACTCAGATATCGGCTTGTACGGGCAGATTAAAAAGTAATTTCACACGGTATTCCAATGCCTCTGCTAATATCATTGACAAAAAGACCTTTTGGCAGCATCTGGCACTAAATAAATTGAAACTGCTGATACATATTTAATATGCAACTTCAATTCCTCTCAAGCTATCGCCCAGCTGAGACTGGTCAGCATGGGAGGAAAATCTGAGTGCTGCAAAAAAAGTTCTAATGACTTAATATGTGGCTTCACTTATTTCAAGTTAGTCCTGGCAGAATTCTTATTCAGAAGCACTGGGGACCACTTGTGTGTAGTTATCTTTATATCCCGAGAAGTCATGGCCCTGAGGATGCTCCCCACCCAGCTGGTTTGGTTGAGGTTTCTCTCTGTAGCAGTGCGGCCCACCATGGGCTCCCCCTCTGCGATGAGCCCCTAATGCCTTCAGTGGGAGACCAACCCCATGTTGGAACTGCCTGTGCCAGCACTACTGCTCTTTGGATACCTTTGACTAAGCTCCAGTTGCATCTTTTAGAAGATGAGTGGTAACATTCCACAGCTTTTAAAAACCAGCAACTTTCATTTTATCCTGTTACTGGCTATGCCTGTCACTCAAAAAAAGCAGTCAAGCCTCTTCCTGCATTTTCTCTTCCCCTCTCTGCTCCTGCTGACACCAAAATCTGTAGAGCTTTTTGGTGAAGTGACTTGGAAAGTGGCCAAGCTACCCACCATCACATCAAAATTGCTTCCTAGCCAGCCTGATTCCCTTTCCCAAGTACCACACCAATTACTTACACATACATAAGGGACCAGGCAGCACTGTCATTTCCAGAGGTAGTGCCAACCTAAGGTTTTTCTTCAATGACAGACGGATGGTTGCAGTCTATACCCATTAAATTCTTCTTTGGTTTGAAACACATCCGCTGCATTTTCTCCCCTGAGCCGTTGAGTGACTTGGCTTAATCCGACATCACAGGCGCGTCTCAGTGAGGCGCCTAATTGATCTCCCTGAAGTGCTCAAGTTTGTGTTCAAGAGCCAACAAAGTTCTTCGTAATACCTCAGTATCAAACACACTAAAAAGGATCTCAATTTTAATTGTGTTCAAGCTGCAAGAAAAAAGAAGTGTGCCGAAGTAACAGTTTTAAGCTATCGAGAAAGCAACAGGCACACTACAAAATAAGTTACTTCTACTACACCAAAGACACTTTAAAAGGAAAAGTTCAGCAGTTCTATACAAAGTATAACCAGCACGTTTTGCAAACCTCAGTAAAGAAAGCAAAATTTGTGCCCATGGTGACAGCTGTCTGACAGTAGCAGGGACCTTTACATTTTCCAGTATACTGGGTACTTCTTTTCATGAAGTATATTTATTAGAACAGCAAGAGCTATCTTCTGTGTCTGTCTTACCTGAGGAAAAGTACGTAGAAAGCACTATTGTATAACAACATTAGATTCTTGCTGTGCATTTTTGTAGGGGTTTCTTCAGATTGCTACAGGCCATTAACCTTTCACTTCAGGTAAGTAATGAACAACGACTTTTCCAGCAAAGGAAATCAGCTGTGTTACCAGTGGCAACTCCACTTTTTAACACATGCACCAACCCTCTGTGCATGCTCTTGTTATTTATTCTTTTTTAAAAATCAATTCTGGTATGAAATAAGAAAGGTTCCCCTTGGCTTCACCTTGAGCTGATAATGAACAAGCCCTCAGTGAAGCCTGCACCCAAGGAAGTCTTCCTTAATAGCACTGATTAAAAATAAAATGAAGTTTCTTCTTAGGAAGCAAGATGTATTGCTTCCTGCTTTCCTGCACTAGGGTATCTTGTAATTGGACTAGTGCTAATTGGACACTTCAGCCAAACAATTTAATTTATTAAAAAAATAAATTCAATTTCCCTAGGTTTCCGAGAGAGCTACTGCCATTGACCAACACCAATATGCAGAACTGTGAAATCAACACAAGACCTTAATTACACAGGGGGAAAAGCACACAAAAATCCTGGTGGAGTCTTTCTTTTTTGTTTCACATACATACCAAATCAACATACATCTTTCAAGCAGAGACACAAAACTGATTCTAAAGAACCCGCTCTGATTTAACATGTCTTGTACAATGGTAGGATGGGCAGAATAGGTACAACTACCACAGGTTGAAAACTGTCTCTGTAACAGTGATGTGATTTTGTATCTATGTCAAATCATCAACTACAAAACAGGTTACATTTTTTTGCCTGACATCAGGGCATATAATTTACAAAGGAGTGGTAAAAGCTGGCATATTCAAGACAGCAGCCTAGAAGAAACAAAAACATAATTAAAAAGAAGGTTATTTCTTAGGCAGACACTAACTGGCAACAACTTGCATCTCTCAGTTTTTTCTTTCTAAGTAATGTTGGTCAAACCCACATAAATAATACCAGGGAGCTGAAAATCTTGAAAAATTGAGAGAATGCAGCAATAACTATTTTTCCTTCCCTGCCCTGCTTCATTCTATCCATTAATTCATCCTTTTCCCTTGTGCCCTTAAGTCTTCCCTTCTTTTCATCATTTCTCTTATTAACAGGGCTTCCTCCGCTCCAAAAGCAGCAGCTGTGAGCTACTTCCTCTTAATGTCTCATTTCCAAAACGAACTTCCTCTATGAAGCAGGCACACGCCAGTCTGTCTCAGCAGAATATGTAAGAGCCTTGGAGAGGTGCTGGAGAATAAAGGAGAGCCAGGGGAGACTCTGCCTTGCATCTTCTGATGCTGCCTCTCCCTCTGTACTTTCTGTATGGCAAAACCACTAAAAAGGATGCACTGAAAAACTGCATCCTACTACTTCCCTCCCTTAATTTCATATATTGGCATTCATAATTAGATTTTGTTTATTAATTTTAGGACTGATTTTATTTCATTTTAATAGGATGATAGGCTTTTACTTTCTACAAAATACTTGTAATATTTTTGCAGCAGCAAAATATAGCTGCAGAATGCCTCAATGTATTTTACTAAACCTCATTCATTCCTCCTTAATATTCTGCAGGGAGAAACTCAAATTCGGCAAACTGCTGATGGGCTGCATTTCTGAGTTCTGTATTGCCTCAAATACTAGCTCAGTAAACTTAAAAAAAATCATAATTGGAAGCCCCAAGAGATCAGAGAGACCGCTACTCTAATCTGTTATGGAAGTCAGATTCAGGAGGGATTTCTGATTCTAGCAGTATATATTTCACAAGACCAGAAAGCACCTCTTTTCTTTTTTTCCCCCTATAGAATAAAATACAGAATTGCTAACATGATAAAGCAATGTTAAGAATGCAAAATCAAAGCCACAGAAAATGACTTGACATTGATATGCTGAATTACACAGGGTTTTCAGCACATTTTGTATTTTTAGACCTTCTGTCATATAAATATAGTTTAGTTCCAATCAATCTTGTCTGTATAAATGTGAAAGAAACAGTTCCCACAGTGAACCTCTGGACTCCACATTAATCATTGCTCTGAAAGACCATTTAATTACAGCAAGAATTAAATATACCAGACTATTTCCCCAAAACTGTACTGCATTCTACACAGTTCTGTGTGTTCTGTCTTGGCATTGTTCCATTCAGGGAAGCTCTGCCTGCAAAATAAGATACAAATACAGACTTCTGCTATTCATACTGTGGACTCTGGCTACTTTCCCTCCTCGACTCCATCAAAATGGTTTGCAGGAGAAAATGACAGAAATGTGATAATGTCCAAATATTTGCATAAGAAAGATTTTTAAGATTGCCTCCATTTTCCTTCTTCTGTATGTTCAATTCATTATCTTACAACCCAGCATGAAGATGCTGACTGGGCTACCCTCAGCTATGACAGAAGCTTGAACACATCATTTTTGGGACGAGTTTCCCCCAAAAGTTTTATCAGTGAGTGATCCCAGACCTGTGGGCAGTGATGAAAAGTTTAAACAACAACGGACCAAGGGGCACCCAGGCACAAAGGGCAAGCTTCAGCAATATACTTTCAGTGGAATAAATGAAAATAATCCACTGCAACAGGTATATTAGTTATTTCTGTTGTTCACCTATGGATTTGGAAAAGAAAACATCCTGCCCAGCCATTTTTTATTGCTTAATTAAAAAGAAAACCAGAAGTCACTTAAAAAATATAGAAAGTGAATATTAATCAGGGAAATGATACATTTATACTTTATTAAATAATTTTATAGTAACTAAATTCCTTTACCTTTATGAGTAATGTGTAGCACCAAACTTACAGGTGGTACCTCTTTTCTTTTAATTCTAATTTTCAAGCTAATATTTTTGCTAGCATCAAAGTAACATCAACTAATACACAATAATCTCATACTAAAGATAAAGAAGAGTAAGTCAAGTTCTTATAAATCAATTGTTCTTTGAGTGAACTTTGTTTTAGCAGCAAACATACAGCATCAAAGAAAGAAGAAAAACATTTTTATACACTGGCATGTCTTTTTAAGAAAAATTGCTGTGCTTGGGAATTTTTTTAAAAGTACAGATAATTACTGAATACTGTCCCAGTTCGTATGGGTACAATCCCATTAAATGCAACTGTACTGGTTTCTCACTTTACTTAAACAGATATGTCAATTTAATTTGCTGTCATGCAGAAAACAGAACAACTGCATCAGGTTGAGTTTTACATTACCCACATTGTCCAGTAACTACCAGATTGAGTCTTTCTTTCACGCTACTTCTCTGCCTAATACCTCGGTCCTCAGAGATGCCTTTGCAGACTGAAACATGAAGTAGTTATACAGCACTGACTGGCAGCATGCTGTTAAACAAGCAGTTTCATTTGTTCAGGGTGTTTTGGTCGGATTGCTCAGCCGTAATGATCCCCTTGATGTAACAGTGTGGTTCTTAAAAATCACAATTCGCTGCCACAATTGCTGCCAGAAGTTCTGCAATGCCAACACAATGATGATTACTATGAAGAATTCTCCATCAATTTACAATCAGAAATGATCACAGGTTTCACTGCAGGCAACTTATAATGCCACACCAGATCTCTGAACTTGTTCCCACTCAAATCTGAACCATATTTTGCTTCACATTATAGCTCCATTATCAGGTGTTTTCTCAGATATCAAGGGTTACTACTTGATATCTGAGAACTCTGCTGCCGAAATTCAAGCTGACTTAAAACAGCATGTATGTATGTATGTGATTTGGCTATGATGCATTCTAATTTTATTTGTAATAATAAAAAGAATGGGGTAAACCAGAAGGCTTCACTGAAAACTGCTGTTCACTTCTGGGCATACTCTATGTAGCAGAACACCACTGTTACTACCTGTAGAGGAAAACTGAGATCTAAACACAGTAGATGTATATCTAGCAATCTGTGAAGTGAAACACAGAAGTTCTTGCAGGACCACAAAACCAAGCACACACAAACAATAAACAACTGCAAAAGATTCAAGTATTTTTGTGGAGAAACTGACCCTACTTCTCTAAGGGACACTGGGCATATATGAGGTGGTAGCAGCAGGTAATGCAACATGAATACCTGTGGTGTAATAACTATAGGTGGCTTGAACACCTATTAAAAACTTCATCAGCTATAGCTCAATGCTGGCAATGGTTTCAATGGATGCCAGGTAACAGCAAGGAACAAGAGGCTTGTGAAGGAACACACAGTTCCCCCCATTCTTCAAAGCATTTGCCACCCAAAAAGTGATGCAACAGCCTAGGCAACAATAGGAATATCTGCCTGTGTGGATGTTACCTGTGTGACAGTCATTGCACAGAAGACAACAAATACAAAAAATTTCTCTTTTACATGCATCTTCACAAGGTCAGCAATCATTTGTCAGTATTCACATAAAGAACTATATATAACCTGTGCCATCTTATTCTACATCAAAGCTTTCTGAAGAGGTAGCTAATCTTTTCTACTGGAACAGCTGTATATGAGGAACAATATTTTTCTTAATCCCAGACATGCAAAAATAGACTAAAAATGATCATTCAGGGAACTGCCTAATGTGGAGGAGGCACCCTTCAAAGCCGTTTTTAGAAAACAAAAGCATTGCTGTGATTACTTTCCTCTCATGGTAAGAATGACATACACTTTTCTTCAATTTGCCCTCTATGTATTTATTTTGGAAAATGACTTCTCATTTTCAGTTTAGCCTATAACAGTTTCCTAAGTGACAAACGATGTGCTACAGGGAAAGGAGCTTTAATGTTAAGACCAAAATTCTCACCCAGCTTTGCCCTTCCCTGCTGGGCTGTATTTACAGGCACACCTTACATTACTGAGTCTTGAGCAAGCACAAAGTGCTGATTCAGAGCTCCTCACCTGCAGTGAGACAGCCTGCTACACCCACGTTAAACAGGGGGAGGTGGCCATGTGAGATAGAGCAGGGTAGCAGCAAACCTCTGTTACAGTTCTTGTTAAGGGTTTGGCAATTAACTTTTGCTTTAATTTAAAAGACAAGGCATTAAAAAGCTGAAAGCTCTTCCCTCACCTACAAGAAAAGATATTCAAATCATATGTAGTGTTATTACTCAGGTGAATCAACCATAATGCTCCAACATGTTCTTCCCTCACTGAAATGTCATTTATATTACACACTTTATAGCTGAGTGTTAACAACTGTACAGCTTTAAGGAAAATGTGAGCAAGGTTAAAAAAGACGGGATGAAATTCTGACACCCCTTCCTGAGCTGAACACTGGTAAAATGCTGCAACTTCAAGGGACATTGGACTTCCATTTCAACACCAAATTATAAAGGTATGACTGATGATTGATGCTTCCTCATCAGCTTAGAAGATTCTGGAGCGAGGATGCAATCAGGGGTTTCTATGATGGAGCAAGTAAAAGTGACATAAATGCTGTAAGTCCCTCTGGCAAAAAAGACAGGCAACAGCCACATGTTGTACCCTCTGGAGGTAGGCATGGGAGTACAAGTGATATTAAAATAGATTTTCTTAGTTGAGAGAACTATCTGAAATAACTGGAAAGTTTAGTCCTTTAAGAGACAACTTGTTTAAGGATGACTGAAATGTATGCTACAGGTTCTCTAATGAATAGAGGAATGAGGGTGGGCTATGATTTTTTTTATGAATATCACATCTCTTTAAACATCAAAGACTGATAAACAATCCTTTTCTTTTAATAACTTGCCCTACATGCACTTGTAATGGGCAGCCTGAGGGGGGAGCTTATGTGGAGGGGGGATCTTGGAGCTTGCAGGCAATCAGCATCTGTAGAAGTTTGCTAAATATGGCATCACCCACAGACAGCTCTGTGAAGTGGTTTGATGCCCGTGATCTCTGGTCAAGGTGCCAACATGCCCTGTGCATGCTTGGGATATTCCCAGCAGCAGCCAGGCGACCTTGCCTTTTACAAGCAGCAGAGGAAAGACTCATGCTGGGCTCCAGGGAGGAAGGGAAGAAGGCCACTGTAGGCCACAAGTCACAACATCAAAAGAGGAACACTTTTTGAGCACTGATAGAGAAGCAAAATGAAAAAAAAAAAACGGACCAAACTGCTGCAGCAATTGAGCAGAGTCCAAACGTCAGTTACTCAGCACGAGTGAGGAGAGAATTTTTCCTCAACAAGAAGAAATGGCTAAAACCAAGTAAAAATGGAAATATCACAGGACAAAAATCAAAGCAGGACGAAAACAGGAGCCCTCCTGGCCCTGAATCCTAGCTCCAGCCCAGGGCACGTAAAAGGAAATGTGATGCCCATCACAGAGGTTTTATTTTGTATTAACTACAGCTATTTATTATTTTAGTTACCAACAGAACATTTTTGGGGAATATTTCCTATGGATGATTGCACTTTTAATAGCGCATATAACAGAATACCTAGAATGCCAAGTTTTGTAATGACCGAACTGAACCTTTTATGTAAAAAAATGAAGAGGAAAAAATAGTCATCTAAAATGCCCATTGATCTGCTAACATCCTCCTACAAATATCCACACACCACATACAACATATCAATGAGAAAGCCTCAAGCTTGGAATGAAACAGCATTGATGGGAGAAGATAAATGGAAAAAGATGGCCTCTTGCAAGACTTTTCTTCCCTTCACCGCTTTGAATGTACACACTTCAGCCTTATTTTATTATATTGTGCAGGGGATTGGAATCCTTTCAGTGTTTGTATGTGCATGTGAGAGTGACAGCACATGGTGAAATTCAGTAGCTACACAAACAAGTTGATAGGAATTTTTTTAAACTACTGAACTATTCCTCAGCTTCTACTGTTTCCATTTGTCATTCCTTAAAGTTCAATAAATACAATACCAAACTATTAAGCAATCCTGCATCTGCTTCAATAAGCAACATTTGATTAATGCTAGGAAAAATGACATGGTGTGGTATTACCAAGAAGACCAATGCAGTGCAACGTATTTTCTTCATTGTACTGGAAAAAAAATATTGCTTTAGTGACAGCAGTACTGTCGGGCAATGGGAGACCCTGGAGTGGAAATTCGAGGATGCCATAACTGTATTTGTGACCTGTGTGAAGGCTGCATGGATCTGCTGTTTTTTATCTCCCCCATGTGGTTAAGCAAGTTAGTAAGTCTGCCTTAAAGACGCGGCTTCCTTCCTCTCCAGAACATCTTCCAGTCAGATGAAAAGGCCAGTGGTGGTCTACAAAAACTTGAAGGCTGAACAAAAATTCATTAAGGGAGTAGAAAGCACAGGAAATGCTCAGTCTCAAAAGTAACTAGTTACACCACATATTCCCATATAACCCCTAAATTTACCTCCTAACTACCTTTGCAGTATACAAATGAAGGAGTTACAACTTGAAATAGTACCCATGTTTGACAGTTTGTAAGTGGGTTTAATCACCTCAGTACGAATTTACTAATAATTTATAATCCAATTCGTCTTTGAAATAACTAATATTTCAAGCACCTGACATCAGAGGTATCTCAACTGGTATAATCTCACTGCAATTAATAGTCTCAAACCATTCAATTGCCATCTATCACTACTGCTCAAAAAGCAGTGATTACAGTTACTTGCCTTTTTTCTTTTATGTCTCCTGTAAATTACAATGAATAAGCAGATAGCCTTCACCTTTGTAGTTACATGTATGTTTAAATAGTGGTGAAAAGGGTATGGAAAAAGAGGAGGCCATCCTCACTGTTATTTTATCTATGCTCTAAATCTGTTATAAACATTAATGTGGCTGTAGGCCAGTTCAGACAGGATATAAACGACTGTCCTCCACTTTGCTCTTTTCTTCAATCATTAAAGTTTACTTAATATTCATGAAAAATACTTTGTATCCCTGGAAGCTAAAAGCTTCTCTTTATTCACAGAACAATTACACTGCTGGCTGTATCATAAATTACCTACATTGTCAGGACAACATACTTATAACCTTATCTGGAGGACCAATCCTAGATATGAGAAAAAAAAATTGTTTTCATGCCTAATAATTAATAAAAATGCTTTGGTGTTTATTTAAGTTATAAAGAATGCTCTTTATTTATAGTTGTTAAATATTACCAGGAAGAGGAAATCTTTCAAAGTCAGTGAAAAATGTGAAATAGGGAATTTTCACTGATGTTTGTGCTTACTGCTAACACAACTGAATTTCCCAAGAGATATACATGCAATTTGGTGATTGATCTTCCCAAAGAAAGGTCTAGCTGGAGGCAGCTGGCTTGAGCTGGGAAAAAGCAGTCACCAAACAGGCATCTTTCTCATTATGACGGGCAAGGGTGGCATTGAAGGTGATATTAAAACACTTTTCTTGCCTTGTCAAAGCTTCTCTGCAACTGGGATGAAACATGCACAGCTTTCCACAAACTGAAGTTCAAGCGGACACCTAAACATCTACTGCCATTGGGAAAAAAAAAAAAAAGGCAGAATTTTGTAGAAACTACTTAGGAATTACAACTTTTACCTCCGGTGTAACCTTATGGATCCACTGCTGTTTTATGCCCACAACTTTTATTTTTCATTTGTTATGGCAAGTGGTGATGCTACAACAGCTAAGACTAAGGAGTTGTTTTAGTCAAATTTCTGTTCTTACCCTTCAAAGGCTTTCAGAAAAATTCATGATGTTGGGATGTTGATTGAAATTCCAGTGTTTATCTATTCCCAAAGCAGTATTTTCTCTCATGAAGTATGAGCAAGATTCTTCCTAGATCCAGTAGAGGGATACTCATACTGGGCATACCCAGTGGACACCCATAAAATAAAACACATTTTGTTTTAAAAAAGATTTTAAATACATTGGTCTTAAAATCTAAGGCTAGAATAAATATGCCTAAAATCTGAAAGCTGATATGGATAGAAATCTATCCTAAGTACTACTTAAATGTCACTTTCTGCATGAAAAATAATCTGTAGCACATATACCACAGAGCAGACACATGATTACTGAGCACAATGGAAATTACAGGTTTGACAAGCACATACCATGATCAAATCAAACACTGCTTTTCTGCTCTGCGTCACTTAGAGATAAAGAATTTGCTTTTTAAACAATAGTGGTATTTGGAAATCGTTTATGGAACAATAAGACTATGTAACATTATTTCTGCTCAAGCTCCCTAGCTCCTTGTGTAGCTATACAATAGCGTTATCCTCAGTTTGTCGTAGCCCTTGTTGTAAAGTTTCTTTGTTACTGGAGCATAGTTATAGAACAAAACCAAAACCAAAGTCCTCAAGACACTACCGTTAAGAACACCTGAGTTTGAACATCAATGGTAAAACAGAACCAAAGCAAACAACCAGTGCTCTCAGTGCTCAAAAGCTGAGTAACAGCTGCCCTTGTGTTTGTCCTTTTGTGCCTCAGATACACAAAGAAAAGACTGACCCAGTTCTCAAACAGCTGTGTGTCCCAGTGTACACTGTACAGGGGCTCCATGCCCACCACACCATGCATGGAATGTGCCATGGAACTGGCTGCACAAACAGGAATGTAGGTAAGTGGCTTTTTAATATTATTATATTGCGCTTTTCCCCTAGAAAAGTTTTACAGTGTATCTGTAGAGCAACAGTGTATGACTTAAAAACTGTGCAATATAATAAAGAAAAATGCCACTTACCTGACTTTCCATAACTGGGTCTACAAGAATTCAGAGTCTCACTAGTATGCTAAATATCAGGATGTCATAGGAGAGCAAAGAGTCAGTCTTTTGAGAACGAAGAATGTCATGTAGCCTAAAAGAAGATTACAAAGGGTTTTTGCTTCTCTAAAGGAAAAACCAGACTATATTAATTTTCCTGTTATGCCAATCATTTAGGCTTGCCTTCCAACAAAATAGAAAGTGTTTCTGCCACTTTCTGTCACTCTACATACCACTTCTATATTCCTCCAAAAAAGATCCACTATAATTTTCCTGAATGTTTTTTCAAAATGTGATTTCTCTGCTGATAAATACAGATACCTCCAACACATACACCAGTTCCTAAATCTATTTACACCATGGTAGGGGCAGTAAGTTGGAGGAATTTCATAGCCAGACACAGAAAATTACTGTCAACAACCAAAATAATTTCTTCTAAAAACTACAGAAAATTTGCTGCAGCTTTATAGTACTGTTTAAGCGTCCAATGAAGCTCAAATAGTAAGAATAAAAAGCCCCTGGATTTCAAGAATGCTCCAGTCCTGCTGGTATCTTGACATAGCATGGTAAGTAAAATTAATGAAAACGTGACTTATAAAGAGCAGAACAGAAAGAAACCCACAAAAACCAAAACCTCAACAACCGCCCCCACCCCCCCAACAACCCAACTCTAACAAAAGCAGAAAAACTGAAAAACTCCATCAAATTCCAGAAGAATTAACTGCAATGTGCAATCAATAAAATTTAAACACCAAATTTTGCTTACAAAATATCATTTGCCCCTTACATACACACAATACAAAGAGATACACTGAAAAACTGATATATAAAATAACAGTGAACACTTTAAAATCCTCTTACTGCAATGAAAGCTGAATTGGTGGGAAAAAAGTGGGTTCAATTTTCTGCAGAGGCGTAACATACATCACTTGTACTCAATAATCAGGCTAGACAGATACCTAATGCCCAAGCATCCTTTGATAAGAAGTACAGAAACCTCAGGTACAAAACATTTGATGGAAGCAAAATTCAGGCCTCTTCTGACTGAGGTGAATTCAAAACCAACTCTACATACGAGATCAATTAGAGAACGAATAACACTTCTAGCCTGACACTATCTGTGCAGTGGTAATTGTAACATACTGTTCATTCTTCTAACAGTATGGTTTACAATGCTTTAATTTCCTTCTTATTCACAATATCTCAAATGAACTTTTGAGTCCAAATGACTAAAAACTCTCTAAAGCAAAGCTGAAAATCTAAAAAGGATTTCCTACATGAAAAATATATTCAGGGCAACCCACAACAAAAAGCATTTTCATATCAAGTGAGCCATAAACCAACTTTGTTATATGTACAACTGAAGAACTACCTATTTTAAAAAAGGGACAATCCAAGACAACAGGTAAAGATAACATGCATAAATGATGTTCTACATGACTGAAGTACATGGCAGAACCAGAATTAAGAGGTCATTTTTCAAAAATTCTTGTCTTTGATTATTTCATAACCTTTGCAAGTTTCTTGGATATCCAAAAAATAACAAGCATAAATACATGCTGCTTTCTCAATCAATAAAGGGACTACACTACCCTTGCTAAGTTTCATTAATGCTACTTAAATGTTTTCTTTAATCTTGGGACAGACGTTCTGTCCAGTGCCATGTTCTTCCAGCCATGACATTGCTCTCCACGCATCTTCTTTTTTAACTAAATGGTGACTACTGTTTAGTATAGGTTACTGCAAAAATATCTGTAGTTGATCTGAAATTGTGTCACAGAAACACTCTCCTTACATGTGGGTTTCAATCTTTCAAATGAAAAGACTACGGCAACAACTATTTGTATCACAGGTAAAAAAATCCTCAAATTGTTTATTAAGAAGAATGTTACAACACCACCTGTTTGTGCCTTTTAGTTAAGTGCTCAAAGATAGCTTTGAAAGAAATGTTTCCATGAGAAAGGGCTATGCAGCAAACACATAACTCTCTCTTACAATGCTTTTGAAAATTCTGGGGAGATGAATGCATGACACGCCTTAGCCATTGTTTTCCAAAAGACTTCTGATGAAAAGAAGGTCTGAGTTTAGCTAATGGTCAATGCAATCAAATACTAGCACTAATAATTCATAAAGATGCTAAACCCACAAAATACTGAAAATGATTACATTAGCAAAACCCTCTAATATATGTTTTAGATAGAAAAGAACATCTGAATCTTCCACAATACCCCTACAAAAAAAAAATCATGAAATCACTAAACACTGTAGGACTATTACATAGTTTGGATTTATGGATCCAGGTCTCAAGGAGGCTGCAAAGTAGAGCTGCCATGAGGGGGAATTTCCTTCATTCCTCTGGTGTGCTCCCTGTGGGAACAAGAAGTTCATCACACAGGGAGCCAAGAAAGGGCAGTACTCATGCAAAACAGAATGTGGTACTGACATCCTCCCTACCTGTGCATGGTACAGGCCCCTAACATCCCATGCCCAAGCCCTGGGATACAGAGACACTCACTGGCTCTAACTGTGGAGTAACAACTTGCTCCCTCTTCCCTCCAGAGAAGTGCTGGAGAGCAGGTGTGGGACCATGTGAGGAGTGCAGCCTTCTGCAGGGCAGGGAAGCAGGAAAACTGTCAAGGTGGAGGGAGCAGCCCCCTGAATTGTGTAGTCACTGCTTTGTACTTTTCGAATCATTCACTGCCACATGCAGCTGGAATTGCTTTGCTGCCCATCTTGTACCTCCTGATACATAACTGGAAGCTTCCTGTATTTTAGTTCAGTTAGTAACAAATGGTAGAAACAAGCCAAAATACATGTGTTGATATCTACAGCACAGGAGGACAGTCTGCTAACAAGAACAGACTAAATGTTCCTTGAAACCACAAGTTTAGTGTGCATTTGTACTTACTACAATAGCAAGGAAATGCTTAATTCTAAATATATAGTATCACAATCCAAACAAGTCTTTAAGAAGTGGTATTTCCATTCCTGCCTCTCAAAATTTACTGTTGCTTTCACAATCAGATAAACAACAATAATGGCTTTTAAAACAGGCTAATACCTCCGAAATCTGAATCTCATCTAAAACTCATCTAAAAATTCGACAAAAAGCCATGTTTCTAAAAGTGGCCTGGTATATTAACACAGTACAGCACAGATTTTTATTAAGGGTGTGATTTTTATCTCAAGGGGATATTGGAAGCAGCACTTCATTATCATTTGAGTCACAGTCTCCTGAATGTGATAATAGAGACCAGGAGAACTAATGCAAGAAATGTCATCAGCTCCTTCTCCTCTTCTTGGGATTTTTGGCACTTGTTATCTTACTTGCTCCAAAACCAATACAAATGTGACCCAGAGACACAGACTGGTAGAACAGCCGGTTGGATCAGAGCAGATGTGCTCTCCTATTTCAGGACTTACAGACCCGCCTCTTACAGAAATCTTCTTTTGACCCTAAATTGCTCTTCTGGGTTTTTGTTTTTGTACTTCTTTGAAAACATGGATTGAAGAAGAATAAGGTTCAAGATAAAGGTTTAAAATAATCTGGAGGCGGATGAGCACATACACAGAGTACCCAAAAGAAAGGAGAACACAGTAAAGCACCTAAGTAAGGACAGACTACTCATAGCCATTAAAGATATGAGAAGAATTGCAAGAACTACTCCAGTGGAGATAAAACCTCCATATGCAGTCTTCTTCATTATGAGGATTGCGTATGCAAAAATTCTGTGAATGTTTACAGCTTTATTTGCTTTTCACCTTCCGATTGATTCCAGGATTAAAAGTCATGTCACGAAACCAAAGGTAAAAGTCCAGTGGATCATACGATGCAGGACTTGATAGCTTGCCTTATCTCTTCAAACTCCTAGCATTTCCAAATCAGAAATATATTCAATTGATTCTTTTAATATAGAAATATTTCCAGAACAGATACTGCTTAAATGGATCTCAGTAACACAGAATTTCCATTGCCCCCCTCATAAATCACATAAATGTGATTTATACCAATTGCCCTGTTTATCCAACAAGATAAAAAAAGAAAACAAATAGAAATCTGAAATGCCCCTATTTTCACTCCAAAGAAATGGCACTGAAAGATTCTTTGTGTTAAATCATGAGATCAAGTTCTCAGTTCTTTGAAAGATTTTAGATGGGACTGGGAAGTACTTAATAGTTTTTATTACAAAAGTGTTCTGACCTGATGGGTTCACAGTAGTAAGCCATGAACACCACTCTTTAGAGACTGAGAGTAGTAAAGAGAGGAATGTTTATAAATAATGTAATAATATCACAGGTTAAAATTCAGGACAAAATATCACAGTCAAACCTTCTCAACTCCTACATTCTGCAGGGGAGATGAAACTTTCTATTATTTACCACAATAAGGGACATTCTGCCTAGAAATTTTAAAAACCACTGATTTAAAAAAACCTTCAGATGTTGACTGCAGTGAGTTTCCTTTACCACTGAATTCATATCCCACATCCCACATTGCACAGTTTGAGGTATGATTGTAACAGCCAGGGTAAAATTGGTGTATGGAATTGGAATTGTTTGCAAGAGTGGCAGGATTTTAAAATGTTATAGCTAGGCTAATAAGTGTTAAATATATGCCACTTGACATCTGAAAGCAGACTGATTCACAAATGCTATTACTATTCATACAGAAGTGCAGAAGTCCTGGGGCAATGGCAACTCATACATGTAAATTGCCAAGAATTGGCAAGGATGATAGGTTTTATTTTTGCTGCTTTATCAAAATCCTTCAAAGAAACTTACCACTTCTTCACAGTTGAGATCTACAGGAAAATTAAGGGGAAGTCTCTCTCAACCATGGGAGCTTTTATCTAAATAACTCAAGCCAGATTATTAGTTTAGTTGAAAAAAATCATGCTACCCAAAGGGCTATTTGATTATTCACTCCTGTTGCTCCAGTTAATATACAAAGTATTATACATCAAACCTGGACTTTGGAAGACTTCATGTCTCTATGACTAAAAGTCAAGTTTGCAAAACAAATTCCAGATGCCACCATCATGTGATGTACTCTGATCTTTTCAAAGCACAGCCTAACTACCAATTACAGTAGAAACTCTCACACATAAACACTTCATTATTTAATTTACAAAGCAACAGTCTGATCGTGTCTCACAATGATTCAGAGCAGTGTTAACCTATCTCAGAAACTGCAAACTCAAACCACAGCAGGCTGCAGAATCAAGCTTTTTGAAGTGTTTCAGGTCAGTAACATCATTCCACCTCAGGACCATTCTGCTTTAAAGTAGCTGTGTTGCATCGCTGGTGCCGGAAATTAGTTTCCTCTGGCAGCAGCAGGATATATACATTAAAATCTGTATGTTCTAAATAAAAACCAATGGGCAGTTATTGATCAGGAGTGATCTCCCTTCACGTGCCTGCATGGTGGCTGGGAGAAGCTCCACACACTGCAAGAAGTGATGGCTTTTCTCACTTAAGTTCATCAAACATGCTGGCACTGTGGTATAAATCCTGCCAGCAGCATATGATCCATGGCTGAGAGGAGACATCAAGAGCAGTTAAAAAAAAGAAATGATGAGCAATAACCAAGCAGGTGAATTGTAACGACTGAAGATCATAATCTGTTGTTTTTAATTACTGAAGCAGACAGTACAGGAATGCAAGCAGCACTATGTAATATCAAAACTGTCCACGTGCTCTGGAGTAGTCCTGATGAAATCTGCTTGCCATGGAGTTTGAAGGTGGGCAGAATACAGCTGCATGCATTTCAGAGCTGGAACTACCTTTGTAAAACATCTTTTGTTGCTCCTAATTTCCGATCAATCGCATGTGGGCAAAGAGGACATATCCCACTGAATAAATGCTGGCTGACTGTGCTCATAAGCAGTGGAATATCCACACCAGTAATTTTCTTCTGTACCAAGACTGGTGTCTTTAGCAGCAGTGAATGCCACGGGCTCTGAACAGTAAATGCCTGCATGTAGCTGGAGACACGCACACGTGTTTGTGCATGACACTTTAGGTAAGAAATTCTGGGCCTCAGGGAAAGACAGTGCAAAAAGATGATGGACCAGGAGGGTGGAGACAGGGAGTCTGAAGCCAGTTAAGGTGTTGGAAATCAAATAAGAATGGTTGGTCCAGGTTGGGCCTTGGAAACAGCAAAGGCCTGAGCTACCAGTTATGCTGAGGAACATTAACTATTACTTTGTGTCCACAGTCCAGAAAGCGCATCTAGCCTCACAACTAAAAGACTGGCCCATCATGACCCCATCATGTGATCCAGTTACAGAGTTTCAAGATACCTGTTCATTTGTTAAAAAAGGACCAGCTATGATATACACAGCTGCACCACTACAGACAGAAAGCTGACATTTTAGACAGACTGTCTGATTTTGAAAAGGAGGATGTTGCATCTGGAAACTCATGCAGAATTGCCCTGAGTCTCTCACAGTCACATGGAATTTCAGGGAGAACCATGATCATAGCACTCTGCTGGGCATTAATTACCTCCAATACAACAACAATAGATCCACCAGTGGCATGCTAAGCATAAATTTACACTCATACACGAAACATTAACTACACTCTTCTGAAAGTTGCAAAAGATGTGGTGTAGGACCCAAACTACAACTGCCTCACTGTGCTGAGCCATGATTTGTAACTTTTTTAACACATGTGGGTATTCAGTATTTCTCCCTATATGTCTAAGAGAAACTCATTTAGCTGTACATCTATTCCACAACCTTAAAAGCACTAAGCTAAAATGAACTAAGCATTTCGTGTTTAGGAATACCAGTTATTAAGAACTGAAGAGGCTGAATTTAATTTGTGTTTGGACGAAAATTAAGGAAAGGAAATACAAGCCTCCAATTATTCTGCAAGAAGACAGGCTATACTTTTATTCACTTTGTTGAAGAGACTCAGGAAAGCATTACTATAGAAACGTGTTGAAATGAGAAGGAAATGGCATTTAAAACAGCTTTACTTCCTGCTTAGGGTAGACTTGAGAGCAGAAGGAGCAAGCATGTAGGAAGGAGAGTGCTTGAAGAAGGGAATAAAAGCACAGTAGCTGGTACTCCTCTGCTATAACACTATCAACCCGCTGAGAGCAATTACAATAGCACAGACAGGACTTGCCTTATTGTGACCTTACTGAGGAAAAAAACTCTGAGATTCAGCAGGGAATTTATTAGAAAATTTTAATGCCAACTTAAATTTGATCCAAAGGCCTCAATATTAAAGGTCATATCCATTACTATACTGTGGGAAACCTTGGATCTCTCTGTTCCTATGTTCCACCCTTTGTCAATTTTGTTTTCATTCAGAATAGTAGGTCAGGCTCTCCTCTCAGCTTCCCAGCACTCTGTATTAGAGGTACAAGACTGCTATTTACATTTTAAAAAGCCTTAGCCAGCAAGTCAAATAAAGAACTTAAAAAAAAAAAGTTAAAAACAAAAAGCCAAAATCAAGCAGCACTGATGAAACTAAGGCACTGTGCCGCTGCCTTTAACTATCTTACGTGGACAGACAAAATATGTGACCTGATCTTGACTGAATTATCTGTCACTACTTCCAGATCAACTGTACTCCTGTCAGGGGGGCCAGGTATGAACTGACTACTGACTTGCACACAACAGCTTAAGTTGTGTAGTGTTTTTAAAACATAAATTCTTAACTGTAGACTGTTACAAACATTTGAAATTAGAAGTACCACCACTGAATTCTGCTCAGCTGAGCTTCACTGCTCTAGTGGAAGGTGTCCCTGCCCATAGCTGGGGGCTTGGATTGGAACTAGATGATCTTTAAGGTCCCTTCAAACCCAAACCATTCTGTGATTCTATGAAAGGCTCCTGGTTTGTATGTGATGATGGTTACTGGGTACTTCTTAAGCCCCACCACTGCTCTACCTAAAGCTTTCAGCTTTACAACAGGAGGTGCATATGCTAACCACCTGTGAAAAATATAAAGTGCACTGTGAAGCTCCATGGTCCTCTTCAGTTTCCCTGAAGGAAGTATTCCCCACAGATTTGCAGCATGAAGTTACTCTCCTTTTAGTTGAAGATTTAGGAAAGAATAGAATCACAGATGGCCTGTACCTTACCAAAAGATGAAAAAGACCATAAGTTCTACTTTTACACTGTATTGATCTTATTCAAATATGAAACTGTAATAGACAGAAAAAGCTCATGTTCTTGAATCCTTACATAATTTTGTAGCTTACATTCTTGTGACTTCCAGAGTACCTTGAGCTCTCAAGCACACATACTAGTCAGCACAAATGTGTGAACACAAGTCCAGATACTTGCTTTCAATCTGCTCAGCTACCCTCTGAACAAAAGAGTCATCCTCTCTTTTCAGCCTATGAGATTACGGATATTCAGTACATTCTTTACTTTCTCAGTTGCCACAGTATGCACTCAATGTAGGATGTCTGAGAAAAGGAAGAAGGTTGAAACACAAGTTTCCTGTACCAGGCCCACTTATATTTGAAAACACATCCCACCTGATGACCTGGTAGCAGCTATTTCAGTCTTCCTCCAAAAGTACTGGGAAATCTGACAACTGAACTAGTTTTACCTACACTTCAGGCTATGATGGCATTAAATATATTTGTGGAGGACAGTGAATAAAAATAATTTTTTCTGAACTCAATTCACACAAGATTTTATGTTCTTCATGCTAACACCCTGTGGCAAGGTTTTGGTAGAGGGGAGACAACAGGAGAAGCTTCTTTAAGAAGGTGCCAGAAGCTTCCCGCAGTGTCTGAGAGGGTCAATGCTGGCTGGCTCCAAGAGAGACCTGGCACTGGTCAAGGTCAGCAGCAGAGGTAGTGCCTCTGGGATATTTAAGAAGGAGGAGAAAAAAAAGAAAACCTGCACAATTGCATCCAGGAGAGAGGAATGAGAGTATGTGAGAGGAACAGCCCTGCAGACACCCAGGTCAGTGCAGAAGGAGGGGCAGGAGGTGCTCCAGGTGCCAGACCTGAGATTCCCCTGCAGCCCGTGGTGCAGCCCATGGTGAGGCAGCTGTGCCCCTGCAGCCCAGGGAGGTCCCTGGCGGAGCAGAGATCCACCTGCAGCCTGTGGAGGACCCTACACCAGAGCAGGTGGATGCCTGAAGGAGGCTGGGACCCCATGGGAAGCACTGGAGCAGGCTCCTGTCAGGACCCCTGGACTGGTGGAGAGGAGCAGGTTTGCTGGCGGGATGTATGACCCTGTGAGGAACACAAGCTGGAGCAGTCTGTTCCTTATGGACTGCACCCCATGGGAATGACTCACAGTGGAGAAGTTCATAAAAGACTGTCTCCTGCAGGAGAGACCTCACGGTGAAGCAGGGGAAGAGTGTGAGGAGTCCCCTTTGAGGAGAAGGGAGCAGCAGAGACAATGCGTGATGATCTGAGCGCAGCCTGCATTTCCCATCCTCTGCACTGAGGAGGTAGAAAAAAAGAGAGTAATTTTAAGCCCGGGAAGAAGGGAGGAGTGGAAGGAAACTACTTTTAAGATTTCATTTTTTCATTACCCTTCTCTGATCTGATTGGTAATAAATTATACTAATTTCTCCAAGATGAGTCTGGTTTGCCCATGAGGGTAATTGGTGAGTGATCTCTCCCTGACTTACCTCAACTCATGAACCTTTCATTGTATTTTCTCTCCCCTGCCTAGCTGAGGAGATAGAGCAGCTTTGGTGGGCATCTGGTGTCCAGTCAGGGTCTACTCACCGCACAGCCACACTAAATTCAGTTTCATACACATCTCAAGTACCTTAGTAGGTTTGAAACCAAAAGCACAAAGAAAATTTGAATGCTGCTGAAAGGTCACCGCTTCTTAAAGACTTGTGTTCACACATTCACACGCTGACCCAAATTTATCCTTCTAAATCTATCCTTCTATCCTTTATCCTATCCTAATCTATCCTTCGCATTCACGGATGCGAATGACCTCTAGCTCAGAACCTGTGCAGCAGTGGCTGGGCTAAGGCATCATACCATCTGCACTGCAGGACGTCTGCTTTTGAAACTAAATATTACTTATTCACACAAGCAACTTACTCCAAGCCCTCTACATGCAACATGAAGGTACTTAATCTGCCATGCTAAACAAAGTGCCAATGAATTTGTCTTATGAATTGATTTACCCTTCAAAAGAGATTGATTACACACACTTGCTTTAAACGCAACTGGATTTGGTAACTACTGTAATTTTGTTCAATAGCTGTTTCTTATCAGTCTTGTCTCATTTAAAAAAAGGAGAGAGATAATTTATAACTGATGACATTTGCAAGAAGTCAACAAAATGGCTGCTAGACTTAACTGGAAATATTTAATACTTAGTCTTTTCAAATAAAAGCCAGCCTTGATGTTCCTGGTGTTCACACTGGTTTTCACTTACCTAGAAAACAGCATCAATTTCTATGTCTTTCGTCACTGCTCATTAGGGACAGTTTTTAGTTCCTTAGTTCTACTGTCCTTGACGTAGCCCATAAAACATGGCAAGACTGACACAGTGTGGTCAGCATCCTGCCAGCTTTCTGTCTATGCAGATTTCCTTCTTCAGAATACTGCTCCCTGGGTTTAAAGCAGACAGAGAAGAGAGCAAGGTAGATGATGAAGGGATACCTTCTGAGATAGACAGTGTTGTAAGACTTGGAATATCATACCTTAAATCCCACTGTAAGCATATTTTGTGAATCTGGGCAAATAATTTGGTTCCCTGTGCACCCAAGCCTTTAAATATATGCTTGTATTTAAACAGAGCTAGCCTCCTTCATTTCCACCTCAGTATCTTAAGGACATTGGTGAAATGCACAAACAAAATTAGGATGCCTTGATCTCCCACAGCTCACTGCTACTTCTGCAGAGGAGCAGTAGAACCAGTAATTCTCTCTGTCCTTTGTCTTGCCTGTACAGCTGAGGGAATGGAAAAAGTCCCAGCCTTGACAAGTCCCTGGGGATGATGCAACAAATGTATGACTACTGTCATAGTCACAAAATTATTAGTAATAAAACAAGCAGTTTGAAAAGACTTACTCCCTTTTTTGCCCATAAAGCATATCCTACACATGGTAAAGGTATGTTACTGTCAATGGGCCAGTTCTGCAGTATTATTTGACAGCATGACTTTGCATACCAATGTTTTTCTCCTCTTCCCCCATGAGTATACATACATCATTTTAAAAGCAATTTACAACATGTCAAACTGCTTAAGGAGACCCTTAAAAATCTAATGTATGAAGTTAACCATTGGCATGATTTATTATTGAAGTTCCATGGTTATAACTTGACAATTAAGAAATATTGATAAATGTAAACACATTATTGATGTCAATTAAAAAGCACAAGATTGATTAACCTCCCAGAGGTATACTGGCACGAGCAGTTAGAGAGTAATCACTCCCACTAAGTATTCAATACTAACAAATGTGCATAGAAATTAGACTTCTGTGAGACAAGAAGTATTTTCATTTAAAATTAAGATAATTTAAACACAGAACCAAAGCACTGGGTCAACAACAAAATCAGGAGAAATTACAAACAAGATCTGTATTAATGTGAAAGGCTAAGTGATTAGGTCACATAATGCTCTCATTAACCACACAGTTGGGTGAAAATATGGTTAAGAATTATCAAACCAACTGCTCAGCAAGTCAATTATGCTCACTGAAGAAAAACTATGAATCTATTATTTAGCCACTATACTGCAATATTCATAACTGCCCTGATGAAGGACAGGACCTTATTTTTACAATGTACACAGCAGATCTTTGTTTTAAACGATGCATTTATGCACTTTCTACTGGTGACAAAATTGTAAAGGTGAGTTCAAAACACTGCTTAGTAATGGTTCACTTCCTGCCAAGCAAACAGCCTAGGAAGGACGTTCAGGCAGCACATACCTCAAAGGGAAAGGCATCTGACATACCCCAGAAAGCGTAACAACAGGAATCAGTCAAATTGTGATTTAAATGTGACTGGAAGAGTTTGGGCTCCTTCTTTCTTCTTCTTTTTACTTGCTTTCAGAATTAATGTACTGGCATAATGCCTGTCACGAAGATGAAGGGCACTGCAGCTATAGCTCTTAATGGCCAAAAAAAACCCCAGGCTCACCTCAGAAAGCACAAAGCTAAAGACAGCAGCAATGCACCAAGTACCAAGGAGACTGCGTAAACACTAATTAAACTTCACTCTACACTCTTGTCTAGAAAACAGCTTTCCCTGCCTAAACTTCCAAGGGCTTGATCAGACATGCTGCTACCGGAGTCTAGCAACTTTCTTCCCTAGGCTTGGCCTTCTTCACAACTTCCATGGATCAAACACATTTCCCTCAAATACAACCAGCTTACTACAGAGACAGAATCTGAATTACTGCAAAAAAGATAAAATTGTAAAATAACACATCAATGATAAAGCTTTTTTGCTTGAAAGAGCTTTTATGTGAAGGCCATACATATGTTTATTGTCAAAATAAAACTAGATCACTGTAGATTTACCTGGTTGCAAATTCAGTCAAATGGTATTTGTGACAGAGACCATGTTTGGCGCTATGATAACCCACAAGGGTATTCAGTGGACTGCCAGAAAATTACAGTATATGCAGACATACCAGACACAAAGGAATATGAAGAGGACCTTTTTAAGTAACTTTTTTTTCAGAGTTTTGTTATCTGACAGTTAATGTTAGTGGATTGTACAAACAGCTTCCATTTTGACAAACAATTTTAAAATAAGAAAGCAAGTGTCACCTTTGAAACTGGAAAAATGGAAAAGTTTTAGTGACAACCAGCAGAAGAAGCACAAAGATAATAAGATGGGGAAATAAAAAGCACTCATGAAACCAGATTCTTGGAGAAAATAAGGCAAATGGAGCTCTTTGCAGACTGGCCTTATCTTGAGAATGAAGAAAAGAGTAAATTCTTTAGACTTGAAAAACTATCTGTGGAAGAAACAAAAAAAAAGACGTCTGATTTAGAGTGACAGGGGAAAATTTTAAAACAGATTTTCAGTGTGCTGTGGGGAGAAGCAATGTTCATCCGAAAGGCCAGAAAAGAATGCAAGTAGCTTAAGGAGGAGTTAAAATGCCTCCTCTTCCCTCTGTTAGCTGTAAATGGAAAAACTGAAATTGTAATATGCTGAGAGACTGATGACTGAGCATGGCGGGGTGGGGGAAAATGCCATTAAAAAAACCCATTGTACCACTGCTACGGGACCAGGTGACTCGTCAGATAGTGAGGGTGCCAAC
>WEIT01034728.1:2091-25588 GCA_013389985.1 Dryoscopus gambensis
AAGAAACTAAGTGGGTCTCTTTTATTGAAGTCTCCCTTGTCTCTCTGTCTAAACATGGAATTTGCTGGACTACACTTCTTGAGTTCCAACTGCTCTTTCTCACATTAGAGAGTGAAACTAGGCTTCATGCCTGGGTGCTTCTAAAAAGAGAAGAGTTTTAAGTGCCCTGCCATTGTAAGAATGATGAGAAGGAAGCCATCTTTTACAGGGATTATTTCAGGTTGATAGCAGAAGAGTGAAGTTCTGTGATTGGGAAGACTAGTTTCTGCAATGCCAATTCAGATAGATTATTAGAGCACTTCTACCATAGTAAAGGGATGTGCTTTGCATACTGCACAAAGTGTTACCTAAGTGGTTTTCAGCAGAGTAAGAAAAACTGATTTTTACAGTGGTTGAGGACTTGTGATCTACATTCTTCAGCATAGAGAGGCAAGACAGGAAGGAGCATTGCTAAGGAAGAGGGAGCCCTGGAGATCTGGAACTCCTGCTGCCACCAGCACCAGTGACTGCTGCTCAGTTTTCTGGAGCAGAAAGTTCTGCTCACCATTATTGACCCTCCCCAAAATGGCCCGCATTCCCCTTGGGGAATCTCTGGAAGAAATCAGTAAGAGTGGGAGAGCTTTTGTCAAATATCAATCAGGTGTGAAAGCAGTAGGAATCTTCAGACATGTTACCTTCCATTATATTTTGTGCAAATGGATAACTGGGCAGAGAAAATAGCAATGGCTACTGGAAAGCTATGGATCATCCATTGCTGGGACCGAAGCTACCTGCTCAAGGAAGAGATGTGAAATCTGCTGAAATCTGCTACTGAGCCTGACATATAACACAGCTGAGAATCCAAGTAGAATTCCACAGGCATGTAAGAAATATGTCATCTTTCATTCTGGCGCTGATAGAAGTATTTGGTTTTGTCTTTGCCAAGGTAGATATTCTATCAGACACAGGACCTGGGCTTTACAGAAGCACCATTCACTCTTGTAGTATTTGCACTAAAATAGAAAGCACAGATTTAAACTATTCCAGCTGTTCTTTACCTATACAGTGCCAGGCAGGCAAAATTGATAAGGCACATCATCCTTTTCCTGGCACAAAACAGCTCTTAAATGAGGTGGTGAAAAAGAAGGAAAGAAAAGAAAGAAAGAGAAAGAAAGAAATAAAATCACCAAAATTGTGACTGCCCTGCATATCCACACACGTGTGCAAATCAATCTTTTATTCCTCTTCCCACTAGGACCTTCCTTTTCATCCAGTGCAGCCCTCAGACACCTTCGTTACTCAGAGAGCTTAACTTTATTATGTTGGGGTTTTATTTTTAAAAATTCAAGAAGCAAATTCAAAAGAAACAGTAATTAAATTAGCTTGTAAAGCCCCAGAAATGCCCAAAGCTTGTAGCATCCTCCAGCAAACATATGATCACTAACTCTGATTTTGTGTCATATTAAAGCTGCATGTCTTCATGCCAGCTCAGGCTCTTCTTACCTCAAGTATAGTGTGCAAAGGCAAATGTACACACAAGCAAGCTGTGCAAACCTTGTCAGCATATGCATCAGTGCTCTCAACCCTCACAGGCACAAGGTGTCCTTTGTATCCTGTGCAACCTGCTTTCCAAAGCCTCATCATTTATCCTGTAAATCTGTCACTGGTGCTTGCTCCAGAACATGCCCCCATCTGTATCCCCTTCTCTGTTAAACACACATTTTTGAAAGTGTTCACCTTATTCTGGAATGACAATTGGCTTGAACAGAAAATTAAAATTTACTTGCAGATATTTTCCAGGCTTAAAAATAGTACACAGGGACCTACCCATGTCCAGCAATGAGGTTTTGTGGCCTATTACTGACCTGGAGTAGCTGGTGAGGCATGGGTTAGTTATGGAATTTTTGGCAGTAGTGAAATGTTTATCAGTTTTAGCCTAAGGGATTTCTAATGAAAAATTCATGCCTAAGTGCATTCCTTCTGATTTTCTGTCTTTGCATTCTTTTAGAGGGCACGTTCAGTGCTTGTTTTTGGAATCCCACATAATATCTTTCCATCTGATGGTCATTACCCTTGCCTGTTCACTACGTTTTCCCATTGAGTTCATGCTTTTGCAGCATGCACGACTGGATTTTTCCCTGTATTTATGCATTAGTGAAGCAGTCATCTTCAGGCTATTGGATTTCAACATTTGAAGAATATTAATTATTTATAAGTTTAAATTAAAACTGAATGCTTTGTGTGTTGTCCTGGATGCTCGCTTACAATCCTAGATATTTGAAATTTGAAATATATAAGTTTGAATTTTCTTAAATTTCCAAATATGCAGACTGGGTGCTGGTCATGCTGACTTTGACTTAGGAAACATGAATCAGTCCAGTCTGATCTCCCTTTAATAGAAGAATGGAAAGACTTTAAACAGATTTAGACACAATCTCAACATTTTTAGGACCTTTGAGGAATAGTACATTGACCAAAGGTGTCATGGGAAGGTTGGGAATCTAGGAGTCAATGACTGAAGGCAGCACAGAGGTGGGTAGAACTGGTGTGTGATGAATATTTCCACCAGAAAAAAAAAACCAAAACAGGAAGGAGAGAGAAATGAGAGTTTTCCTAAGAATGACAGTCTTCTGTCATCCTTTGGGGAGCAAGCGCTGGGACTGGGAATTGACTGTGCAAAATTTGGCTGTTCTGTGGGAAGCACTCAGGGAGGGATAGAACTGTTTACAATGTTAAATTAAAATGTTCTCCAAAACCTTACTCTGTCTGAAGCCTGTGTGGTGCTCAAAGATTTCTTCTTCTCCTGTAAGACACAGAATGTTTTTTGCTCATCTGAGGTCTTTCTGAAACAGATGGTAAGTCCCAGAGTGCCATGTAAAATTAGAGAGGAAAACTGTCTCTAGAAGAGAATGTGCAGAAAAGGGAGAAAGGTCTTTATTAGTGATGTTATCCTTCTCCTTTTTACTGTAAACCTGTGTCGGCTTCTGGGGAGGACATGGGGTTACACAGCTCTGCACTTCTGCTGAGATGGAGGGCAAAGGAGCAGTTCAGCTCTGGAATCCAGGAATGCTAAGTTGTACCTCAGCCACTGGTACTGGCTTGGTGAACCAGGGCAGCTCTACTCACACATAAGCATGGGGCTTGCTGGAGACTGCTGCTAGGGTTGGGTATTTTTGAGGTTTTGCTGACATACAGAGTTGTATGTATGTGACTGTGCACAGGTTGGGAATGTCACCTGGAGAGCACAGCCAGGGCTCCAGGACAGGCCAGTACAGGCACAGTGTACACAATACATCTTCATGCGAGGATGAAAGCCTCAATTTTCTACCTCCCTTTAAAACTCTGCATGTAACTAGGCTTTACTCCCTCAAAGCCAACAGAGCACTACTGGCTGTGCCACACAGTCTTTGCTGTCCTCCACAGCCTGCCAATGATGCCTTGACTGGCTAAAGCAACCTTTGCTGGCCAAATGGCTGCTTTGCTGCCTGGGTTGCTCAGTGTTTGTGCTTAGACCTTTTGACATGTTCTGGCCAGGATGAAATGACTCTCTGCAGAGATATGGATATTTTTTCTACTTTGTGGGCTATCCTTTCAGAGCAGAAGGGAAAGGCACATACAGCATAATATCTACAGTGTTTTAAAGAAGCTGCAAGAGATGGACATTAGCATAAAGCCTGGTTATAAACAACATATGGAGAATAAATCTCCATCAAGAAAAGTTGAGGAGGAGGGGGGAACTAAGGAGGCAGCTAAATGGCAGAAAAGACCTAGCTTTAAAAGCTCTCCTGGACAAGCTCATATAGACTAATTAGCTACCTCCTGAGCTGGCTAAAATGCAAGAGCTGGCACTTTTCTGTTAAGTATAATCATAGAAATGTATTTTCCTGCCTCATCTCATGACTTAATACCGCAAGTCTGGTTTTACCTCAGGCTATATTCTCCTGCTCTCAGCCTTAAACCTAGTTGAGGGATAGGGGTGCCTAAATAATCTCCATGTGCCAGGCACAATCCTCCACTGGAAATGAAATGTTAAATTCAGAAACCAGCCAGGGGCATGGAACCACCAGGATGTTGCTGGGGGAGGCAGTAAAAGTACCAAGTCACGCCAGATATATCTGGTAGCTTCTATCATCATGTGCCTTTTTGGCAAGTGACAAGCTGTTGTGAGAAGGAATTCGGGTAGCCACCATGAACTCTCTACAGAGGATAAACCAGACCTTCTAGCATGGAGAAACACCTTCACTCCTGCACATCCTTGTTGCATGGAGAAAAGCAATTAGCACAGGGAATTTGTCTTAATGCAGTTTTACATTTTAGTGTCCAATTTTGCTCAGGGAGGAGGTGCCTGGGGATTTCCAGTACAACTGTTCTAAGAGGGAGGGCAGAGGGAAATTACTTTAATTAAAGTAACAGGAGTACCCTTTGAACCTTTACAGTCTGATCAAACTGGAACAGAAGGAGGAAAGTGGGGGGAGCCACAATGGAAAGGATCTATAAAATATAAATCATAAAGCAGAGAGGAGAGAACATAACAAATGGCAGGCCAGGTGCATCTTTCCTAAGTGGTTCTGAATTTAGCCCAAATCCCTCATGATTTTTTTTCCCCTTGGCCATCTGAACAGATGTCTGTAGCCTTCAGACAAATTATAAAATATGGAGGGAGGAATTCTGCTCAGTACTCTTGCCTTGTAAAAAAGTCCCAGCTGCTGATTTTTACTGTGTTTACTTCTACTGCTCTGGAACTAGAGGGAAAGAATACAGTGAGCAGCTAGGATTTGTAGGGGACAGTGGGCTCTTCCATCAACACATTTACTCTTCTTTTGCCTTCCTGTTAACCTCCCAGAGAGCTATTAGCTTTGCTTCCCCTCATATTGTTTTAAATATAGGTAGCAGGGAAAATAAAATGCTCTTTTTCTCATGAGTGTTCATTTTCCTACTCCCCATGTTTACCATCCTAGGAGGAAAGCTAGACCATAACTCACTAAAACACTTGCAGACAGAGTGAATTTCATGCAACACCTTTGGCTGATGCCTTCCCTAGGCTGCTCCTAGATGAATTCCTGCTCATCACTTTTATTTTAGCCTCTTAAACTTCTCTTCAGTGTGGTCTGCCTTTTCTGAAGACCAGGCATGGAGATCTGTGTGGAAGCTGGGACTACCAGGGCCGTAACCACATAGCCTGCCAATGCCATTAAGCATCTAAACCCATTTGTAGAGCTGAACTTCATTGAGTCTCTTTGTTTCCTTGCTGTCCGTACTTCCTCATGCCATCGTGAACTTCACAGCTTATGGCTGAAGGGACAAAGCCTTCAGGTCCAAGGGGAGTAGGATGATACAGTGTCATCAGGAAGGGAGGGCAGGGCTCACTGTCTGCAGGATGAGTGAGGGATGAACTGTGGCTTTGCAGAGCACTTGGGCACCTTTTACTGACTGGGGGAAGAAAGACCATAATATTCTGCAAGTGCAATTCAGTTCAGACATAAAGTAAAGGTGTGAACTTAAAAGCTACAACTTCACTCATCTACATAGGTTCCTAACCCAGTTAAGGGCTCTGTCTAAAAGCAAAATTCTCCTGCATTCCATCCCTGTTCAAAAGCACCACTGCAACCACCATGCAAGCTGTACCATGACACATCGGTGTTTGCAGCCTTAGAATAGGAAGGCCAATATCTGCACCTTTCACTTGCTACAGACTTAGCAGGAGTCTTCTTTTCAGGATTTGAGAGCCACATCTCGTGGCAACACATGTTGGAGCCCTTCCTGCTTGTATTTCTGGAAGCCTTTATTTCAGTCCCTGGTCACCATAATGGCATCCCTTACACACACACTCAACAGGCTCCCTATTTTGAGTTCTGATTTACAAGAAGTTAGAACAATTATCTCAGCTTGGTAGCTGTGTCTGGCAGGCCATCTGGCAAGCAGGTTGCAAGAAGAAAGAATCTTTTCTCTATTACTACTTCCTAATTTTTCAAATTTGTTTTTCTCCCTCACTTCACCTTGATGAAAAAATAATATTGAGCTCTTCACGATGTTGATCTCAAATGAGCTCTAGTCTATCCATTTCTGCTGTGAAGGATTTATTAAACAGAATGCAAAGGGGAGAACATAATAATGAAGCTTTAGTTTTCAAACTCTTTACCTTGCTGCCCTCCTGCACCCCAATGAAAACCAAGAGGCAGCTGCTATTAGAAATACTAATTATTTTATAGATAATTAGATGCAATTAGTCATAAAAGCACCTGATCTCACTTAATAATGGCAAGAGGGGGCAGTGAGAGGGTGTGGGGAGAAGAAAGAGCCTTTTTTAAATGTTGAGATATGCAAAAGCAATAACAGTAAGAAAATAAACCCACAAATTAGAAGATTTGCCAATGTCAGTAGTAGAAAGTAATAAGGCTGCAGAAGAGGCAGCATTCTAGAAAAGTGATGCAATAGTTGAAATTTCAGCTGTTTATGTAGTGAACTAAAAGAGGCTGCATTTTGGTCCAATTTCCAATCAGAAGATTACATCCTTGTGCTTTGTGAGTATCCTCTTCTCTTCCACTCTCCAACAAACAGAGGGCTGAATTTGAACCCACTCAGTCTGACAGAGGTGACATCAAGTTTCACTGAAATAGGTTGCTTGTACATAAGTGAACCTCCCTTGGGGTCTGAGGCAGGGACCCTTCTGTGACTGAAAACCCAGGCAATCCACGTGGAGATGAGTCTTCATGGGACACCTGGCAAAAAGTTTCAGGCAGCCTTTGTACCTCCTTAAACTCTGAAGTCAGTGATCAAGAAAGACAGCCTTACAGACATGATGCTCAACTTGCACCAGAGCTCCTCAAACTCCTCATTCTCTTTTCTCACAGTAGCTATCAGCAAGGAAAGAGGCACCAGCCCTGCTCCCTTTGCTCTGTGTCATGCAGTGTGACCAGGAGGTGTTGGTGGGTCATCAAAGGCCACGTTTACCCCTATGGGTGCTGTAGTCCTGCTGCCAGGGCAGGTGCATGGCAGAGGGCTCATGTGGCAGCAGACAGGAGGCACGTGCTCTGTGTGGCTCCCCAGACATGCCCCAGCTCTGTGACTCTCCTGATATTGCAGCAACTCCCCTTCCACATCTTCTCCCTTCCATACTCGGATGTGGCTTTACAAGGACAGCTCTGCGGCTTTTCTCTTGAGCTTCCCACCCTTCAAAGGAAGACAAAAGAAATTAGAAATTTTTATGGTATCTGGTAACAGGCCATCTTCCCAGGGGATTGAATTATCAGTGCTATTTCTTACAGTGAGATCAACAAGCTACTCTATATATACTTTAGACAATACTTTATGGCCTTTTAAATCAACGTGCTCTCAGATCTCTCTCAGCATCACCTGTGGCACAAATTATTTTTCTCCAATTTTCTGTAAGCTGCCATAATTAGGTGGATTAGGGGAGTAAACTGTCCATCATTGACCCTCTTGAATGTAGTAGATGAAACTCTGCTATACAGCATCACATCCCATTAAAAGCCTGCCTCACTGAACACAAGCTATTTCACAGTGACGGAGGTCTTAATAACCGTGCCTAAAAGGAAGTTATTATTGGAGAGAAATATCAGGCATATAAGCCATGGCAAATGCATGGATGATGTTAGGTTGGAAACTCACATCATCAGGTTGTGATCCAAGCCAGCAGGCAGCAGAGCAAATATGCTGCTGGACTGCTGTGCATAATCTCAGAGTTCAGCATGCGTACCCCATGTACACCCCTGAGTTATGTCCTGCAGACATGCAGAAAGGAACTGAATTTCATTTCTGCCTGTAGTGCCTTTTGCCACGTGCCCCTTTTTATTTATGAGTTTTAACCCACAGCATGCCACACTACCAAAGCCTCTGTGTAGTACACAGCACTGCCTTGCAATCCTTTTTGTTCAATATGCAGATGCTTTTGACAAGCCTACATCCTGGTTTGTTTTCTTTGTGCTTTTTTCTTTTTTATTTTTCCTTTTTTTTTTTCTTTCTAACATCAATGTGAGGCTCAGTTCAACAGCACAGCCATGCAAAATTATCTAATTGCTTCTCTGATGTGGTTGACAGATGAAGCATTCTTTAGAAAGGTGATTTGAGCTGATTGAGTTACACCAAGAGAGGTTGCAAAGATAACCCAAAACAAATATGCAAATTCTGTCTGCTCTTATTCATAGGACCCTCCTGTTCAAATGCTTATTCTTTTTACTCCTTTAATCACAAAAATACCAAATGTTTTCTGAATATTAGCATGGATGATCACCTTTTGACTCCCACAATCACACAGCAGAATATTTTGTTGCTCCTTCCTTGCAAATACTGATTCATGAAACTTTTGAGGAAATGTATTGCTTTGACAAAACTTCCTTTTGGAAATACTTACAAACAGGATTAAAGCTATATTCATCAGGTGAGTGAGACTATCCAAATGCAGATCAGATCAATAATCCCATTAGTTCATCGTCCATTTAGGATGTAACACAGCTACGAAATTCTGGTGAACCAAAATGGACAGGGACCTGAACTCCTCTACAAGAAATGGAGGCTTTAGATAATCCAGGATGTAAATCCCTCTTTCTTCACTTACCCTCTTGTTTCTAACTCACATAAAAAAAATGTATAAACAGAGGGTAAAAATTCTCTATCACTACCTAAAGATTACTTGCCTTAAAATCCAGAGGATGAAATTATTTCTCTTCTCTTTCAGACAATTTAAAAGCCTGTTTCCCACTCACTGAGCAGGTGCAGGGGGAGTCAGAAGACCACTCAGCTTTATACAATATTTTTCTCTATTGCAAACAGTAGGTATAGAAGCTCAAGTTCCCTATCTTTTTGCTAAGTTCTTGGAAAAACAGCGAGAGACTCTGTTCCAAAGAGTTCAGCATATCGGGCGAATACCCTGAATCAGCTGTCACGGCCACAAATCTGCAAATACTACAGAATTTGAGTCCCAGCCTTAAACACATAAAACAGAGGTGGATGTTGCTCCAATGGTTTGACAGGGAGACTGAAACATCATGCTGCCCTCAGTGTGTTTCTTGCTCAGCAAGGCTGACCATAGTCAGCCATTCCCCACACTGCTTTGTGATCGCAGAATCACAGAATGGTTTGGGTTGAAAGGGGCATTAAAGATCACCTTGTTCCAACTCCTGCTGCCAAGAGCAGGGAAACTTTCCACTGGGCCAGGTTTTTCAGATCCCTATCCAACCTGGCCTTGAACACTTGCAAGGATGGGGAATCTACAACTTCTCTGGGAAACATCTTCCAGTGCCTAACCACCTTCTGAGGAAAGATGATGAACTATTTTGACTCAAATATGTTGGTGCTGTTTATCTACTGTTAATGAATAAAATGCACAGCTGTAGAATAAAACCTGAAGTTCATCACTTCACTTTTCAGCTGAACCATTTATCCACATGAGCTATAAACTTTAAAAGAATGTATCTGTACAGTAGAGCTAGACATCCTAGAAATGCAATAGGACCTTCAGATGTCTTAGTGTGAGCACAAAGTAATGGAGTGTCTGAAATATATATTGTCTCCTAGTAGTTATTAAAAAATGCTGGAACTTGTAATGAAGTACTTCTAGAACAATGAGACTTTCCAGAAAGCAGCCAAAATTCTGGGCAGCATGAGGTTATGGTCTTCCTAGTAATGGCATCTCTGCCAGTCAGTGTGGACTCCCGATCTACCTTTCTTCTGATTTAAGAGTATGCCTTGAGATAGCTAAGTCTGGTCAGAAAAATAAGCCAAACCACAGCAAAATTCACAAATGCTGTGGCCCGAGATGAGGTAGGGAAAAGTAACATTTAGACATGATATGCACAAATGCATGTTTGGGAAATCAAATGGGGCATGGAATGTGGCACATTCTTTGCATCCTGCACAGCATCTGAGTATAAGCATGGAAATGTCTTCAACTGAGAGGTAAGGAGTGGAGGGAAAGGTGGAGCTGAGAAGGAAGGTTAGGAGCACTTTTCTCCATGCCACTATTTTCAGCGCTGCTGCAGCTAATTTGTGTTTAGATATGAGCAGCTGTCATGTCTGTGCCTTTTACATCTCCATAGAAGTCAATCATGAGCTGGCATATCCCTCCACTCTCCCCTGCTGCTGCTGGAAAACACTGTTTCAGCCTAAGCACTGCAGTTCTTAGTATGCATGATTTTAATGTGAACACTCAGCAGTAATCTCATATCCTTTCTGTTGGACAGTTTTGCTTTGGCTCATCTAGTTTTGAATGTTGTTGAGTTTTATAGGGATGTTTTCAGTCAGTTTTTGAAATGAATAAAATGGGTCTTTTAAAACCCAAGTGTATTTGAGGTTCATCAGGCCAAAATAAACATACAATGACTTGTGAATTGCTAACATGATGCACAAAGAAGCAATTCTAAGTCACACAGATCCTACACCAGAGTGAGCCCATATCCTAGATGAGGCATGGATAACACCAGTAGAAGGAAAGAAAAGTGACTGGGCAGCATATCAGATATGATGAAATCTCAGTGGGAGGAGAGCTTTCAGAACCTCCATGATAATTAGTTTGAGGCTGGAGGGGATACGAAGGTCACGGACTCTTTCCAAGCTTGGTTTTACAAAGAGCAACTTGCAGCAGGAAGGAAGGCTGTGAGTGGAGCTCAGCACACCAAAGCAGCAGCTGGGTGCCAGGGTCTGGGCAGATGCTGCAGCGGAAGAATCTCATATGAGTTGGAGCACTGGCCCTGTGAATCAAGCAGAGCCTGTCATGCTCAAGAAGGTGGAAAAGGGAAGCTGGAGAACTCATCAAACATCAAGCTTCTTCTCACTCCGTGTCTTCCTCTAGATCATCCTTTATTTTTAGTTGCTGTAACTCATCTGTCATTAATTAACTGCCTTTATCATCCCAAAGGACCGGGCATGCACACTGACTCCAGACAGAGCCCCTTTTCACAAAACATAATGGCAATGCTTTCAGTTCACAAAACAATTCCTTGTACTCTTCGGTATGGAGCCTGACGGAAGGGAAGCAGCACAGGGGTGTTTGTTCTCTGTGAGCTTGGAATTCACAGCTTTGCACACAGTTCAGGAAAGGCTCTGATGTTTGCCCTGACTCTCCTCTTGGAGAGCAAAGTGATGGTTGGAAGTGTTCCTCTAAAATAAGGGGCAGGAAGACAACGCAGGGGAAAGGGAAACACTTTCATTCCCTTGGGCTGTGCATGCACAGGTGTGTGGGTGTGGGTGTGGGTGTGTTCCTTTCCCTGCCCCTCCCATTCCACCTCATTTCTTAAAAAACAGGCTGGAATTGGAGAGAGATAAAAGGATGTGCCTTGTCTTTCTACCCCTCCCCTTTCTGCACTATAAATTCTTAAATAGGCCCAAGAGAGTAAATTGCTTTTTCAAGTTTTATCAAGACGGCAGCCCAGAAGAGTCACAGTTCAGTGCTCAAAGATTGCATTCATGTCTAGCATGAGGCTTCCAGACTGGAAAATAATTAAATACATATATATATATATAGGGAGGGATGATGGTATAGAATTTGCATTTTCTGGATGTAACTCATCTTCCTGATGCATTTATAAGTTTCTAGTCTTGTCTGAAGTAAATTCCCTTCTGTAGTCAGGGTTATAATAAGACCAACCCCAACTGGGACACAGGAGAGGTGTTCTAGACCATGGACACAGCTCCACTTAGTGCAAACTATTTCACAAGGCATTTCCCAAAAATGACAATTTGGGCTTTTCAGATATGCAAGACATCACTGAAAAGTAGTTTTTTAAGCCTGCCTTGTGTCATAATTTCTTACTTTAGAAACATCAGATGCTATTTCGCAAGTTCTAATTTTCAATTAGTATCAAAACTGAAAGATGGAAAACACTGAAAAAAGGACAATATGTCCACATACATGTATGCGTGCTAGTCTGTGACAGAAAATTAGAGAAAAGAAATACTGATAGACGATATCAGAAAACAACAAGGAAGAGAACAATTTCCTTGAAAAATAAGAATGTGTATTTGCAACATTAGTTTTTGTCTATTCCATTCAAATCCATTAGGTTTTGAACTACATTGTTCTTTCAGAAAGAGCTCGCCCTCTTTTCAGAAAGCTCAGGAGAACCAGGAAGGGTCTAATCTGGTGTTGGTTTCAAAAATGAGCCTTGGGAAGAATTTTAGTCTCCCTGTAAAGCCCCATTTAGGGAGTACAATATGGCAATTTCTGGTTCCTTCTTCTCTATCAAACTCCTTTGCCTCTCCATTAAAGTAATGGAATAGAACTTAAGAAGTCCAAAGCAAAGCATATCTCATCAGTTCTTTGAAAGAAAAGTTTTCTATCAAAAAAAAAAGCAAGCTTGATATTTTTTTGATAAGCAGGTGGGCTGTATTACCTGCCACTCTTTTCCCACAGCATTTTGTGGAGAGACAGCAGTGCAAGGGGCAGGCATGTGGCCGTCAGCTCACAGCTCTGTGATGCTCCTGACTATATAGTTTGTGGCTGAATCCTCTCACTTCCTGCGGCACATCCCCTGAAGCCAAAGGGAACTAACTGGCAGTAATGCTCCCAGGATTAATAAAGTTCTCGTCATCTGCTCCTGAAGCCAAAGGCTTGGAATTAAACTCCGGAGCTATGCTCAGAGTCCTCCAAGCTGCTGATTTAGGTTGACAGTACTATGCCAGTTATAATTTCAGTAGACTCATAGAATTACAGGATGAAGACTTTTAAGATTATTGAGTCCAACAATAACACCACGTCTGCCACTAAACCATGTCCCTGAGTTACACCTCTACACAACTTTTAATTACCTCCAGGGATGATTATTCAACCACTTCCTAGGCAGCCTGTTCCAATGCTCGACAACCCTTCTGGTGAAGAAATTTCCTAGTATCCAATCTAAATGGCCTGGTACAACTTCAGGCCATTTCCTCCTGTCCTATCACTCATTACCTGGGAGAAGAGACCAACCCCTACCTGGCTACAGCCTCCTCTCAGGCAGTTTTAGAGAGTGATGAGGTCCCCCCTGAGCCTCCTTTTCTACAGGTTACACCACCCCAGCTCTCTCAGCTACTCCTCATGGGACTTATGCTCCAGATCTTTCACCAGCTCCGTTGCCCTTCTCTGGATACACTCCAGCACCTCAGTGGCCTTCTCATTGTGAAGGGCCCTAGAACTGAACACAGGATTGAAGGCACCAGTGCTGACTACAGAGGGACAATCCCTGCCCTGGTCCAGCTGGTCGCACTATTTTTCACACAGGCCAGGATGCCATTGCCTTCTTGGCCACCTGGGCATGGGCCTGCTTATATTCAGCTGCTGTCAACAAGCACCCCTAGGTCCTTTTCCTCCAGGCATCTTTCCAGCCAGGCTTCTGTGGTGCTCAGTCTGTGTCACTGCATGGGGTCATTGTGACCCAGCTGCAGGGCCTGGTACTTTGCACTGCTGCCAACAACATGTTTATGCCCGTCATACAGGGAAAAAGGCCCTCTGCAGCTCTTTCATTCCTGGAACTAGGAGCAGAGGCCCAAATATGTAATCGCCGATGTAAGATCATTAAATAATAATCCCCCCTTTCAGTATGGGTGAAGCCTATTTTTACCATGCCTTAGTCCACCTTAGTTATGTCATGGACCCATCAGAAGACCTGTCATTTTTGTCACGGACTACTTATGTTAGTGCACTAATATTGCTACATAAGTGTTTAAAATAATAATTAGAACTCAATGAATAATGACTAAGCTGAATAATTTATTCAAATATATTGCAAAACTTGAACAACTTACTTGATGAATATATTTAATAACTCACTCTGCCCCTATCTTTGTGAATAATATTTTTTAACTAGATGAATAATTTGTTTTTAAAAAATTGTAACATTTGTTATATAAATTATCCACTTAATATTATTCAACCAACTCTAAATAATAGTGCATTACCAGCAAGAGCATTCTTAAATGGTCACTGGAGGCTCAAATAACCATGTCTGAGCATTCTGGGAAGACTTTTTGCTTATAAAATACTTACTGTGATTAAAAATGACCTTTGTAACTCAGGAACTAATTGTTATTTTTTAGTAGAGTAAAAGAAGACCAGGCAGCAGCAGAAGGGAATAAGGATGTCCATCCTTTTCCTGAAACCATAGCAACATGCCCATCTTCAGATGGGATGAAAGCTACCACACAAGAAGTCATACAGGAGAACTGTAATTAAGACTGTGTTCCTATTTCCTCATCTCCAGTGTAACACTGGAGAAAGAAACCCCAGAGAGAAAGCACTGAGCTCTGTAGAAGTGATCCTGAAAGGGAGGGTTTGTACCACAGGCTAGAGGGTTTGCAGTGTGTAATTGCAGAGTTAGCATCAGTTCAAATCAATAGAGCTTTCCTCAGTTGGGATATGAAGAGAGAGAACTCCAAGACAGAAGTGTCAAATAAGCAACCCTTTCACCCAATGATACTTCCACAGTGAGAGTCCATTAAGTCCACATTAAGACCAAGAAAGCAGTAACTGTTCCTGCTGCCTGACGATCACTAAACGTCATAGGTGAGAGATTTCTTTCTCTACTTTCCCCAACCCTGGATGCCTTTGTTCAGCTCTGATAGATTCTCAGGCCCAGGACTGAGCTTCCCCAAGGAGCCACGCAGTGCACTTGGTAGCAATCCAGATTTTGATATTGAAGATAATATTTATTGCTCAGGGAGAAAGAGCTCGTATTTTTTTCAACTCCTACCTGGACTGACCTAGTTGGGTTTAGCCTTGAAGAAGAAAAATGTAGCAAAGTGCCCTTAAAGATTAAAATTGATTTTACTTTTTACAGCTTGGCTGTAAAGCCTTGGGCTGAAGTACGATTTGCAGTTATAATTATAGTATTTTAAACACACAGTTCTTACTTGTAGCCTTTGTGATTCTGGCTCAGATACCTCTGGACATGTGACCTTAGGGGTTTTATTCAATTTTTCTCTCCATAATCATCTCATTAAAAATTGTATCATGTAAAGATGAAGCTCACAATCCTACTTTTCTCAATTACTTGTAAAGCCTTTTGTACAGATAAACCCAAGGGGCCAAGTACACAGCCTCTCCTAGGACCACTGGGCACTGCCATGTGAAATGAAATTCACAGGTTGTTCTTGATCTGAGACAGTTCTTCAGGATCCTCCAAGACAGGAGGATTTTTATTTGCTTTATTTGCTTTGGTCATCCACTTGCGACCACTGGTATAAGTCTTTGACCTTTGAGCATCTATCTGAAGGAAAGTACACGGTGTCTTTAATAAGGTTTGAGAGTTGTGTGAAGCTGAATGTCTCAAGGCACCCAGGTCAGTACTGTGTGTGAGGATACAAGGCTGGATTGCTGGAGCACTCTTGGGCTTTGCCTTAATTCTCTTACCTTCAGGGCAAGTTGCCACATTCCAGCCTATAAGAAAACACTGTTAACTGAGGAGTTGGGGTTCCAGTGTGCGCCTGTGTCTGGAGTTAGATGGAACCTTAACAGTCAATAGGTTAGTTGCCTGAACTGAAGATCATATATTATTTAACACGGTCTATGTAAGGACTGGAAGCCTCTTTATATACCCCCCCACACACAAGGATTGTCTCTGCAGCAGTTGGGGTTGAAGAGACATTCAGCCTAGCTGGTCCCGATTAATTGAGAAAGACTTGGAGAAGGAACAATTTCTGTATCAGGCTCAGCTGGATATTTCACACAGAAAAACAAAGTACTTGGATGGAAGAGGCATAAGATGTGTTAATAGCAATGCCTGTGCTGGATTTATAGATATTTCCAGAGGGCTGAACAAGCAATTACAGATGGGAGAATGTGGAACAGCCATGACTCATGTTTTGGGGAAGGTTGACAAGCTTATAATCAAGTCTTTCCAGCACTGGCAGAATGTCCACACACCACAGACCCTGGAGTCCATGTCTCCTGCTGCAGGATACCAATGGAATCTCACTGACTTCAGCTGCTGCTGCTGTAACCAGTGGCAGGAGAATGGCTTTCCTTGACATGCATTTCTCTATCTGTGACACGATGAGTTTAAAACGTGAATTCCAATATGAGTTACCTTGTGACAGTCACTGCTTTAGGACATGCAGACCTTGACCTCCTCGTCTCTTATTTTTGTAAACTAACCACTCCAGCTCCCTAGCCTTGAGCCACTGCAAATGCTCTTGAAGATATCACGTGTATTTCCAAGTACTTTAAAAGGTTTAGTTCAGCTGAAGCTACACTTCTCATTTGTGTGTATGCCCTGTATAACCTATCTGTTATTTGAGCACAAGAGGCATAGAACAAATTCATTCCAGGGATCAGAAAAACTCCCAGACTTCCTCCATTTGTGTGTGTTTCTGCACTTTTGTATGTGTGCACGTGCAGGGGCACATGCCTCTGTGGAAACTTTAAGTGGACTCTCAGTCCCCTAAAACAAGTACAGCCAATGGATTTGTTTATGAAACTCAGCCACTGAATATTTAGTATTAGAAGAGTCAATTTCAAGCTGTGCACTTGCAAAATCAGGCAATGAACCATACAGACATCTGCTATCTTGCCTCGATTTATACTGCAATGGGAAGCTCTGTAATGCAAAGTGATATTAAACTAACTGGTGTAAAGTGGGCCTCAACCTTTAATTGGCAACCTGGAATGCTTACAGCTCAGCTTGGCTGGACTTCCAGGGATTCATCCTACGAACTAAACAAGTGCAACCTATCAGCTCCTTCTACAATGTTACTGCAATGTTATTTCACCTCACAAGATAAAATAGGTAAGCAGTCCAATTTGCTGCATATATAGACATGTTTGGGAACTTACTAAATCATTTACATTGCCTGCTTTTATGATATAAAATCATGGCAGCTAGGCATACACAATGTTGTCATCTCAAGCACCTCTGCCACAGTAAATGTTAAATCTATCATTACAGTTGTATTACTGACCTTTTCCATAATTTCAGTGAACACCTGATACACACCAAGGTTGAAAAGATTGCCTCATAAGGTGTAGTGCTTGTTTGCTTTCTACAGTAAATAATCATGTATTGTCAATAAATGACCAGAACTACTCCATGCTTCCTGTGTCTAACAAATCCACATTTTGCTTTTTCACCAGTGTCTCTTTTCTAGGTTGAAGAATCTGAGTATATGCTTCCCTAAGCATTTCATTTTTAGTGCATCAGAAATATTTGGGGTTTCTGCTATAATTTTGCTGTCTTTGAAGCCTTGTGCTCCTTGATCTTTCCTTGGCCTTACATAATAATTAGCATCTCTGTTTTTTTGCCATTCACTTTTTCATCCCTCTTACTGAGCTTCAGCATTCTCAGACAATTTTTCCTTCAGGGTTTGTTTTGGTTTGGTTGTGGTTTTTTTGTTTGGTTGGTTTTTGGTTTTAGTAGGACACAGCTTTGTAGGTTTTTTTAATAATTCCTTCTTATTCCTAATAAAACTCCCTTATGCTTCTGCTAAGCTTGGCTGTTATCTTTTGGTCTTTCTCAGACATTTGTGCATAGGTAGTAAGTGTTTGCTGTGACCATCCACCATGGTATCTTTAAACATCTTCAGTGCTGTCTAAAAAAATATATTTTTATATATTGTAACCACTTATTTCAGCTTCTTTAGAATAAGACTCCTTATTTTTGTGTAGTTAGGATTTTTTAAAAATTCATCAGTACAATAGTAGACCTCTTGGATCTTGCAGGAGAAATGAAGATGTCGGACATAAATACAGTATTGCCACCATTCCCATCAGCTCTGTGACAGTCATGAAGTCCTGCACATTGGTGATGACTTCTCGTTTCTTTTCCTTGTATTGTATTTCCATAGGGAAAGAAATTGTCACTGTCTGAAAGTTCAGCCCACACATCACTGCCCACAGTGAAGTTTACCCAGTAAATGAAGGCAATTATAATCTTCTTTTATTTTTCATTCCTGCCTTCCTGGACCTTCTTCAGTGTGTCAATCTCTATCACCATCTTCATCAGGCAGTCTGTAATACAGCCTTAGTGCTGTATTTTGCCCACATGGAACTGAATTTTGATTCATAGAGGGTTTCTATTACTTGCTGACAAGGTTTTCTTGATTGTTAATTTGGTTTGACTCGAAGTTTCTTTCAGGCTCTACTATGATCCATTCATCTATAGAGATCATTTTGTCTATCTGGTATAATTTTTCAGATTAGTATTACATCGTCCATCTGCTTCTCCGTCCACCAAATCTCCAGAATATCTTTTACATATTTATATTCATTTAAATCTAAATATTCCTATCTCCCTTAACTGCTAGTACTAAGGTAGATGTATGCATAAAATTACTTTTCACTTTCTTCTATCTGTGCCATTGTGCATTTGTTTGTAACTTGGCAATTTCTAGGTTTTGTACTTTGCTTCACCTGAGGATGAAGTGTTCTTGTAATGTCAGGATGTGTTCTCCAAACCCTGTGCTCCTCAGCACTCTCCCGTGAGCACCCTCCTGGGCACCATCAGCAGCTGGAACTGCCCTGGGCACACTCCCTCGCTTCCAGACATCTCTCTAGTCTTGATGGTTTTGATACATCTTACATATATAATTTTTCAAACAGCATTACCTGTTCACATCTGCCTGGCCCAGAGCAGATTACCAGGACTATTTTGGAAAGCTGCCAAGGAGTTCCTGCCTTTTTATCTTCCCATATATCACTGGGGATGGTGGCCACCAGCTCCTTCCCAATATTTCCCAGAACTCTAGCAAAAACCATTGTGAGATCTGATGCTTCTCAACTTACAAGCAAACCAGGAAACAACCTTTTCTGGAACCACAAACCTAAACAGGGATATGTTTATTAAACAGTACCCACAACACAGCTGCCCACTCCAGTCTCTCATGTGCAACAGTTTCTTGTAGTGTCACCCTCCTCACAAAACTCCTCCAAACCAAACCTATTTCCCTTTCAGGAAGAAAGTTTTCAGACCCACAGGCATGTAAGCCATAGTAGCAATCACAGACAAATGACAAATAGAGAAGAGAAATGGCAAAGCAACAGTGACAGCCATCACGGTCTCATGGCTGACCACAAATCTGTGAGATGGCAGGATCCCTCATGGACTGAGGAAATTGTTCTTACACCATACGAACACAATATCAATGCACTGTGTTTAAAGAAATTGAAAGGTAGAAGCACATCTTGCATGAAATCCTTTCCCAGCTGTTTTTCCAGAGCTGACAAAAACAGTCAGGCAGAGATTTTAAACTGATGCTATTCTGTTTCTCCTCACACCCTTTGCGGAAGGTTTATGGTGGTGCTGCAAGGACATCCTAGACCCTTGCATTGCAGCTGGCTTCATGTGCCCTGTTGGGCTACTCAAAATGAAACAACTCCAAGACTTTGTAAATTGTGGTGGAGACCCATTTTCCATCCCTTTTCTTTCCTTCTTCGCCTCCTCTCCTGAGGCATTGAGCATAAGAGCATTTCCTTTTCAGTTATTTTCTCTGAACTGAGCAGAGGGGAGAAATGTCACATTTGGGAATAAAAAATCTGGCAAGAATGAGAAAAAAAAGAGACAGGAAGCAGACAATTATCCTGGTTTGGTAAAAAACTTGCTTATAGGGGGTAAAATGGTTGTATTGAAAAGGGTTCTGAACTGCTCTGAATTGGGAAAGTTTTCACTGGTTTTACAGTTGGGCCCTTGTTGGCAGAAAGACCTCAAATGTAGCAGTAAAAATCCTACATTTGTCACTTTTCAGAAACTAGCAGGAGTCTCTCTTTCATCTCAACAGGAGTGTCTCTTCTTTGATTTTACTGTCTGCATTACTGTGTAGGTTCTCCCTTCTTTATCATCTGCTCTCTGTAACAGGGAGATACAGCACATCATTAAGAACAAGTAAACACTATAAAAAAAAATTCCCCCTCATTGTCACTGCATTGTTTTGAATTGGATTATTGACTCTTGAATAATGCCAGGGTTAGAGAGAAGCAGGCAGAAACTAGCTTTGAACCCCTCTGGGTAAACAGCCTGCTTACAGCATCGTAAGAAATGGCTTTACTCTAACTGCATGCTCTAGGTGGGAGAACCTTAAGAGCTTTTCTCAACTGTAGCTCACACTCAGACAGCCCTGTTTGGGGCCACTTGCTGCTGACTAGCCAATTTTCCTCAAGGACTATAAGGAGCATGACATCACAGCACTAGAAGTTCAAGGAAGGGGCTCCACAGCATCTGTAGGAACATGGTGGGAATTAAAACACTAATTCTTGTTCTGTGACAGATAAAGGATCTCACAAAAATTCAGAGTGCAGCTGAGTTGTGATTTTTGAGACCATAAAATGGCTTCCTTTCAAAGGAACAGAGAGATGGGACACTCTCAGCAATGCTGGGAAGATGATGTTGTGTGAGTGGGAGGGAAAAATCACTTTAGTCAGGTAGACCCTGTAGCTCCAGGAGATAGGGGAAAATACTTCCTCCAAGCTCTGATCTAAGGAGACGATTCTGTAGTCCAGCTCAGGGTGCATTCTCTTGGGTGAGGGGGAAGATGAGGTCTCTGTCAGACACTGCTACCAGGTTGTCTCAGAAAAGGGAACACGAGGAAGAGTGTGAAGAAACTAATGACCTTTATTTAAAAGGAAAGGAAATAAAAAGTAAGTAAATTGTAAATTTGCTGGTAAAGTGGCCCCCTGTGAGTCTTTCACAGACCAAAGCTGGCATGTGAGGTTTTTTCTCACAGCTCACCTGTCCTTGGGCTCAGGATATGATGGGACTTGTTCAAATAGCCATTCCTCTGCTACTTTTGAATGAGTCTGCTTTCAGTTCTGTGTGTAGGCACTTTCTCTTTTTTTGTATCAAGAAGCACCATGACATCTTTTAAAAATCTGTCCTTGCCATTTTCTAGCACAGAGAAGATGCGATCTCAGTTTCTTGAGAGATGATGTGCTCCTGCTGTTTATTCCCTGCTTAATCCTCCAAGTGTGACATCAGTCATCTCCATGCAACTCACTGAGACTTCCCAGGCACAGGATTATCGATGATACGGACTCCAGTGGGGAATGCACAGCAGGAGCAGATGCATGGTAGAGGCAAAGAGAGAGAAGCCTGTTTTCATGCAAACATGAACCCATAATAAAGTGGTTTTTTGGAAGACAAAAAGTGGAAGAAGCAAATATGCAAAATATAGGAAATGCACCTGATATCCTGAAAAAAGGAATTGTCAGTGATCCTGGCAATTACAGTTCCATTAATTTAAATTCTATCCTTGGGGTGAAAATGAAGCAAATATGAGAGTTAGGAGGAAGAAAGAGAATCACTAAACAGCTGGAGATAAAATTTTAGTAATGTAATTTCAGTAACATGACAATGGGTTCTCAGCCCGGTTGGATCCTCTAGGCACCACTAAAATACAAATAATAAAAAAATAAATCTTCACAAACAGATATAAAAGGGTTTAAAATAATTAAAGTAGTAATGCCTACTGGAAATTCAGTTGCTACACTGCATTTTGGTTTTCCATAAAGTATTTGATATTGCATCTCCCATGAATGTACTTGAATAATTAATTGAGATTGGCTTCAGTAGGAGTACTGCCATGGGGTCTACAAATTGGCAGAAAGAACATTAGCAAATTGTAATGATAAATGGCAGTGTTTGAATTTGGGGGAGGCAGCTCCTGGGGTGCCACAGGGACTGGTGTTATGTCCTACCTCATTTATCACCCTCATTAATTGGTCTGGAAGAAAAACAAACAGCACATTAATGAAATTCACACTCAATGCTGAACTGAGGAGTAGTTTTGAATCCTTGTAGGGATGAATAAAAAGCAAAATCAAAAACATTAAGAAAAAAAGTGAGGTTCAAGGACAGAGAATTAATTTTTTTTTTTTAAGGAAGTAATGCAAGTGCTACATCTTGCTTGGAATATTTAGGGGGGAAATACTGACAAAAAACTGATTACTTTAAGAAGCCAGGTATTCTAAAATGTGCAAGAATGTGTTCCCTGGAAATGCATCCAGTCTTAATTACAGATCTCAAGTGATGAATTGTAATTGTATGTTAAAGGTTTAAAAACAAAACCTGAAAAAAAACCCAAATTGACCCAGGAGAATTGGTTTATTGACTAACTGCAGTACTGAGTGATCAGTCATTAGGCAAAGTATTTTATTACCAATGTTGTGGCAACTGTCTTGTTCTGGTGTTTTTTCTTCTCTCTCCTCTTTATATGTGTTCAAACCTTAGCAAACCTGAAGGCTCTTTTTATATTTTCCTTTGTTTTTCTCTTGTTTTGTCGTTTTTGTCTTCTGCCTATTTCTGATTCTCTTTTCCTGATATGATCTGAAATTAGTCGCCAAGAATTAACTTCTTGGACAGACCAATTACTTGATAGATTGAAATGCTTCCAGAGGCCAAATCCATCTGCTGCTCAACAGCCCTGAAAGAAAACTTCTTGCAAAATAGTGGTAGAAGTATAACAAGGAATTTTTGTATTTTCCTTTTGATTGTTCTTAGTATAATATAAAGCACATTTCGATTCTAAACTTAGCACATGCTTGGGTTTTCAGGACTGTGCCTGGGTAATTGAATGCTTTCACTTAAGTATGATTCTCAGATTCATGTCTTCCTAGATTAAGTAGTAAATGTAAATCAGAAAATATTTCTCAGTGTGGCGTACTGCTTTAAAAAAGTCAAAATACTTTCCGTTTCCTGCACAGAGATGTGGCATCATTGGCTGTTCAGGATTCCAATGGTGTTGCCACCAAAAGGTTGACCAAAGCGCAGAAGAAACAACGAATCCATATTCAGCATTATGTCATCAATACCTTCCCAGAAAAAGGTAGCATATACTCCTTGAGGGGTATAGTACTGGTTTTTAGGGGGAATCACGGTATAACGTATCCAGAGGAACTTTCCATCAGTTTGACAGCTCTCCAGCACTGAAACTTCCTCTCCCTTGGCTCTTGGAAGTGTTGCAATGAAAGGTGGTAGAATCACAGGATCATCAAGGTTGGAAGAGACCTTCAAGATCATCTAGTTCAACCACAAATCCAGCACCACCCTAATCACCCCTAAACCATACCTGCAAGTGCCACATCCAGATGCTTCAAATCCTTCTGCATCTTCATTGCCTTTCTCTGGACACTCTCCAGCACCTCTGTCATGGTTGACACTGGGCACAATGCCAGTGCCCCATGAAAACATATTTTTACCAATAACTGCTGTGAGATGTGATCAGGAACAGAGCAGAGCAGGCTCAAACTTAGAAATAGAAGAAAAAAAAAACTTTATTAATCTACATTAAAGGAAAAGAAACACGTAGGAAACAGAATGAAAACTCTCTAAAACATTCCTCCTCCTCCCAACTTCCACCCTTCACACAATTAGACAAAACCTTGGATTTCCTGATTGGCTAACAATACTCAAATAATCAATTCTCGGTCCATCAAAGAAGAGGGGAGTCTCTCTTGTAAACCATAGTGTCCTTCCATGTCTGGTGCTCTCACCACCATCCATGGACCAAAACTGCCCTCAGGATTCAACGATGCTTTGCCAAGTACCACAGGCTCCTTTTTTGGGACAACAGTCCCCCCCATTTTACAACCCCTGGGGCCGAGGGT
>WEIT01034728.1:25709-63864 GCA_013389985.1 Dryoscopus gambensis
TCGGGAAGCCTCACAGCAACTCCAGGACTCCCACAGCCGGGAACTTCCCCCCACTTCACTCCTCGGCCGGCACAGTCTCTCTCTCTTGGGGTGGGGGGGGCAAAAAAAACCATCTCATCGTCTCTCCACCCTTCCACCCTGCAGAAGCTGGCTCAGTTCCATTTCCTTCCACCCTCTCTCTCTCTTCAGGCTCCGGCCTACCCCTCTGCTAAGGCCGCATGGCTTCAGGCCTCATGGCTGCCCCTCCTCCACCCAGGCCCAGGCCCAGCTTCAGGCCTCAGGCTGGGCGGGGGGAGGAGATCTGCTCCCTTCTACGACCGGAACACAAGAGGAAGTCCCTCTGGGATTCTCTCCTTTATCTCCCTATGTTCTCAGAGGTGACAAATCTCTTCAGTGGTCATACCAGTTGTCAATATTCAATCTGACCACTGATTGGTTTGACTATAACTTCCTTAAAAAACTCACTTCCTTTTCAAACCAGGACAACCTCCTTGTTGTGAGGGGCTCAAAACTGATTCAAAGTGCAGGCTCACCAGTGCTGAGTACAGGGGAACAACCACTGCCCTGGTCCTGCTGGCCACACTGTTGCTGATCCAGGCCAGGATGCCATTGGCCTTCTTGGCCACCTGGGCACACCTGGCTCACGTTCAGCTACTATCGACCAGCACCCCCTTTCTGCTGAGCAGCTCTCAAACCATGGGGGAATCGGAAGCAATCTCATTTAAGACATTCTGCAGCAGAGCAGATGAACAAAGAAGCTTTTCTACATGGCTGCAAATGCAGCTGGCATTTCCTGTGCTGTTCTGAGCACCACATCATTGGAAAGGTACTGAAAAGCTGGAGGGACTTCAGAGAAGAGGCACAGTTATTATTATTAGGTAGTGGAAAGGCTTGATTGCTATGGAAAGATTAAAAGAGCAAACTATGTACATCTTGGCAAAGCAACAACTAAGAGGAGATATGATAATCACTTCCAAATAAATTCAAGGAAAATCCCAAGAGGAAGGGCCTTTGTACAGGCTAAGTACAATGGAGCATTGCATAATAGGATGAACTTCAGAGAAGAAAAACTTGAGAAGTTTGAATGTTAAGAAAAACTTCTTAACATTCTAATAATGGAAGATGTGGAAGATCTCTGGAGAAACATTTCTCCAGGACTGCTTAGACTATACTGGTCCCAGTACAAGAGGAGTTCAGCAGCCATTCCACACAGATCAAGAGGGAACACTCTCCTGAAGTCAGATGGCCTCTTCCTAAAGCCAGAGACCCTAAATAGCTAGCTGCTAGTTTTTGTGACAGAGCCATCCTCTTGTCTTTAAGACTGCCATGGCGTGTGTTGTTCAGTAAGATTATCACCGGTGCTGCAAGCACTGCCAGCCCACTCACTGCTTCAGCAGGGGGCTGTATTCCAAGAGAAAGGCCATCTGTGAGATGTATTCAGTGAAGGTTTCCTTTATTATAGAGTTGAGTCCATGAACATATAATAAAGAACAAAGGAAATGGACGTGGCATTGCCCAGTATATTACAGTAAAACTGCTGAATTATTTGCCAAAGGAAGACCTTGACTGAAATATTGCAGCAAGGATGTTTGAAAAGTATCTGCTGGCTCACAGCCATTATCAGAGCTGGATTAGTAGACATGCACAGTAAACTGCTGCCTACCAAATACGTTGATTTGCCAGGAAGGGCCAAGAGGGATGGGCTTTTTTTTAATTTATACAGAACACTTCAGATCTGGCTATGAACAGGATTGCAAGGTCTCCCCCATTGTGTCAGGTGCTGATCTCTGCAGGAGAAGAACTGGAAGAGCAGAAAATAGCTTTTCAATAGAAGAATCTAGGATACATTAAATAAGACATTACTCACTGGGTCATATGTCCATTTCTTTAGATGCAATGGCAGTAACAGCGAACTCTCCAAGCTGCTCTGCAGTAACTCTCCTAGTTATACCCCATGATACATGTGAGGTAATTTACTTAGGGGTGGCCTTACAGGCGAATGAAGGCACTGTAGCCAACTCTACTTGATCCTGGCACAGCTGAACTCAGCAGCCTGAGGATCCCAGTTTCCCTCTGTGCCTGAGCTCTCTCAGATTACCTCACATTCATTCAGGGATGAGTGCAGAAGTTACTGGTTACCTCCCTGTCAGTTAGTCAAGTGTCCATAACCCAGCTAAGCAGCATATTTTCCCAGAGGAGCTAGATATTTCCATTACCTTTTTGTTCCTTTATTTACCTGAATACTGACTCCCTGCTTCTATTTCTTCACCTTCCCTAGGCCTGTAGAATAACTGTAGTGTTAGCAATTCTTCATGGGAGAGCTGCTGATGCATGTGACAAGAAATAGTGCTAATGGTGATGTCTGTTAGCCTGTAAAACAGCTCCCGCAAGTAAACTGGTGGAAGTCTCATCACTTGGATGTTTTAAAGCCATCCTGGACAAAGCACTGTAAAATATACTGCAGGGAACAATCTTGGAGTGGCGGCAAGATTAATAATGGATTACTCTCTCATTCAGCCTAGAAAAAAGCCATGTGAGGGTATTCAGAATACTCCAGGGATGTGCTGGTTTGCCTTGTCCTTCCAGGGGTCTATAGTGACAGGGCTCCTGAGCAAACTCTAGGTTAGATTTGTCTTTGGGAAGACAAATTGGGAAGACAAAGGGAAAGGGGAAAGAGCAAATATGAGAGCATGGTATGTTGCATATATTGCCCTGACCACCCTTTTTTTTAGGACATTCCCCTTCACTGCCCCGGTGCTAGTCACCACTCTCACACTGCTAACCTTTCCCCTAATTGAAACATTTCTTTGCTCTGACCAGCTTCACATCCACCTGCAACAGTCCTGAAAATCCCGTGCTTTTCATCTTTTAGCTCCACTTCCCTGTATGTTGTTGCTGGAGTCATAGGTGAATCTATGGTTGGCTACTGAGAAAAGGCTGCTGTGCTCAACCCCCAGTAAACCACCCTGATGGTTTTGTACAGATTTGGCAAAAAATACACACAATGAAAAGACTAACAGTTCATAGAGTTACACCACAGTGCAAAGAGCTCACTTTAAACTCAGGAGCAGAGAACATAAAAGTCACAGTGATTAGTCTCTGCTAACCTGACAGGGAATGATAGACTTGGTAAGTGATGCTACTTTTCCACTCCCTGTTTTATAACACACCTTTAAATCAGGTTAAGGCTCACAAGACAGGAGCAGTCATTGTAAACCATGTTTGGTTAGGCAGTGTCCTGCACTAAAATAGCTTTCTGAGCCAAAAGGAGGCAGGGGTTCATTTAATTTCTACAAGAAGAGGCTGAAGGAGCTGGACTTTTCAGCCAGAAGAGGCAAGGCTGAGAGGCTCTAACTCACCTCCACTACTACTACTACTGCCGCACTGCTATCCACTGGCTACCAAACTGGCTGGATAGCCAAGCCCAAAAAGTGTAGGTAAGTGGAGTTGAATCCAGTTGACAGCCAGTCACTACTGGTATTCTCCAGGGCTCAGTATTGGGTTAGTCTGGTTTAATATCTTTATCAGTAATTTAGACTGGATATTAGGAAAAATTTCTTCAGCAAAAGGATTGTCAGGACTTCCCAGGGAAGTATTGGAATCATCATCCCTGAAGGTATTTAAAAGAAATGTAGATGTGGCACTTAGGGAGACGTTTTAGTGGTGGACTTGGCAGTTCTGGGTTAACAGTTTGATTTGCTGATCTTACAGGTTTTTTCCCAATCTAAATGGTTCTATGATACTAAAGAGCGTGCATGGTAAAAAGACAAGAGGCAAAGGTCATCATTTGCAACAACAGGAATTTCAATTTAATGTTAGGAAAAAAATTTACCATAGGTGTGGTGAAAGCAACACAAGAGTGGCCCAGAAGATTTGTGTAATCTGGGAGATTTTCAGTGCTCAGGTAGGTAAGATCCTGAGCAACCTCATCCAAGTTGGTAGTTGGCAGCCCAGAAGCAAACCTTCTGATATAAATTGTTTTATTTGTTTCTGATCTTGCATTTTAAGATGTGGCTGGCTATTTTCTATTTCAGATAAAAGCTCCAGAACCCTTCTGAAAGTGTGGGTCAGGCACAGCAAACAGTGCCACTTGGGAAATTCTGGCGTGCAGTCTCTTCTGTGCCTCAGTTCTTCACTTATTGCACCATACACAAAGCTCAGTGCTGCTGTACTCCCCAGGTACTTGGAAGGGAGGAATTAAATACAAATGCTTTCCATAGAAGTGAAATTCTAGGTAGGAATCACATACACATAGACTCTTTAAAAAATTTAATACAGAATTTATTATTCTATTACTTGGCTTGCTGACTTTTTGCCTGTCAAAATGGGTCTTGTTGATTCCACTGTATCCCTGAAGACAGAAAACAAAGTTGACAAATGCCTGCCAGGCAGGCAGCACTAGTGCTGTCATTTGCATTTTCTCAGTGGAAAACTGGAATTTGTTGTCAAACCTGAAATTTCTCATGACAAAATTTCAGTTATGCAAAAAGTGTTTCTAGGCAGGACAGTCCTTAGCTAGCTCCTAATCAGAATATATCCTTTTTCCTTTTTTTTCTTTCTCATCCACTTAGCCTTTAAATGATTACAGCTCTTGTCATAAACTTACCAGGCAATGTAACATAATAGATCTCCTGTCAAGGCCAGGGCACCTAGGTTTTCCCTTAATAGTATTATTTTAAAATAATGGCTCAAGTGTTCAGTTAAAGCCAAGTGGAAGCTACTGCTTATCTCAGCTGCAGCCAGAGTTTGCTCTGTGACTTAAGGAAAACTTTAAAATTGTCATTTGTAAAATGAGAATACCCTTTTCTATCCAGAAGGAGAAGCAACTTCCTAGCCTGGAAGATCTGAGTCAGGTGCAGTTTGCAGCCCTGGCTGCTTCTGCCCTCTTCCTTCTCCTCCTCTCATTTAATGGGAAAGCATCACTCAACTAGGAAAGATTATTCAGAGAAGAAGGTAAAGTCAGATTATGCGAATTTATTTTGCTGATATTGTTGCTGCAACCCAACAGCTTGTTGCCTGAGGGTCTTATCCTTTGCTCTATGGGGTCATTTAAATCTTGCTGAAAAATTCCTCCTCTCTCTTAGCCCACATGAAACCCAGCTGCCGTTTTTCTACATCTTGGTCTCTGCTGCTTCATGAGTGATGTTGGTATAGCTGACAGTTACTTTCTTGCCTGTTGGAAAACGACTAATGCAGTGCTCCCCCTCCTGCCCCCATGCTCAGGAGTAGCAGTGTTAATGAAACTTTTCCCCCTGCTACAAAATAGCTCAGGCTCAGGCCAAATCTGACTTAGTTTCCAAGAATCCATCTCAGCAAGGAGCTCCTGTGGACACCAAGAAAGCTGGTGATGCTCAGCTGGTGGTACTCAGTCTTTGTAAACTCAACCTTGCTTCTCATCTTGCTAGAGTAAAGTGTGGAAACGCTCCCCATGTTTAGAGGGAGGTGGTTGGGAGGTAGGTGTGGGTGTGCTCCCCTTCCAAAGCCATTCTGCATTGACCTTGTGGTGTTCGTATTTCTCCACCCAAATCTGCTTCCTACGGGAGGACCGAGTTAGCCACAGGAAGGGAATGGGTCCTGGCACAGCCCTCGTAGACCCACAAACAGAGTAAAAGGCTTCACCTGGAAGATAGGCATGGCTGGCTGAATGCCAGCATTGTCTGATACTTCAGAGACAAACCAGAGACTCCAACTGAAATGCATTTGATGGCTGGAGTTCAGCCTCTGTTAGGCAAGAATCAACATTCTAAAGTGAACCAGCTTTGCACCTGTTTTGTCCCTGGCACCTCCTGCCTAAGTTAGGCCCACCCCTTTGGTAAAAGGTATCAGAAAAATAGTAATAAATCCTATTCAAAAAAGGCTTTGACTGAAGAGCTTTCTCATTTTCTTTCCTTGTTTTCTTTTATTTCTCTTTCTTTTCCTGTCCCCTCTATTGTCTGATTATTCTAGACAACTGTGTCTGATGGCCTGGGGGAATTGACTGTGGTCCTAAAAGTGTCCGTGAGGCTGGAGGGTGGGAGCATATATAAGTCTCAGATACATAATATGTGACACATACACATGTAAGTCTCACACGCCCTTGTGAAAGAGAGCATCTTAAGTGATTAAGTACAGAATAGCTGTGGCCTGTGTGTCCCCAGTTGCTGACTTTGCTGTGTCTCCTCGAGTCACTTCAAGCTATTCACCTGCTCCTGACAGTCCTCTCTCCTGACTCTCATGTCCCTGCTCCCACCCCTCCAGCAGCCCGTGTGGGACTTGGATGATCCATGTTCAAGGCCCTGCTTGACCATAAATTTTTGGTATACTATTGTTTGGGGGTTTTGTGCCACTGCCACCAGTGTGTCAGCTTGGCATCTGTACAGAGAGGGAGTAATTCTGCTTGCTCTGTGTTCCTGCGTGTGACTCCTAGGACAAGGCCCTACCTCCAGCTCTGAGCTGGGCTCACCCGGCTAAGCCCAGAAACAGATCACCCCTCACACCTTGCAGTGGGGTCCCACCTCACCACCTCACCATGCCCCTCTGTGGGGATGTGCCCTGAGTGACTGGTCATCACACTGACACAAACAATCCCAGCCCCTGAGGGGCTTTATGGCACATATCACATAGATGATGTACAGCACAGCATAGCTTTTCTTTTTCCTTTCTGTGGAGGTGTCTCCCCTGCCCCTGTATCCGAACTGTTCATCTCACCTTCCTTCAGAAGCCTGCTCTGTGATCAAGGGAGCTTTGTGTCACGTTTCACTGATGCCCAGTTAAAGCACCCAGGCTGGGATCACTGAAGAGAAAAACCTCCATTTGTTCTAAAGGCATCTCTCCAAATCTTGTCACAAGCAATCAGACAAACTTGGCAGAAAGAGCCTTTTGTTTTGTGTTATAAACAGAAAAAAAATAGTATATGATGTAAGCTCCTAACCATCCTTAAATCTGTTTATTCTGATATTTCCCTCAGCAGATATAATCAAAAAAAGGATGTTAGTCAGAATATTTTTCTCTCTCTGACTATCTTCCTGAATGCCTATTTTTAATTATAGCAGAATTAGGTGATTGCTGCTGTGGATTATGTTTACCTGAAGAATATGCACAGTGATGACTGTATTTTCATACCTTAGTATAAGCCTTTTGGCTTAGTAAAACATTACAGTTTTGAAATCCAATGTTCCAAAGGCAAAATATCCTGAAAAAAATTGTATGTCTTCAACAGCAACTTATCTGCACCTAGGCACCCTCTATATTTGAAGGTAATGTATTAACAAAAGCCTTAAGATGACATCTTATGTGTAACAAATGAATCTGAAATAGAAAACAGCTAATGTGTTCAAACTACTTTGGTTAAAACTGTGAATTTATTTTTTGCCTGATGCTAGAGCGATTCCATATCCCAGCCTGCAGATTTGATTATCGACACAAACAAAAAGAACTAGCCCTGGTTTGTCAGTGAAGCTGTGGCCAGTTGACCCTGGCTGGACGCAGGGTGCCCACCAAGGCTGTTCTATCACTCACCTCCTCAGCTGGCCAGGGGAGAGAAAATAAAGTGAAAGGCTTGTGGTTAGAGATAAGGACAGGGAGAGATCATTCACCAGTTACCATCACAGGCAAAGCAGACTGAACTTTGGAAAATTAATTCATTACCAGTCAAAATCAGAATAGGGTAATGAGAAAAAACCCCAACTTTTAAAACACCTCTCCCTCATCCCATCTTCTTCCTGGATTCAACTTCACTCCCCATGTTCTCTACCTGCTCCTCAGCTGCACAGGGAGTCGGGGCATGGCATCTGCTGTCAGTTCATCACATGTAGTCTATCACTCCTTCCTCCTCAGGGCGAAGACTCCTCACACTCTTCCCCTGCTCCAGCATGTGGTCCCTCCCACCAGACACAGTCTTCCATGAACTCCTCCAACATGGGTCCTTCCCATGGACTACAGTTCTTAAACTGCTCCAGTGTGGGTCCCTTCCATGGGGTCAGTCCTTCAGGAACAGAGTGCACATGTAGCAAGCCAGGAGGCTTGAAGCAGAGCTACATTTGAATGTGGAAGCCCCTGCCTATCCCTGGGAAGAAAGACAGACCTCAAACCCACTCCAGGTAAGGCAGGCAGCCCCACACTCCTTGCCGAGTCTTTGAGGCATGGAGGAGTAGGATGCCCTGTGCTGCAGCAATTCCTTGCCTGCTGGCAGGGCAGCAGCTTCTGAGTCAGCTCTGCTCCACATCAACAGGAGCTCAGAAGAAACCAGAGCCCAGCCTGCAGCAGCTAACAGGTGGTATCTGAGTATCTGCCAGAGTTCAGAGTCCAGAGTGTTGCTTGATGTGCTGGCTGTTGTTTGGGTTTGGGTTTTTTTGAACAAAACATAACATGATAGCATACTGTTTACTATAAAAACACTAAAATTAAAAGTTCTGGCATGGTTGGTGACCCACTACGAACATTGCTGAACTGTGAATCATGTTCTACCACCTGTTTGTTAGAAAGGTACCAAAAAACTGGACAGGAGAGTCACAAGATGCAATTCCAAGACTAGGGGTGGAGAAAAAATGAAAGAGCCCACTGCCTTTCAGGGAAAGACTTAAGGAGCCCAATCTGTTTCAGTTAATCAAAAATAAGATTGAGAAGCAGTGTGGCTACAGGGTATAATTACCCACATGGGGAGAAAATACTGGCTACAAAAGGGATCTTTAATCTAGCAGAGAGAGACATAAAAAGAAGTAATTACCCGAAGGTGAAGCCCAGCAAATCTAGCATAGTAATGGGGCACAACTTCTTAGGAGCACAGATGATTAATCACTGGAACAAAATACCCAGGGAAACGGTGGGTTCTCCATCTCAGTGGCCAGGTTGAAGGCTGCTGTGTAAGACCTGCTTTCAGCATGAGATGCCAGACTCCCCAAGGACACTCCTAGTGGAAACCTATGGCCTGTTTTTCATTTCACATCTACTTTACCTCAGGATCTCTTCTGCACAACAGCCTTTAATTCTGCACCAATAATGGTCACCTTAACTTTGCCACTTTTTCCGCTGCATCCTCCATGGCGAGTTCTGGCCATAATGCTTGGATGCCCAGCCTTTTGTTGCTCCTGACCACCATGCTCTCCTCGGCCTGGACATCTGCCCTATTTTCCCCACACCATACCATGACATCTCTCCACTTTTCTCCTTACAGCCTGCTCTGTTGCTTTGCACGCATCCCTACAAAAGCTGTCTGTGTTACCAAACAGCTGAAGGAACCAGGGCAAGGAGCCCCAAGACAAAATCTGTCACTCTCTGCTCTCACTTGCCACCTCAGAACATCCTGCCTAGTGACATCTACACTCTGAGAGACACGCAGATTCAGAAAGGGCTTCCCAGGCAGAGCTCTCCTTGTGCCTCCTCACACTTAGCAGCCTCTAGCCTTTGGAAAGTGTCTGCTCTGCCTCCCCCTTCCCACCCCAGCAGATGGACCCAAGGCATAGGAGTCAGGCTCGCCACCAACCAACACCCACTGCTTCCCTGGCAATATATTCCCTGCCACAGCCAGAGTGTTTGTAACCTGGGGAGTCCGTGCCACTCTGCAGGCAGGAGGTTTCACTGACCTGATACACTTTTGTGATAAAGTGGCCCACCTGCTGGCATTTCAGGGCCAAACAGGCTTTTGAGGGAGGCTCCACTGGTGAAGCTTATTTGCCAAGAGTGATGCAAAGCTCCAGTCCCACCAGTATCCTCCCTAAACTACTCTTTTTTTCATCTTTGGCTTGCAAGGCAACTTTATCTCTTCCTTCCAGGAGTGGACATGGCTAATGCAATCTTTGCATTTATCAGCATTGGCATGGATTATTAGAAAAAACCAAATCTAGGCCTCAGTTTAAGGTTGCCACTCAATTTTGGCCAGGGCAAAAAGCTGCTTTCTGTATGGCTGAAGCCTCAGAAGGCATGCAGAGCATCTGCCTTAGCCCCTTCTCTAGCTCTTCAATAGCCTCTGACATCAATTCAAAGTCTTATTTCTCAAAGCTGAAAGATTGAATCCCTTCTCCATGAAGGACCAAATTTCAATCTCTGCCCCTGGTGGACAGCTCCTCTGAGCCAATGCCTCTGAGAGTGGACAACGAAAGAACTCTGATGGAAGGGAAGTAAATCTATGTGGAAATTTTTTAATTGGGGATCAAGTGCACTCCCAAGCCTGGGGATCTCGAAGGGATGTCACTCAGCTTTCCTTGGAGGCAACTTTATTACCACCACTGACGCTAACAATACAAAAACCTTTTTTCTCCACTCATGCCCTCATTCCCTCCAAAGACAACAGCCTTTCATGCAGAGTGCTGGCCCCAAAAGGGAAACTGCAGGAGGACCCCTGAACTCTGTGTGGGAATTCATGACTTTTCTTCACATGAAAATTGCTTGGAGGCTGCAGTAATGGATGCAATATAAAACTCTACATATAATCAGGAGAACTTGACCCAGAGTTTCTAGGTCAGCTGTCAAAGCAATAAACCTAATTTCTTGCACTCTGGAAATGAGTGCTGAATAAGGGAATTGCACAGATGAGGACTGCAGCTTGTAGAAGAAGATGAAGTCTAACCCATCCGACTTCAACTTAATTCTAACCTCAAATACTATTCCAGAGTTCAGTCCAAAAGCACTGCCACTAGACCTGCATCATTACCATTGCCCCAGGAAGAGCTGCGTAAGATGTTGCAAATGAAGAGTTTAGGTGGAAGCCCAGGATTCTCCTGTGGCTTTCCTATCATCAAGATTCCTGAGCTTACACTTTTTTTTTTTCCCTTCTGGAGTTGGAAGGGCTAGGGGAAGTCATGAAGGAGCAATAATTCAGTACATTAAATATACATGCATGTGTATATATATTTACAAAGCGAGAGAGAAAAAGAGAGTTAAGAAACTGCAAATCCATGAGCCAATTACAATTGACTTTTCCCCCTTCCATCTTTTTCCATTTATAGTGCAGAATAAACCTTAAGCTCCAATTCCTAAGTAATCACTGCAGCAATTCCCTCTAGAAGAGAATCACTATTTACTGCTTGCATTCTCACCTCGAATAGAAAATATCAAACTGCAAACATAGAAGAACTGGGGTTAAAGAAACGTATCCCCATTTTTCTCAGAATGGCATGCCTGGAAGGTATATTGTCATGTAAAAACAGAATTGTGTATTTTCCACTGAATTTTCAGAGGGAAAAGAAGTCTAGTATTTCTGGAGCCCTTGTAGGTGATACTTGTGTCTTCACAGTTACATGGCGCCGAGTAAGGCCACAACCCAAACACTCTGTCACACAATCACTGCATGTTGATGCACAGCAAGGGGAGGCTGTGGTGATGAAACATTGAGAGATGCCAAAAAAGAACCATCTTAGTAACAGGTGTAACATCACCGGTGATATCAGCAGCCAAATATTGGTGATAATCTACTGGAAGTTACTAGAAATCAAGTATCAGAAGGTATAAAATTACATTAGGATCACGCTTGCATTCAGGATAACACAGTGATGTGTTTGCCATGCTAACACTAGTCAATTAACAAACCTTCCAGGCCAAACTACAACTGAAAAAAGAGATGCTAATCCAGTTTCTGAAGTGCAGCAGTGCACGAAGCGTGGGCTCACTCCATATGTTCTCTCCCTCCTTGCAGAGTAAACCTCAGTGTTGCTTTTGCATGTTTAATGACAGTTTTCTACAACTCACTGAGCCTAGGAAATACTGGAGGAGCTATGAGTGATTAAATTCAGCTGGAGCGAGGCCACCTCATCTCTCCAGTCTTCAAAGTTGGTGGAAAATGTGCACCAGTAAGAGATGAGGGTAGTAAGTTCTCCAGCAGCCTCTGAAAGCTGACACCCAGCTTAAAGTTTGCCCCAAAGAGGCTGTCCTTCATGTGGTCATGGCTCAGCCCCTGCCAGTCTACCTGATCTCTCTACAACGAGACTGAATGTTTTGTACAGTAAATAAATAACCTGAGGCTATGAATCATGAGGTTATTATTCCTTCCAGCCTTTCTGTTCCAATCCAGAGCAGAAACCTTCTAACGATGCCATCAGCTGCAAGAAAGGAAGCTTGAGTTATCATAGCCCCTGGAAAAAATAGTGTGTGTGCAGTACACAATTGCCTGTTTGTTCAGACAAGCAGGTGTTGTTAACAGCAAGCCCTGTGACTGCCTGTAATAAGGGAAAATCAGTTTGATACCTGCCCCCACTGCCTGATGAGAGCCAATGGGCTGTAATGCACCCACTCTTTTCCTTCCACTTACACACTAAGAGATTGATCACAAATGGCCCTTTGCAAATCATGAAAAATGAGACTTATTTGTGCCCAGCACAGTCCTATCATGCATTTACTCCATCTCCACAGGCCCCCCACCCGTCTCCCTCCCTCCCTGCCCTCCTAGAAGATGCTGTGTGAGTCAGGAATGTGACAGCTCACACATGGCTCTCCATTCCCAGCTCTGCCACATGGCTCTACAGGCCAGAACCCAGAGAGATCATAGCAGCTGCAGCACAGAACTTTCGGGCTTGTATACTCAGACTGGCATCCAAAATCTGTGCTAAGGGCCCATGAACACTGTGGTGCATGGGAGGAGGGGGTTGGTGTGTCAGTGCAGCCTGAATATGACACTGAGCAATTTAGTGAGCATGTGGATGTCCCAGGTTTAGCACTTGGGGTGTCCTGTCTTTTGGGAGAGTAAGAGGGCTCTCCCTAGCATTAAAGGAAGATGTTCCCATTCCCACTTTCCAAGGATGGAGAGTAGAAGGTTTGCCCCTATCCAGTGATGGGTTTGGGGCATTCTCTTCCTGGTGGAAAATCAAGTTTGCTTCTTTGCCTAGTAAAAACAGACTCATATGAATCTTTTCCAACAGTCATTTGAGTTGTTCAGCAACCTGCCCATCTTTTAGGCCTTCCCAACCCTTAGCCAAGGGTCAGACAGTAAGGAAGTACTTTTGCTCTGTTGCTCTCTACTCCATTGATTGGAGCATTTGCCTGGGCAGGAACAATGTCTGGGTTTAGCATTTTACCCTAAACAATTCTTGAAAAGTAAAGTAACAATTTCCCAAAGCTGAGCTTATTAGCTTGGTCACATAAATATGATTTGAATGCTTTCAAACTGGAACTTGCCTTGCAATGTGCTGCTGCACTGAGGAGATAACCAGATGGCAAATGGCTGGCTCTGATCCCTCTAGGCAAGCCCATCATTATGGGGAATGCCACAGAAGAGCAGAGAACAGAGCAGGTATGGAAATCCCAAGCGAGTGGCAGTGCTCTGATAGACCATCCCATACATACCTCTGGAGCTCTTACAAAAAATAAGCACGGATGTTACTTGTAAGCTCTTCTGCTGTGCTATGCTAACAAATGCTTGTTTCCTACCTACCTTTCAACATCTGTTGCTAACATATTGTCTCATCTTCACAACCTTTGGCAGATGCCTGCAAGAGTTACTCACAGACTGGAAAGCAATGCCCAGTAGAAAGAGTGTCCCCAACATTTTCCTTCAGTGGGCAGCTTCCCTATCACCTTTAATCGCTGTGGGATCGGACTCCTTTTTGTTTGCCAAAGTCTCACTGTCAGTTTCAGTGTAGGAATTGCAAACGTTCGTCTCTTGATTAATTGCCAAATACTTCTTCAGGAAGAAGGAGAGGGATGGCCGCTTATTGACAGCAGCCTGCATCCTGAACTAGAGATCTCCAGCTCCCACATTTTAGATTGCACCCTGTTTAGAGTGCAGCAAAGAGGCCATAAATTACAGTAAGCTATGAAGTCCAATCACAGAAGAAAGATCAGAATAAAATAGAGGAATATTTTTCTTCCCTGTCCTGTGCATGCTCCCTATTGATCAGTATAGCAGTAGGAGGGAAATGCGTACACCCCGAGAAGAGTCCTTCTTTTGCTGGGAGTCTGCATCCTTCCAACATATTTTAAGTTGTTGAAGCGTTTGAAATGTAGCCAGGTCATTAGGCATTGAGATTAGTTACAGGGTATCTCAGTAATAAAAAGGAGAGGCATGTAAACCTATTTTATAAAGATCTGCTCCGCACACAGGCTGTACACACTGTGGTCATTCAGCTGAAACTGCTCAAGGAATGTAAAGTTAAGTATTTCTGTAGGTCTTTCCGAGGTTGAGGTTGCAATGCAAAATTAGCAGGAAAAAAAGAAAAAGCCTTCACAGTGCATGATTGGTATATGATTTTCAAACCTTTATATCTCTGCTAAAGAAAAATCAATTTCCTTCAGGATAAGGCTGGGCACTGTGCAAAAGCACAGCTGTTTGCATGGCAAATCACAGTTTTCAACTTTCAGCCATTTTGCTCATAAGAGTAGTTGAAAAGGGTCACAAGATACAATGGGAGAAATGCATTCTGCTTTTCATTCTCACTTTAAAATGGTCTGAATACTTTATATATAAACTTTTCAAAACTATTCACCAAGTATGGCAAATTTTAGTCTAGAAGGTGGATGCTTCACAAGCTACAACTGCTGAAAACCACATTTTTTTAATAAACAACCGTTTTCCCTCTTAAATATAGAAATAGTTGTCCCTTACTTTAATACCTGGTACTATGTCTTTCTAAATATAGAAATAACACATCATTTTGCATCTAGTACCTTGAATCTAGGCTTTTAAGACTTCTAGGATGAAAAAGTGGCAAAATAAAAGTGACAAAAAATGAAGGAACTTGAAAAAAATTCAGGGTTTGTTTTTTTTTTTCTATTCACTTTTGAAGCACAAGAAGCATGAAAGTACTAGTGTTTGCAGGTGTTGCAATAAGGCATTGACTCAACTGGTTTTACAGTGAGATCATTCTGCTCTAATCTTGTAAGGATTTTAATGTGATCATTGTAAAGGATTTTTCTCAGGGCTTTTCCTACACTAAACAAGAGACCCACAGAGCATTTGGTAGGATTTCTTTTTTCATTTTTAATGGAATATATGGTATGGTTCCTTATGGCAGCACATCTGCTCCATAGGAAGGGTTGGTCCTTGAAATACAGGATGGGCACTTTCAAAAACCGCACATAAACTCTGGATTCTGTCAGATATTATTTTTTAACCAGGAACAAAGCAGCAATGGAAAAGCAACAGAAATGTCAACAAGCTTAACAGACCTTTCTGATAACCAGTCAGCACACAGTACCAGAGGATGCAAATCTGCTCCCAAGAAACACAGCTTGCCTTTCAGTTTGTATGTCATGAGAGAAATGCTGCCTTCTTTGTTGAGATACATAACTCCACCTGAGCTGCCAAAGATTTTCTCTTTTGTTTTTTGATTCCCTGATCTCTCTGAATAAATGTGTTTTTTAATATCAAAAAGGATGTAACTCTTGACCATTTGTACAGCACATGCACTGTCCTGAATTTCAATTTCATGCAGATATGTGTGAAATGCAGGAGCTGACGCACTAGAGATGCAGTTCTGCCTAGTCCGCTGTCCTGCCTTTGACAGCCACGGATGCACAGTTACAGCCAAAGAGGCAGTCCCAGCTCCACCCTCACCTCAGAAACATCGCACCTTTCTTCCAACGCTGTCCCAAAGCTTCCACAGCCGCCGGGGACCCCAGACCCTGCCTGTACAAGCACTGCACCCCTCGTTTTTGTTATGAAAACCCTGGTATCCCAGAATCACCGCTAGGTGACAGAATGGCAGGGAAAATGCCTTTCAAGAGCAGAAGTTCACAACCAAACGAAAAGATGTCCCACTGTACCACCTCAGGCAGACGCCATGGTAGTAGCAGTAGCAGTACAGATGCCAGTAGCGTTTTTTTCCTTCCTGCTTCTCTTTGTACTGCTCTGGAGTGGCTAAGTTGATACCAACCATGCCTCTGTTGCCATTTGGGCATATGAGTACTTCAGGATGTGGCAGACTTTGCAAGGATGCGAAGTGACATTCAAGGCAGATCTCACCCTAGGGCAAAGAAGCAGAAAGTCAATTCAGGCAAATATTATCGAGTGATTTTAAAGCATTTGTTGTTCTTAGTCTTTCAGGTAATAATGACTAACAGCTTTTGGGACAATTGCACAAAAGGTGCCTGAACTAGGACAAAAAGTAATTTTGAAGGTGTACACAAAGAAAAAGGATAAGGAGGAATGGAAATTATAAAGTAACATTTATGATTTATGAAAATTCTTCATTTTACTGCTAATCATAATTGAGTCCTGCTGCTTATAACCTTATTGTAATCAAAGGGTTATATTAATTTCTTGCATAGTTATGTGCACATAAGTCCAATTGAAGCTAGTAAGTGTTTTATGCTTGCTATGAGGAGCAGAGGTGCCACACAATTAAATAATTTACTACAGCTGCACTAGAAACAATGAAAATGGCCTAGAATGTTATAAATGTCGATAACATTGCCCAAGGATGTATAGCATTGTCCCTTTGACCTTTTGCTGGGGGTAAGACAGAAATGGTCATAGATGTTGGAGGCAATGGGAGGACAGGTTTCTTAAATACAGCTGTCACAGGGCACCTCAGGAGGCAAGGATAATGCAGAAATCAGGAAAAAAACCCTGGTTCCAAAGCTGAATTCTTCAGAATTTCTGTGTCATTTTGAGTTTAGACAGTCTGATTTTGAAGAAAAGAAACAGCAACAGAACTATCCTTCCCCCTAATTCACCTTAGAAATCAGCATCATTGTCTTCTCAAGTGAGATACAGCATTTAATGAAGGAGCTGTTACCAGTAATTAAAGCATCCAGATCTTCAATGCTTACACAGCACACAGAAGCTCATGAATGTTGCAATCTGGAAATAAGGACAGATATCCAAATCTCTATTTAGTTAACAAAATAAGTAGCACTTGTTCTCAGATGTGCCAGACCCACCAAGGCTCCAGTCTAATTGCTATCAGAGGCTGTGGACAAACATCCTCCTTCAGATCCAGCTGTGCTGCTGGGTGTTACCACTGCAGCTGCTCATCCGTGGTGCTCTCCGTCCTCTTCCCACCCCTTCCCTCCTCTAGTGTTAAGCACCCTTTTGAACCAGCCCACACAGCAGTTTGTGTCAGCATTCCGTAGTTTGTGCCAAGCAAATTCATTTGGCTCAGTTTAAGTGGTTTAAATAGGAGGTGGCAGTAGTGATTGTAGCCCTGAGGCACAAACTTTGGGCAGCAAGGCAAGGATAAATGGTCATGCAGCAGCCACCTGGGAGCTGATAAAGAGAACTAAGAAGCTCAGGTGCAGAATAAAGGTCAAGTAGCAGTTCAGATCTAATAAACCTTTTTTGGTGTAAGAAATTAGTAAGATGGGTAAGAAAAACTCCCGTGGAATTATCTGCACTGGGTCACTCCCACAGGCTGGACATATACTGGACCAATAGATCTTGTGCCATCCTATATATCTGATTTTCCAGCTTCTCTGCTCTTCTGGGATGTCTCATCTGCAATGAATGGAAATACACTGTTCAAGTATGGCTGCCATCCATCCAGAGTACTTGGGTCACATTCTTTGTTCCTCTGCCTGTACATGCTGAAGTACCAGTGACCTTCAAAATCTTTGGGGTTTGGTATTTTTTAGGGATTCAGATAAATATTTCTTGTCAAGTATCATTGCTTAGCATAATCAGTCCAGAAAAACATGAATTTTCTGCCTCTAAGACACACCCTTAGCAGCTGTGATGCAACCAGAGAGTGTCTAGCTCCCCATATCTGGTGTGGGATTTCCCATCCAGGAAATCCCAGTCCAAACTGTGACAGGAATACCTGGATGAAACACATAACTCAAAAAGTTTGACTGGTCCCAAAAAACTGGTTCTACTGTATTTGTAGAAGCAGTATTTGCACCTCCAACATATGTTCTCTTTTGGTCAGTGGCTCTAAAGAGCAAATCTGGCAGCCTTTCTCACACAGGAGGTGATTCAGGATGACTTTATCATCTCTCCCCTTTGCCCAGCTCCAGCTGTTTGAAGATGCTGTTATGCAGTGTTTGCTAATAATATTAATGTGTCAAAACGGTGGCAAGACAAAAAAGTAGCACCCATGCAAGAGACAGCCCAGTCTCCACATCCCTGCCTTTGGGGACCTGTGTCCAGTGATGCATGAGGCATCCCAGCAACTTTCTCATAAAGTGAAACTCGACTTCAGAGAAGTTGGGAATCCCCATCCAAATCAGAGGACCCGGCTGGAGAGCTGGGGTGTGTAAGGAAGTGCAGTCAGTGAGAAACCAAATCAAGAAAGTATTAACTAAAGTCACCTCGCTCTCAGTGAGGACAGGTCATAATCCTCCCTGAGTCCGTCTGGGAACATGAGAGCTTAAATAATGAATCTCGAGGTCTCCTTTGTGAGGCACAGTAATGTGACACCTGTTATCTCTCCTCAGCTCATCCTCTGCAGCTGACTGATTCCCAGGGAACAGCAGTGAACTTTCAGATTCTCCTCCAGTACACAGAGGAGCAAGGAGCGTCCACCAAGGAACTGTTCCTATATTTTCAGTCCCCTCCTGTCCTGCCCCAGTCAATTATTCAGTTGTAATAGAGGCTGTCAGAAAGTGACAGTATTCTGGCCCAGAGCTTGCTCCATTCAGAGAGGTGAGTGAAATCTGGGTTTCTCTCAGTTTTAGCATCCTCTAGATTAAATTAAAGAAGGCAATATTTGTGTTAACTTACCTCATAACCTGAGGAAGGATTTAAACAATCTGAAACCTCAGACAACTTCAGAGAGAAATTCTGCAGTTATGCCTCATAACCCTGAAGAAGACAGTGTGAAGGCTTATAATAACAAGCAGCCCTTTTATGTATAGATATGCTGATTCTAATTTCCCCTACCTTTACAATGGGATGGGACATTAAGGTGAAAGCAAGTACTATTTTTGACAATTTTTTCTTGCTGTTATGACAGGGACAGACTTACAGGGAGAAGGGTTGATGAGGCTGTAGCTCTGATTACAGCATAAACTGGCTGCCAGGTAGTCTCTTAGCCACAGGTTTGGGAGTGGCTGCTCCTTTTTCCCCACTTTCTTGTGGTCACATTCCACTCAACTCTACACTACTGAAACTTGTTTGAAGACCTTTCTGCAAATGAGAATAAAAGGCCATATACATTTTCTTAGAGCCTTGTTTGTTTTGTTTTGCAACTGGCAGTGAACAAAATTATTTCTATGGTTCCAGTTGTGTTCCAGAGTTCATTCTGGAAACTTTCTGGAGAGCGATTGGAAAGCAGAAGTGATCTTCTTGTGGTCAATAGAACCTGCACGTTCCAGGGTGCTTCAAAGGCTTTTGTCCTCATGATATGAAATAGTAAGTAGTCCTTTAAGAAGCTCCACTAAATCATGTCCTCAAATAAAGAAGTTCTGCTGTGTACAATGTTACTAATTTCCTTTGTACAAGAAGAAAAAATATTAAGCAGTGGTATGAAGGACACCTACAGTATCCCTCCTTTATGACTCATGTCCGCCCATCTTTACAGCCTTTTATTCTGGACTCACTGTTTGGAGTCTTTTCTGCTCTTCCCTTCCCAGAAAATATTTACACTCTGAATGGCTTGATTTGTAAGGACAAATTCATCTAATTCACTGTAATTAGGAACATGGTAAACTTCTACTCAGGTACAAAAGATGAAAGGTAACAGCTAGCAAGTGATTATTTCTATCACTAGGTTTCTGTATAGAATTTCACACAAAACATTACTGCTCTTAATAGCTTGAATGTCTCAAAAGAAATCCATGGTTACTTGATTAACACTGTCTGAATCTTTTCACAGACTGGATGCTTTTCAAGAAATAATATTTGAATCACCTTCCTTAATGAAGAAGAGAAGATCAGTACAATGTGCCAGTTCTGTTGCTTAGGCACTCAAAGTCGGCACTGGCTTCACTTTAGGGTTGCTCACTTTGACTGCAGGATGCTGAGGCCCTGATCCAAGAAAGCAATGAAGCACATGGGCCTAAACATAAGCCTGAAGGTACTTTTTCAGACTGTCTTGTGTTCAATGCCATAATCCTGCTCCAAGTACCTTGCAGAAACAGTATGGGAAAACCAGAAGGGAAGGGAGACGGGTGTTATTTGCAAACAGTTTTGACAAACAATTCCCATTGTGGAACAGCTGACATTACACAGAATCTGCAGTGGTGGTCTCCTGAGCAAATCCAGGGGATGCAAATCATTTACATCAGTCTCCTTAAGTGTCTGGAGGATCAGGAGGCACAAAGCCATTGTACTGAACTGCACTACATTGGACTGCTGTAACTGGCACCTCTGAGCACAATAAGCCCATTGAAGCAGGGATCCTGCTACTAGTTTTGCTTTTCCTCCTGTGAGATCTGTGACAATCAGTCTAAAATTACACGGTTAAAATGATCCCTGCATCCACTGAGAGGTGGGAAGTGGGAACTACAGACAGATGTGGAGCATGGGAATTTTCTAAGCCCAAGTTCACCCTTTGCCAGAGTCTGGCAGGCTGTTCAGGCACCCATGCAGCAACCCCAGGCATGATGACATCTGTGAACAGAGAGAGGATTCATCTCCCTCCAGTTTCTCAGGATCTATGGCCAGCAGAATCTGATTTGCCCTGTCTGCAAGTCTTCTGGGATGAGAAAATAAGAAACCTTGACCTAAAGGAATGGGTCCTGGCGAGAGAAACCACAGATTTCAAGGTTCCAAGACTGAGAAAATTCTGTGAGAATTGTCAAGATCTTATGGCTGTGCAGGGACCCAGTAAAGCAGGAGTGTGCCTGTGCAACATCAGTCTGTACACGAGGGACAATGCATGGGTTTGGATGCAGTAAACTAGGCACACCTCATTTGTGGGAACACTCTTAAAGAAGAAATTGTTGCATTTTGTTTCAAGTTAATTGTGTGCATATTTCTCATCAGTATCCTATCCAATAGTCTATTGGAATCTTTTTTGGGTTTTTTTTCTTCAGCTGCATTCCTATTCTTTGCAGAGACAAAATCACTCATGAATCCTAAACAGCTTTTGCACAAAATCAGCTCAGCTAATGAAAAAACAGAGAAGATTGCCATAATCTCTTGAATCTAAGGAGTAATATAGAGCACTGATTCTATCAGGATGAGGAAGAAAGAAAGACATGAGAAAGATGGCCAGGTGCATTATGAATTTTTTGCAATATATTTCTTTAAAATATGTGGGGGAGGGAGAGGTGACAGTATTTTAACAATACCATTATTTTACATCATTCTTCTCCTCATTACTTATGGACAGGCTGATGCTGAGATTTAGCACAGGAAACAGTTTTAAGAATCCATATATTCTTGGCTACAGTTCATGCCCTCAGACTGTGCCAGAACACCAACTGAATGTTAAATATCTAACCTAGCTATGCATTTTTAATGCAAACTTTACCATCACACTGAAATAACACTAAGCACTAATGGCAAGTCTTTTTCCTTTTTAACACAAATAGAAGACAGTATCCAGAAACTGTACTGAAACAGTAGGTGTAGTCAAAACATATACACTGCAAAAACCTATGATTTCCTCCCAGAGACAATGTGCCATTCACAGTAAATGGCATGAAATTAGATGTGACCATGCCTGCGAATAAGGTTTGCTGGACTGGGAGCTCTTCATTTAGAAGATTTAGGCAGGCCTGCAATTTATTCCGGTGCTGCCCATCTGTATGCCTCAGCTATGCCACTTGAGGTGTATTTGTCACTGAAGGCAAAATGAGCGATGGCTCTTCTGCCAATGCTCCACAGACTTGCTGTAGATGCAGAGGTGGAAATCACATCAGCCTGTCAGCTCTCCCACACCAATCTGGTGGCCGAGCAGCCCACCAGTGAGGCTTTTTTGGATCCAGGCCTTGTTCTAGGGTCTCTGCACAGCAGCGCCCTGGGGTGTTTTGAGGCACTAACTTGGTCAGAGATCTCTGAGCAAGCACTGCTTTGAGTAAATGTTCCTTTAGAAACTATGAGGATTGTTAAGTGAAATTAAACAGAGGGACATCTCTTCTTTCTTTCCACGGCCTCTCTCATTCAGTTAAGCACTGATGTCTTCAAGGCAGGGATTCTTCCTGTGTTTGTACAGATACAGCACAGGGCACCTTCTGTTTCAGTGGCAGCTGCTAAGCATCACTGCAATACACAATAATTAATATGAATTAATTGTATATACCAAAGAAATCAGATGACTAGCAGGTCCTACATACCCACTTCTGAAAAGATGATTAGCTCTTTATTATTCTCTCTGCTTTTAAATACGTGTATAACTGTATATACATATTTCTTCTCTATGGAAAAATTTCAGTGTTTGACCACTTTAAAATAAGGTATATAAGGCTTGAGATCTGAAAAGAATGAGAGGGATGTTCCCAAGCCATGAAATTTTCAGGATTTTGAAATGGTGTCTTCCATTTTTAAAATCATTTCTAGAACATACTAGGCTTCCATTACTGCACAAGTCTTTGATTCATTAAGCTTTTGAAAGCAAAAAAAAACTCAGTGAAAGGGAAGAACTGGCGATCATCTGCTACATAAGCAAATTAAAAAAAAAAAGAGAGAGATAATCTATATCCCTGCAAAAGATTCCACCAAACACAGTCCTCTTCTTCCTGCCTTCCTAAAACATACAGCTTAAAGGATTCTTTCATTGGTATTGCCTTTTGCAATATTCTGCTTTGGGTTTGCCTGCTACTAATTTAAAACATGCTTACCCCAGTAGTGAAGACTCAGTTCTGAGAAGCCATGCTTCCTCACTGGCAGAAGGTCTTTCTCCAATAGACAGGGATGAAACCCTGCTGGAAGGAAGCAGTTACAGCTCTGCAGCAGTTTACTAATGACCTAAAGTGGGATCCCTACCCTAAATCAGGCACCAAACAGAAATATTTCTGTTTCTAATGCAAATGATGGGGTTTTCTTACTCATTCTGTCACTGAGACACATGAAAAGGATGGGTGCTCTGTTATGTACCAAAGGCAAACAGTATCACATTTATTTTCCTCAGGGAAATTAAGTTCTCATCTCATGTCTTTAGGCCAAGGTGTCCAAACACCATCTTAATTTCCTATTTCAGATGTTAAAGAGCAAGCAAGGTGACTTGTGGTCCTGATGCCTTAGTTGTTTTTTTCTGGAACATGGTATGTATTTTGTCATTGTTTCCTCTGTCAAACTCATACAATGGACACGCTGTGATAGGAAGAAGTACCTCAGCTGCCTAAAGAACCAGCACCTAGTTCTCAACACCAGCTAAAGTTAGTTGAAATGATGCCCAGTCTCAATCACTGCTGCTTTCTGGGTAGCTCAAAGATACCTGTTATAAGCTGCTCGTGCTGTGCCAGCAGTCTTGCTTCAATCAATGCAACACCTCGCATGGTGAGACATGACCCAGCTAGAGGGAGAACTGATTTTCCTGTTCTTGAAATCAATGAATTCTGCCATTGATTTTCCTTGGGACCAAAATATATCTTTATCTTCAGGATAATGATATAAGTATGGCCTTGATGGTTAAAAGCAAAGGTCTGTGGAGTCCAAGAGATTAAAAAAAAAAAAAAAAAATATGCAGAAGCAAGGCTGGGATAGAGTGATTATCCCCATTCCTTTCCAGCAGCTAGAAAGTATGTTATTACCTGAGCTTGTAGGTCTGTCTACATCACTCAATGCAAACTTTTTGTGACCTAATGCCACCACATTTATTTAACTGTTGTTTTAATTTAGTTTCATTTGGGCTTTCAAGATTTCCTGTGACAATGAGTTCCACAGTGTCATCTCTTGAAAACATATGGTGCTTCTTGTAAATCAAGTGTCTAATAAATTGTTCCCTCCCTCCTGGCATTTAAGATGTGAGTACTGCATTGGTTTGCACGGTAAGAAAAAAGCATGTTTTTATCATATTATCTATTTCTTTCCTAATAATTTCTAATACTCCATTTGTCTTTTTGACCACTGCTAGCTTTGAGCTGATCGTTTCTGAAGAATTATGTGTAATGATTGCCAAATCTGTTTTCTGAGTAGTAATAGCTCATTTAGAGTCCATCACTGTGAATGTATAGTTAAGGTTGTTTTCCTCCATGTGCATTACTTTGCATTTATTGACACTGAATTTCATCTGCCATTTTATTACCCAATCACTCAGTTTCTTGAGCTCCTTCTTTATGCCTTCACAAACAGTTTCGACTGTTGCAAATAACGTGATGTCAGCAGCTGGATATGCCAATTCACTACTCATCTCTTTTTCAAGGAAAGTATTTAGAGGCATGCTGTGCCTGTGGGACCACACCAACAATATTCCTCTTCTGTGAAGCTGCCCGTACCTTCTAATGTCTACCAACTGGGTCTCCAAACTGCCCAATAGCTCAAGAGTACCTAGGCCATGTGACTTTCCCCTGCTCCTTTGCAGAGATTCATGCCCACCCATAACCTCCTTTTATATTAAAAACTCCATTTCCCAAAGCCAGGCCTCCCAGTCCCATCCCATCGCGGGGAGGCGACGCCCATAGTTCGTTTTCTTCCCACTCCGTCTCAGCAGAGAAGCTCGTCCCGCCCTCTCACGGGCGCAGCCCCTGGCACCTGCCGCCTCTCCGGAGCCCTTGGCCGGCGCAGCCGGAGCGGCCCAGCCCCTNGTGCCCAGGGCTCCATCTGGCGGCGGCCGGCCGGCACGGCCCCAGATCCCTGCTAAGACCATCAGTCATTCCCTGCCGCACTCGCTGCCATCGTCACTTGCTGCCATAGTCCTTCGCAAGCCATGACACTGTTACAGTGCCACAGCCCTCCAGAAATTATGTGAGTCCCAGCAACAGTGGGAGATGAATGCTTTTACAGGGTAAAAAAACCCCTAAGAGTCCTGTTTAGTATTCTGTTTACATCTTCAAGGGAAGAGGAAAAATTAACTGAAGGCCTTGAAAAGGTATAGGTGATGAACAGGGAGCCCAGGACTCTGCCAGGGTAGCACATTTCAGCTGGGAACTTACCTACAGTAACTCAGAGCTCAGTGCTTTTGTTAGCATGCTGCTAACTGATGGCAGACTAGCTATGTCTGTACAGTGCAGAGTCAGAAACACTGAGAAAGAAGTGGCTTTCTAGTTAATTCTTCACTTGCTCAGAGAGAGGGCACTGAGAACGGGGGGTTCATCTCCCTCACTTTGGGCAGCACTGTGTGTCAAAACAAAAGCCCATGCTGTAGAAAATAACTACCATCTCAGGCTCACACCACAGGACTAAGTCACTTGTTTGGGAGTCTGTGTTAAAAAAGAATTCCACAGCAGAAGCAGCATCGTGGTACAGGAAAGTTCAGCACAATTCTGCCTGGAGAAACCAGAATGTTTGAAACTACTCTGTATATCTCTGAACTGCATGGTGCTAACATGCCCTATGCACCTAGAAAAAAAGCTCAGATTCAAATATTTAAAGTACAGCCATGGTTTAGCTCATCTCAATACAACCCAATTCCACAAAGGGCAGTGTGAAGGCATAACATGATTTTTGTAACTTTTTTTCCCCATAGGATCACTGCATTAACTGGACACTTGTCATCTTACACAGAGAAGTGTTTCCTTGTTCTATGCTTTTCCAGCACCTAGCACAAGGAGGTTCTTAGGTGTTAAAAGAGAGTGAGCTGCAAACTCAGTCCAGTGCCTTGAGAAGCCCAGCTGGAAGCTACATTTTGGAGCATTGAACAAGCACAGAACACAAAGTCAATGAATAATATGACTATGGTATCCACAATAGCAGAAAATTCCATCAGATTGAAGCATGTTTCCAAGCAAACAGCTTCCACCTTTACTCATGTTTGCATGGTCTGACAGACACATGCCTGGGCTGCATGGAAAGGACCCACAGCAAGGTTGAACGCAGCCACGATGTGCAGGAGGGCCTGGGAAGACACAGGGCCATTCCCCTTTCCTCCTGACCTAGTTTCCCCCCTGGCCTGGGGGAAACTTCAGGTGCCAAATGAGGCATTAAATCAACCTCAGTCGGAAAGCTTTGTAACAGCTGCAATTCTAAGCCAAAAAGCAAAACCCTCAACTGATCAATATTCCAGGCCAGCCAACATCTGAATCATGTACATTGCACAATTTCTAAATGTAAACTCCTTTTGTCTGTGTTCCTCCAAATGCTTCCATTACACTTCAGTAGTGTGATCCAAAACCTAGTACTTTTCTCAGCTGTGAGGAATGCAGAAGGGCATTAATCTTATTTCCTCCATGTGCAAAGGTCTTTAGTGTCCTTGAAATCCAGTACTTGAGCTGTGTGTGGTCCACAGATACTCAGCCATCATCCCAGGCAGGAAACTTGACTGCATGGATCATAAGAAGTACACAGATCATTTGTTAGTTGTGTTTTGTCATGCAGAAAGTGGCTAAGCACGTCAAGGAATCATAAAATGGTTTGGGTTGAAAGTGACCTTAAGGATCAAAGGGACCTTAAAGATCATCTAATTCCCGTCCCCCTGTCCTGGGTAAGACCTACTAGATCATGTTGCTCAAATCCTCATCCAGCCTGGCTTGTTAAAAAAATTATTTGTTATCATTCTCTTTATCAATCAAAAAGCAAATAAAAATACTCCCAAACTGCATTTACCACAGCTTCCTCAAGACAGACTCAAGCCTGTGAAAATTATCTCTTTTTCTCCGTGTCTTTAAAACACTCTCGCTGTATTTGGTCTTCTAAAATGTCACCAGGAAGACTTATCAGCAGTTTACTGTGGAGACAACACGGGGAGGAGAAGCTGGCCATTAGCACTAAAAAGCAACTGCAAATTGGGCACGAACAAGCCAGGTTAAGCAACCAGCTTGAACTCGAGGTTTAAGATGTTGTTTCCCCATCTTTCTCCCTGCTGCAGCTGCAAATAGAAGAGATGTGCAAGTTGGATTAATCTTTGTTATAAAAAAAAAGTGGAGTCTTTCAGGGTCCACACACTAAGGACTCCTGCACTGTCTTTGGATTGAAGTTTTCTGGATTTGATTAGCTCAGTTACAGATGGTGAAAAGTTCTTAGTAAAAATATTTTTGTAGTAGGCAGAGACTGTCCTTTTTGAGGATGAAGTAGGTGATAAAAAGATTATGCTGCAGCTCTTCTGGATGTTCTGCATGTCCATTATCCATAGGCTGGATATTAACTGTGCAGCCACCTGTGGATGCTCCACACGAACCACTACACTATTTTCACATCAAAAAAGAACATCAGCATGGTGCTGCAGGGTGCCAGGTGGGACTTTTGTTCTGCTGGACATTAGCTTCAACGTCTGCACTGACAAGGTCCCTCATCGCATCATTTTTTCTACTGCATCCTCCCTGCATGTTGTCCACACTATTTCAAATGCATTCAGTGCCAGCTGTCTGACTCCTTTTCGTGAATTGTGTTATGCCATCTGTATCGCTATTGCCTTGAATTACCAAAAGAAAAAAGTCCTTGGCTATATATGACTCTGTTTGTGTGTGTGTGTGTAATTATTTTACTGCTGTGTAGCTGTGATGTATTAAGGTGGTGCCAACTGAATATTTAGTGATTTAGCTTGTTATGCCTGAGGTGGATTTTTATTGAAATGTGATATTTCTATTATGAGCTATAAGCCCCAAGTCCAAAATGTGCATCTTCAGAACTCTTCTCAGAATACTCTCAGAAAATTAATATTTCAGATGCATTTGGTAGTTGTAACACTTCTGTAATAATGAAAAAAACACAGACATGCTGCAAGCTTGATCCAACCAGCATTTCAGTCAAAGGAACTTTTCATTTGACTTTTATGGCAGTCAAGGTGGGCGCATAACTTTTTAAAAATGTTTAAGTGAAACTAGAGGTCTTCAGGTATAAGCAGGAGGATGCTTGAATGCAGCATTCAAATTACTTGGCACTAGACTTTGATTTATGTAGCACAATTTCTAAACAGCCATTGCCAGAACATGAAGTGAGACCTAGAAATACTTCCCATGTCACTGTTATTCAAATGGCATTGCATGTGTTGTTAACTGAGCACGGAACTCAATGTATCAGATTTGGAGATGTAAAAATAATGCGACTTTGTGTAATGAAAACTCTATTTTCTTCATAGTTCATCAAAGGACTAATAGAAACTTATTCTTTAAAATAGAAAGTGGTAGGTAATAATAAGCTGATTCTTAACTGCATCTCACCCCTACCACCAGTGTACTATCAAGTAAAAAAATTCAGAGAGTATTTACAAAAAAAAAACCCTGCCAAAGCTGGCAGTGACTGCCTTGTGTACTCACCTAGGCATGTCTCCAGTACAGGGATGGCAATTAGTCTGTAGTCTGCAGGGAAGATCCAGTGGGTAGAGCACAAGGCTGTACCTGCCTTTGCAGATCCAGAGGAACAAATCTACATGATGCCCAGGACAGATTAATGCACAGGCACGTGCCTGGGGCTCCAGCTCTGCTTTGATGTCAACAACATTTGTGTTTTCCTTATTAAGAAATGCTTTTAGCCCTCCTGGCCATGAAGGAAAGCTGGAAATGACTACCTGCGTGTCACGGATAGAGCAACATCTGCTTGAATATGCTGTTAGTGTCCAGCACAGAGAAGGGCTGTACCTAAAGCTAAAAGGAAATCACAGGGACTTTTTCCCCCCCTAAACAAATAAAGAAGACGGAGAAGGTTTTTCATTCTTAAAAATTCCATTTTCATGGATTCCATAAAAAGAGCACTGAATCTGAAAATGTCTTCATTTTTCAAAGCTTGCTCCCATAATAAGGCAACTAAATGGAATATTTCAGACAATTGGTTTTATTTTTGGCAACCTAAACTGCAAATAAGCTTCAGTGTTTGGACAGAAAGGAAATGAACTGTCCTGTTACATTACCACTATTGTAGGCAGGAATGGGGGGAGAGACAGACCCTGCACCAGCCGCCCCAAACAACCCTCACCAATCAGTGACCAGATTTCTCTTTGGCTGTGCAGGGGACTCCTCAGTGCCTTGTTCTGGCCATGCAGAGCTCAGCTCCTCTGTGCTATGCTGATGTGTGGTGGGGGTAAATTTTCACTTTTTCCTCAGAATAGACTATGGAAATACTTCCCAGATCATAAAATAACACTACTCTTGTCGTCCTTTTCAGCGTCTCACCCGTGACTAACACCTCATCACCAAAGGAGGCTGAATGAGTCAGGAACAAACCACAGGGAGGCGTGATCTATCAAGCAGCTCTTGTCTTTTGCTTTCTGGGCTGAAAAAATGCCCTTTCATCCCCCTCAGAAGCTGTCTGAACCAGACAATCCTCACCTGCTTCCTCCTCTTCTTCCCCTGTCTCCATCTGTGGAGAAGTGCCGTAGCGTGTGTCACAGCCACAGTGGTTTTAGTACCTACTGGGACTTGCAGAGGGTACAGACAGGGAAGGGGGTTGGGGGCCACAGCTGAGGAAGAAGGAGTTCATACAAATTAGTCACTTTTCAGGTAATTAATCAGTCCTGCGTGTGAGACAGATCATCCCACCTTCTGCAGGAGTCTGGCCATCTATAAAACCTTTTAGTATGTCCTAATGCATCTGCCTCTTAATGTATGAGCTGAAGCAATCTCCAGACTGGCATTGCCTTAGCTTTCCAGTACTTGACTCTGCAGCCTCAGCTAATAATGTTCTTTAGACGGACTTTCCGGTATGTGATTTTATGGATAAAAAGCAGACAGTGCACTTGAAGAGAGGCCAGGTTGGCACACAGCTACAGAAATGTTGCTTTCCTATGACAAACCGCAAAGGGAAAAAGAAAAAAGTCCAACTATACATAGCCCAAACAATTTTCGTAGCCTGTGCCAGTGGCACATTAGAAAATACAGAAATATATTTGAAATGTCTGTGGTTATAAAAACATGAGATGGCTTCCTTTTTTATTTATTTATTTGAAGTGCATGAAAGTGGCTATGTTAGATGTCACCCAGGGAGCCAAACTAGGGCTTTTCTGCCTCGAAGGCATAGACAGCTTTAGCAGCTGGATCCAAACTTTGGCTCAAGAATGTGCAGTTCGTGGGCTGGACCAAAGAAGGATCCGCAGTCAGCTGCAGGTCAGAAGTGCCCATTTCTCTGAAGTCTGAGTTCTGGTGCCACTACATGAGTGGAAATACCATGATTCAAAGAGCAACAGAAGAAAAACCACCCAAACCATGCATTTCCCCTGTAATTGGACAATTTACTTTGGTACACAACTCAGTTTCCCAGCAGACCCCCATGGGCCCATCCAAACCCTAACAGTGACTTGCTGCGCCCCTCTGAAGATCCTTGAGTCGCATGAGCCTCTTTCTACCCCAGCTTCTGCCACTTCAGCACTTGGCCTTTCTCTGGAAGGATGCAGCAAGGAAGCTCTTAATGGGTCCCTGTGGGACATCACAGGGAACTCCAGGAGTGAGGAAGAATATCAGGCATATAATTCATGACCTGCCTCAGGCCAAAGGGGGCAAACAACAACAGCAGCAACAACAACAAAAAAGCTCTTCCCTCCAGAGCAGATTAATAGGAGTTCTCACTGGAGCCCATTAGACCAAACAAAATGCTGAGAACCTAGGAATATTGTGCACTTCATCATTGTCTCAGGATCCCCAGGGACAGGACAGGGAAAGTTGCAATGCTGTCTAAGTGGAGGGAAGGAGCCTGGGAGGTGTGAGGGCTCTGCCAGGCAATAGGGACTTGTAGATCCTCGGCAAGTGGAAGAACGTCTCCTTTGTGTGCCTGCAGGTGATATTTTTCCTTCTCTATTCTGTACATGGATATCTTGTGCTCTCCCAAGATCTTGCAGGGCCTCGGTGGACTGTTTGCTTGTTTTGCCATTTTGCCATCTGGCCAGCCTAGCACAACTCTCCCTGGCAGAGGTTGAAATTCTGATGTTTTGTCTAAATTTGGAAGTGACATTTTCCTCAGGTTTTGTAAGTAGAACTAATGAATTGCTACAGTGCAATCTCTTTTACTTTCTCTTGATGGAGTTTGACCTGAATTTTAGCACTGACGAAGATGATGCGTTGACAGGATAGGTTGCAAGGGTAATATCGCCAGTCTGCTCTGCAGATGTGTCATGTTCCTGCCCAGAATCTTCTCCTGCTATCAAGACTTTTTTGTCTATTGCTCTCATTCCTCTGTCAGCAAAGAGTTTATTCTCCTCTTGGGATTACCTTTGTATGGCTCTGAGGACATATCTTCATGTCCTCCTGCTGTTCCTGTTCAGGACCTATAGAGAAATTAATACAAACCATCCCAGCTCATCCTGAAATACTTAAGGTCTTGTCAGGCAAGAGGATGCAGGATCAGTTCACTCCCTACACTTTGTGGGATAAGTACCATTTGGGCTATTTGACAGGCAAAATCATTAGTTACTTTAATTTTCCCCATTATAAACTTCTTTAAAATTGCCTGTGTGGGTGCTGCAGGAGCTCAAAGATGGGAAAACTCTCAGCTTCTCCTGTGCTTTCTAGAATAAGTCCCCTGAAAAATAGGCTTTAGTGACCAGCCTTTAACTGATTTTAATTTTCTGGCTTTCCTTATAGATATTGGATGCTCTCTACAGTTTCCTGAGGAGGGGAAGTGGAGAGGAAGGTGCTGATTTCTTCACCTTGGTATCCTGTGCTAGGCTGTGTGGGAATAATTCAAAGCTGAGCCAGCTAAGGTTTAGACTGGACATTAGGAAGCATTTATTCACTGAGAGGGTGGTCAAACACTGAACAGTCTTCCGTGAGAAGTGGTTGATGCTCCAGTGTTTAAGAGGCATTTGGATAATGCCCTAAATAACATGCTTTAAGTTGGTCAGCCCTGCATTGGTCAGGCAGTTGGTCTGGATGATCACTGTAGGTCCCTTCCAACCAAAACAGTCTATTCTGTTGTATTCCTATAATTCTTTCCCACTCTGAAAAGCTGCAGAAACCCTTATATGCAAAAAACCATGGTTGTTCTTAGCTTATGAATCACGGGCTTTACTGTATGAAGCAACTGCAGGAGAATCCTTGCATGCAAATCAGATGTATAAGACTACCACTTCTCATTCTGTGGCATGTTTTCATCATGGGAATGACTCGACCTAAAGTGGAAGATGAGGATGTAAGACAATTTTCACTTCCCCACCTGGGCTGTCGCAGGCCTGGTGTGCTTATCCCACAGGACATGCTGCCCTCTCCTGTTTGGCTTTGAGAGGCAGCAATAGTTCAAGCAGTGATGCCCTAATACTGACTCTGTCAGCCTGAACATTCAATTAATTAGTGGTAACTAAAGCACTGTTTCACAATACTTTTTGCAAAGCCTATCATGTGAAAGATGGTTAAAATCCATGCAGGGTGTCAGAGCCAGTTGGGAACTTTATGACATGGTAATGCTTTTTCCTTGTGGAAATCACAGCAATTTTAGAGAAAGGTGAGGTTGTCAAACCCATACACACCAAGATCAGTGACCATCCCAGATGGATAAAAACCCTCTTACACATGCAGTATAGAATTTCTTTATTCTCACTTCTGTAATCTATGCAATAACTGTTTTCCAGGATACCTCACAGACCAGACTGCTGAATTTGAGAGAAATTATCTACAGAAAAAAGTGGGTTTAACAACATACTGTGATAGTTAACTGTACATCCTGTTAATCAGGACAGACAGCAGCCTTAGGAAAAACATACATGCTATAACTTTCCCTAAATGTTTTTTTTGCATCTATGCGACCAGGAAACTGGGTCAGCTGCAAAAACGTGCATTTGCTCTGCACATACAGAGCTCTACACTACCAGGCTGGGATTGTTTGGATTCACTGTTCATTAAAACAACATAAATTTTAAAAATTCTTCATGTTCTTGAAACATGTTGTTCCAATAGTCTTTAAAAGGTCATTTTGCCATGTTCAAGATTACTGCTTTATTTAAAAATGAATTGATTATGGTGGAAAAGTAATTGAAAGTTCAACAGCAAGACAAAACATTTTAGTATGATCAAAATGAAATGTTTTTATTGAGCTGAGGCTAATGAACTGAAAAAAACCCACCAAAACAACAAGGCAAAACAAAAAAATCACCTTCTTTTTTGAGTCTATCAGAGTTTGACTTTTTGTTCTGGTTTGGCACGGGAGCATTCCTTAAAATCTCCAAATATTCCCAGCAGGAGAAGGCTGCTTCCCATGAAACTGTACCCAGGCTGTGAATTAGTTCTCCACCAGGCTTCTCAGGTATGAGACAACAGATGCCAGCTCCACCCCATTAGTGTAACATGAACATTTCCCTCACAGCCAACACACTGATGGCCAGCTAAACCTCGCTGACTTCTGCCTAAGTGCTTACTTGGTCTGTCTGTGCTTTTTTTTTTCATACAAACACTCTGAAAAAAGTACATGTGGTTAAGAATGCAGAACAAAAATCAGTCAGTCTCACACTCCCAACCTGTGCATTGCACGGTCAGTTTGGGAGTGGGGGATGTATGTACTGTACTCCAGGCATCTAACTTTTAGATAATTAATCTAAACTACTTCTTGGGGCTTTTTCTCTTGAAAACATAGGGAGAGAAGTGCATCCTGAGCGATGTTAGGTACATTTCTCTCAGGCATTTGCCTAAGGATACCTTTAATTGCCTGTTTGGTAGTGCCAGTCTCTTCCTCACTGGCAAATGAGACAGTTTGCCATGGCACTGTTGCAAAGAGTACCTTCTGCTGGGCATCTCCTTAATGGATTATGCAGTGAAAGCCTAATCTTTTAATTGCAGGTACACTGCAGGACAACAGCAGCTCAGCATAGCACCAGTGATTCCTAGGAGCATTCAGTGCCTTCTCCACACCTGGATGATGAAGAACCCTTCCAGGTCACAGGAAGTTCGTTTCCATGCATCACTACAGACATATATTCACTACCAAGCTACAACCAACTTGAAATAATGAGCTGCAGGTCATGGACTTTCTGTTTTACTCTGTTATTGATTTCTGGGGCTTTCCCCCTGCCTGCTTTTTTTCCCTGGAGAATTGGTTTTATTTCTGCACATATGGATTCTGTAGCCTTCTTCAGTAGGTGGGGAGAGAATTGTTGCTCTCCCCCATGTTTGTGAGGACAGAGCTCATTAAGCATATTCCTTCTTTATTTTTAGCTTTCCGTCAGCCAAACAGCAAAAGAATCAAAGCTAGTTTATGGCCATGCTGGACATTTCTCCATGGCAATTGCTGCTCCATGGGCTGAATTGTTATAGAAAGGACAACCTTTGATCTCTCTATCCCTTCTCACATATAGCAGCTCCTGCTCCATTCGAAGCAAAATGCTCCCTATCATGGATTAACTAAAAGTTTTTGAGAGAAAAACCTCTTCAAAGGGCTCAGGGGGCCTGGCAGTGGTGACGAAGCATTATGAAATACCCGAATGGATTAAACAGAGGGTGAAGTTGTTAAAAAACACCTCTAAATTATGTAATCAGTGACCTGGGCTCAAACTGTTTGTGTTCTTCCTCTCCTGCAATCCTGCTGCTGCTGTTACGGGTTTTGGCTTGGGAGAAATATTTTTCTGAGTCCATTTCACCTTGATGGATTATGATGCCATTTTAAATGTCAATTGATAATAACTGTGCCATAAAAAAACCATAATAAATGTTATCTGTTTAAACCTACAGTGTCCCTTTTATTAATATTTCTAATTTATAAGCATTTTGAGAGATCTACAGAGACAATGGGGCTAATAAATCTGAGGTGAAAGGGACTCCAGAAGCAGGCTGCGTGAGCTTTATGCTAGATCACTGCCAGCTGTTGAACTTTGAGGAGATCAGAGCTGCTCAGATGTCACTGAGGAGATTGGTAGAGTCCAGTAAGGCATAAAGGAGGGAAGACAACCTGCAAGGACATGAGGCTCCAGGGGTGATGTGGGCAATTTGCAGCTGAGGGTGCACTGGTGTGTCTCTGGCTGCCTGAGCTTGCTGACCTGCTCTGAACAGATGACTGAGCACAAGCCCTCGGAGATGAGCTGCTGTGAGCTGCAGCATCCACGCTGTGCATAAACACTGGATGGCTCTGGCTCGGAGTCACGTTCACAAATGGAGTTTAAAGGAGATGCTTCAGAGGCATTGGGTGGGATATCATCCCATTACTGCCTTTATCCAGTGAAAGAGACCAGTGGGACAGGAAGGGTCCTGTTTTGTGACTGACAGCATAAACACAATTCTTCTTCCTTCTTGAGATAGCCAGTATAGGGCGAAAATTTCCAAAGTGTTGATACCAAGTTGGTTTTAACTCTATGCATCCAGAATTTTTCACTTTGTGAATTTTTTTTTATTTTAGAAACCTCAGAGGTTGTGTGGACCTCTAGATTTGCCTGGCACAGAGAGGATGAGTTGAGAAAATCAACACAGCATGATTTTGTTCTAGACAGCCGCCTTCTGCTGTAAAGGGTTGCCTTCAGAGCACAGCAATCCCAGAGGAAGATGTGTTTCCTGCCTCAAGGAATTTATAGACTAAATTAGACAGGTAGCACAATAATTGTAACAAATCAGAGTCATCTGCATTTCCAGGTCAAGCAGAAATATAAAAATATCCCCAAACTACCCTGCAAAAGCCAGCATATTAGAACTTGGCAGAAAAATAACTTCTTAATTCTCCGGTAATTTAAAAGTAAGTAATTTCTTGTTTTGAACATAAATAATTTGTTACATTTCAGCAACTCAATCATTTGAGAAAGGGGGTCAACTGAACTATTTTAATTTGCAAAATATTCATTTGCATTTCAAGGGTCTATTTTTTGCCACTCATATTTATTTTAACATAATACAAAGCAAAGAAATTCTGAACGAGCAGTCATTCCAAAGACAGTATTTAATCCTTTTTTTTTTAGTTAATGAAATTGTATTTATCATCATTTTTCCATTTCTGTATTAAAAATAGTAAAACGTTCAAATCTTTTAGTACTACTTAAACATTTTGATATCAAACCTACATTTTTTTCTGAAGAAACTTTTGTACACAAAACATGGGATTTATGCATCATTACACTGCTGCTTTCTAATCCCCTTTCAAGAGTTGTCACTTGTTTATCCTATTTCCTACTTTAGTGCTTGTTTTGTTTTCCTATATAGAAGAACAAAAATATATTTCTCCATTGGCATTGCCTTCTGTTTTAATAAAAAAGCACAATACAATAAGACAGAACAAAAATAAAGCCTTCACAAGGACACTTTCAAGTTGTAAATTTGCATGTGAGCATCTAATTTAAGCACACACAGAAAATCAACTTGTCACTGCAAGCAGCAGGGAGGTTTAAAGTTGCAGACTGAGGCAGACTAGTTATACAAACATGCACAATTTTATTTTGTGACATGGGACTATAGAATCATCTCAGCAGGTGCCTGCCCAGAGAGAGCTGGTGGCAGTGGAGACAGGCAGTGCAGACACTGAGTATGGGGTAATGCTGAATTCACTCATGACCATAGAATAGAAGTATTTCACTGAGATGGAGACTTAGAGTCTGCCTGTCTTAACTCTCTTCACTTCAGAAACATTTTAACATGAATGTGCATGTATTTCTGCCAGAAGGCTACATTTCTTCCTTTCAAAGCAGTGTGTGTTTAACTCAGCAAAGATAGAGCTGGGGCAAGGAAGAGGGATAGGAGGAGTATTTTTTGCCCCAAGAGTCTCTAAGATAATTCACTCAGCTATTTTACCCAAATATATGGGTCCTCTCATGAGGAGTACTGGGACCTATCAGACTTTCCTGTGAAATCCTCCTCTCCCTCGTCCTCCTTCCCCTGCAGCAAGAATTGGCCCCTTGAACACCTAGGTTTTAATAACAAACCAAAGCTGAAGTTTTCCATTGCAAAGGAAAATGTGGCCTTGCTTCATTTAATAATTGAAGCAGACAAATCCATAGGCTTCACTCCTGCACCTATATAGACCCTTTGGAAAAATGGACAGCAGGGGAGGGTTTAAAAAGAGATGTCCCCTCATCTGTTTTTCCTGTGCCTGAAACTTTCAGGTAAAAGGTAGCACAGTGGACATCAGAGAGTTCAGACACTGTAATATATATTAAATTAATACAGTGAAGGCTGGGTCAAGGACTCTCAACTTGAGACATCTGGGAAGTGAGTAAGATTTGAAGCCGTTGCTCTATGGGAAGCCAGAAAGCAAGAAGAGTGGCTCCCTTTTTTAGTGCCTCGGGCAAACGAAGTAGGGAAAGTAGGATGTCTGTAAAAGAATGTACTAAGTTTCTCCTTGTGCTTTTTCATGGATTTTGAATCAGGAATCACAAGGAAAAAAGGGAAACTCTGTTATTAAATAAGCAGTTTTAATCCAGGGTATAGATTAAGAGCACCTTTCTTTCCCTTCTCTCTGCATACAGACAGCATGCTCACCTGTTCTCAGCCCATAAATTACCCCCTCTCTCATTCTGCCTAAGCAAAGAAGGGGGACACATCCCTATTTGTGTGCCCAGCTGGGATTACAGACTCTGGCAGCAAAGCTGGAGAGACAAAGCTTGGCTAGAGAGGCATTCCTCCAGCGCAGGGATTGGAACAGGAAGATGTTCCCTGCTTAATGGAGAGGGCCACAAGACCTTTTGCACAACAGCTGCCACCTCATCACACAACCAGGAAGGCACAAGATCCTCTTTTATAGAAACGGCAGAGGGATGCAAGGGGAATACGGGAAAACACTTCCCACTGTACCCCACGTGTGTCATCAATGTGAAAGACGCTCACTGGTCTATCCTGTCACCTGGGGAGAAGTTTGATTAATAAAATCAGATAATTAAATATTCTTCATCACAACTGGCTGCACTATTTTGAACCTCTTCTATTGTTCTTTTCCCCATCACCCCCACTGTTTTTCCAGTATCTAGAATCTGGAAAAAGCCGAAAGCCTTTCATCTTATCAGGTGTGGTTTATTGCCCCCTGGTTACACAGTAATTTTGGTCTCCACTCCATGAAAAGGTCATATGATGGGATATCAGCTCAAGAATTGTCAGTTCACTGGACAAATAAGGCAGGGACTGCCAATACAATTATAAGAGCCTGATAAGGAAGGCACAGAGAAGAACCAACAGGAGAGGGAGAAAAAAACATAGCAATTTAAAGGGTGAGGGGCAATCCCAAAAGAAGGCAAGAAATGCCCCTAGGGGGAGGGAGAGGGAAGGAACAGGAGTGTATCTAACCACATTCTTCCCAAAATAAAAATTAACAAGAAGATAGAAGTGGCTCAGGAGAGGAATCACAGGTATTCACCCTTATTAACCAGAAAATCTCCTGCTGTGCTGGATGCCTAACTGGGAGGCATAAGCAACTGGTGGAATTAGCAAACTGGGATTATCAAGCTAGCTTGCCTCATAGCTCAGGATGGAAAGAAAATAATGTTTTCTCTTTAGAAGTATTGGGGGGGGGGGG
>WEIT01034728.1:69183-80799 GCA_013389985.1 Dryoscopus gambensis
AAAAGGAAAGAAAGAAAAAGATGTAGCAGAAAGAGAAAAACAGAAAAACAACACAATACAAAGATGCTTTCATTTCTCAGTGATAGACTCTTCCCTGTTCACAGCCTTAGTAAGACCCTAAAATCATAAACCTTGTGCCTCCACAAGGTCTGTCTCTCTCCAGTGATTACACAACAAGGCTTAAATGGAACTTAGGTCATCTGAAATAACCTGCTTTCAAAGTGAAACCCTGCTATCTTACCTGAAATTGTCCATCCTTTCCTATGCAACTGAAAGGCAAGACAAAAAGACCATTTTGAGCCACAAGTCAAAGAAATTTCTGTGCATGACAGTAACAAATATCTCATGTTCTGCTAGGCTGAAATGTCACTGCCTTCTCTGGGGAAAAAAAAAAATAAAAGAAAACTACATTCCCTGGAGGAAGCTTTGCCCCATGCCAGTTCAGAGGTATTTTTCAGAGCTCCCTGCTGGGGTCACATGAATGTGTACCAAAAAAATTCAAGCTGGCCTAAAGAGCAACCACTTCAGACAGTCTCTTTGCTTGGTCAGAACAACAAACACCAGAGAAGGTTGCAATGCAAACAGGATGGGGGCTCCTAACTCTCAGCTATGTGCTGTAAACTCAGTATCATCTACCTTCAATCTTATCCTCCAGAAAATTTCCTTGATTAAGTCAGCCCCTCTTTAAGGTTTATGCTTCTTTGATCTCAAACAACAGATCCTCCCACTCCTTTTCACCAGTTCACTGAGACATTGGCATTTTCCCATCTCCCTAGGACTGTCTTCCATTTCCTCCCTGTTCTTTCTGCTTCAGTCTGTAATTACTCTATCTGTGCTCATACATAAATTGTGCTCATCACTGGGGTATGTGAACACCTCAGCGAAAAATTTTGGGGAGGAAAGGTGTATTTAAAGGATGAAGATGTGAAAAGTCTTCTATAATTTAGAAAATGCTAATGTCATTCTTAGAAAGCTTTAATCACTCCCCGTAAGAGCACCTTGCTCAGGTACCCTTACATTTTTCATTACTATAGGATATAAGCATCATCACTTCTGTAACATATTCAATTTCACAGCATCACATCTAGCAAAGGAGTGCAACTAGTCCTTAATTTAGGGATGGGAGCCAAGATAGAAATCCTGGGCTAAGAACCTATGCCAGTACTCATGCCCTCTGATCATCTATTATTTAACCCCTGCCTCATGGTAGTGACCATTCCCAGGTCTATCCTTCTCCTTTATCCCACAAATATTGTTCAAAACCTCACCTGTTTTCTCACCAAAAAACTCAATGTTAATTGATACTAAAGGAATTAAATTACTCCCATTTTGCACAATGTGCCTCAAATGCAGAAGTTGTTAAGGTTTTTAAGGTCCACATGACTGGACATATGTAACTGTGTTTAGAAGGTTACTCAAAGAATGGTGATAATTTAAATAGGTAACATTTGAACAATTTTCTTTTATTGAAATGAGGCTTTGGCTAATTTTTGGAGCTCTTATAATTTGGTTTTCTTGATGTGTCAACCCTCTATAAAATCCCTATAGTGTGGGCTCTTAGGGATGAATCAGAATTGGGTATTTTGTCTCCAGATGTTACAATTATCATTGCTCCAAAGCTGCTTTCAAATAGAAGTTGTTTGTTCGGGAAAATAAATCTCTAACAAGTCTAAAAAGTTAGATGTTTTGCCAATGCCAGACATGACAACACACATATATTATATATATATATATATATATATGTATGTAAAATGTATATTAAAAAGTAGAGTTTCTTCCAGTACAGCCTAGTGGTTCACACCTGCTGGCATTTCGATATGAGAGGGAAGAGGGGACCAGCCACAGGAGCAGCAAACCCCAGAGCCCAGATGTGAGAGACTGCTCAGGAGTGCAGTCCATTGTTACATTAGGATCACAATGTTCTTTGGCAGTAATAGCAGACAAACCTGTACTGCCCTATTTGCTCCCGGGTCATGCAAACCACGAAACCTAAATTTCCCAGTGGGTGCATTATGTTTATGTGTTGCCTCTTACTCTGGCTTTCCAAGCAAAGAAATCCAGGTGGGGAGGAGAACTAGAGCAAATTCTAGGTTTGCCATTAAAGCAGCACAGACACAGATGCCTTGTCTCTGAAGAGTCGGCTGAGCCTTGATTGCAGCTACCAAAGGCAGCACATCAAACATTCAGCATCAGGGTTTATGGCAAGGCTTTAATGTAGAAAAGGGAGGTGGAGAGTGGGGTATTTGGTATAACTCTCTTGGGATGCTAACAGCCAAAGACAGCCCGCTGCCTTAAACCTCAAGGCTTCCCAGCATGTTGTATTTCAGTGCTTGCTGCTTAGGTTACCTTAGAGATTGTTCATAATGTCCATGCTCAAATCTAAGTTGCACTACATGAAAACAGGCCAACACATGCTTCTCCTGTTTGTCCTGTCAACAAGAGCGTGCAGGTGATTTCACCAGGATGAGTTGGCTGTCAGTACCTTCCTAGATATCACCAGCATCACCTGTCACAAAGGCAGATGGGAAATGTTGACAGCCTGGGCAAAGGCTGCCTTTGGAATCGTCCAATGCCTAAATCAGAGCAGCAGGCAGCCCAGATGGAGAAGAAAGGACAGATGGACCTGAATTGGGGAAGACACTGACCTTTAGCCTATTCACTGGCCCATTTTCCTATAGGCTAGATGTACCCACAGAGACATTTAAGAAAGGACCAGATTTTAAAAGCATTTGGCATCCAGCAAATTCCATGGCAATCTTGCTGACAGATTTTCAGATCAGCTCAATATCTAGTCTGTTTCCAAGTTCTTCAAAAAAGGCAGCCACTGATTTGGATACTGATGGGGAAGCTGAGATTTCTTGATCTTTTGGTTATGTTTCCTTATTTCTATAACCCTTTTTAAAAAAACTCTCCTCAGGACCATTGAAAGTTTTAAGGTGGAAGGAAGCAGAGAACAAGCAAGTTTTGGGGGTCAAATTCCTCGAGATCCTGTATCTGCAGCACAGGGTAATCTTGGCATTGAAGCACAGAAGGATTAGGGCTATTTTAAATATGATCAGGTTTGAATATACAGTATCCAGACCACTTCTTTCACACCAACTGGAAGGTGCACTGAACAGTCATTGCTTTATTCAACGCTGTCTTGTACTGTGTCCTTCACAGATTCCAGCAGCAGGAGTCAGTCTGACTGTGACTTACCTTCAGCCAAAATACTTCTTCCCACCACATGTGCTACACCCATGGCCAGAGCGAGGAGAGTGCAGGCAACTCACTGCAGAAGACCTACTACCAGCCCAGTGTCCCTCCCAGGTGAGGACACAGCACGGGAACATCTGGAAGGCAAAAGAAAACATGAGGAAGAGGAAGATCAGCTGTGTGGTTTACCGGTGGACCATCCACTTCATGGTGAGTGCCTCTATACCAGACTTTCCCCTTCAGTGCCCCAAAACACAACTGCTATCTTACAGTTATGTACATGGCAATACCAAGCAGCAGACATCACGCCTGTTTCCATTGGCTGAGTCACAGTAGATGGTCATAGCTCCTGGATGAGTCACAGAGATGGTTCTTCATTCTTGCCATCAAAAGACTGAGGAGCAGCTATTTGAGCTAAAGTTCCAGCTTAGTCCTACCAATGTTAGTGGTAGGGACTGCTTTGGGTGTTTATTGCCCTCCTGCTTGGGGTGTGAGGAGTGACCATGTTCCGAGCCTCACTGCTAGGGTTGTGCAATGCCCATTTCCTGGCCAATGGGCATTGCACAACGTGGGGAGAGAGGCTGGTGAATAAGCCAAGTCAGCTCAGTGTGTTCTGTACACCTTGGACCCACTGTACAGGTGATGAAGAGGTCATCAGCATGCACACAGGCAAACCGTCGACGTGCAATAGATCCGCCAGGATGTGTCAGGCACATTTCAAGCCAGACCGTGTTGGTGGATCTGCTAATTTAATTAGGTATGAGCACTGGTAAACAGCGGTCTATCTCTTAGCCAAAGCACAGGACAATACAAATATCCTTTTCCAATATGTTGTACAGAGACCTTAGGCTAAGCAGGATACATGGTACCTCAACAAGACAAGTTCCTAACAAGCAAATGGCAATTAATTAGCAGCATGTGACATAAAATCCTCTAAGTTCTTTGAGTTTGAGGAAAAGTAAATGCAGACATTCATACTAAACTCCAGAAAACAGATTTTCAGCAGTGGCAGGAAGGGGTTTTTTGCACAGTGTGTTATTATTTACTCTAGGAAAAAGAAGACATTTCATTTAAGTCCATTGAAGATGGCAGATGCAGGGTTACTCAGCTGGCTTTCCTGAGATCCACACATCACCCTTGCTCCATGCTCTGCAAGCTGGCGGCAGAAACAACTCTTTCTGTGAAATACATCTGAAAGAAAAGCCTTGTTTCTCCCACCACTGCTATGGTATACATGAGTCTTGTGGCAAGTTGCTGTCACCTCCTCCTCCTGCACGAGACAGCCATCAGTCTTGATGCAGGGAGAAGCCTTGTAAGATAACTGGAAATGTTAGCTTTCCTCTGCCCTGTAAGCTGCACACAGCTCATGACAGCAGGTCTAAATCATGTTGCCTCCTCACAGAAGAGCCAGGGCTGTACGTACCTGGCACCCAGAGTTGCCTCTAAGTATAAAAGTAGAATATTCGCATGTGAGGGAGTCCCCAGCCAGGAAGATCACACCCTAGCTGGGAGGTGGCTGTCCTGACTTGACACTTAGCCTCAGTGACCAGCTCTGTGGTGGGTACTAGCCTCATCAGTAAAGGGAGGAAGCATGTAATTATCTGCACAAAACTGAGCCAAGATGAGCAGCCTCTTTCAATGGCAACGTGTATTTTAAAGGCATGTTAAACAAAATCCCTCTGTTCCCTGGTGGCAGTGAGGTTTTGAAGCCAAGCAGAGCTTTAATGATCTGCCATTTTCTAGGCTACTGGTTCCTGCAGTTGCTGAGCCTTTGATAGAAACTGGCTGAAGAAGGAGGGAGGATCCTAAAGCACTGGATTGACATTTTCCCCGTGGTGTGCAAACAATGATGCTTCGCATCCCATTCATGAACTGTGTCATTCCTAGCAAAGAGCTGGAGGCCTGGGTTTAAAATACTTCCCTGTTTCTTAAGTTTCAGCCTCCTTCTTCCACTTTACATTATGGGGGAAGAGCTGGCAGCTCTTTTTCTCCTGCCTCTGGCTGTGGTGGGTATCACCTTTCCCAGACAAAGTCAGCAGCAGCATCTGCAGGGACAGTAGACTGCAGCATCCCTGCAAGCAGTCTGTAGTCCTTACAGCTCAAGCTGATAGCAAATTAACTTGTGTTTACACACCTGTCGACCCTGGGGTGCTTCAGAGATGCTTTTGGTATGGCAGCTACAGGTCAGTTACAGGTCCTCTGAGAAGGCAGCTGGGCAGTGCCAAATGCCCATAGTGTATCCACGAAGGTGTCCCCAGGACCTCCCTCACACCCACACCAACAATGCCTACAAGCACTCAGAGGAACAGCACCAGCCTCAGCAGCAGGAGACCTTTCTGATGTGAAAGACATCAGAAGCCCTTGGTGGGGCATTCCTTCACTCTCTCTCTCAGCACACCTCTATCAATGTAAAACACCTTCATAATTTGTGAGGAAGGACCCTGGGCTCTGTCTAGACACACACATCTGTTTAGCTGTCACAGAACAGAAGAAATCAGGTGTGCTATACAATCACCTTGGAGGCAGGAGGTCTGGGCTTTGGTGCTTTTTTGTATAGGAGGAGAAGGGTGAGGAGGAGGCTATGACAGCAGCCACTTTCATGGGCAGATGGTCTGAGATAGCAAGAGCACCCTGACTGTGACTCTGAGTATGAATTTGGAGCATACGTCCAGGAAACCCTGTAACAATTCCCTAAAATTTTTCTTCTCTCACAAAATGGCTTCTGCCACTAAGCGGTTTAGAAATGCAGTGTCATGGAAGCTAAATAGATTTATGCCCTTATCACAAACCACTTGCAGGAAGCAATGCCTCTTGTACTTTGAACTTAGAGGCTGCGTTGTAAGCAAAAAAAAGAAGAGCCCTCATATGCTAGAGACATGCTGACACTGGCATTTAGTTCTGCTAAGCCCATATTTGAATTTGGGTGCCTTCATTCTGAGTGTTGTGGGCTTTCACCTGTGGCCTTCTGCATGAAAAGCTCAGCACAATCTTTTCAGAAAACCTGGACTCTTGGAAAGGATCACCTTCAGACACTGGTGGATTTCCAGTCTTGTGGGATTTCTCCTCCGGGCAATAATTCAAGGACAGCATAGATCATACTTCCAATAAACAGATCTGGCTACTAATTCCACTAGAAACTGAGGGGTTCAGGCTGTGATCCACACGTGCTTCAGGGGTTCATGTTATTTCCTGCAGCTCATGTCTTCATTATTCGCTGTACAGGAGGCTGCCCTAATGAGTCAACATCACCCAAATATTCCCATAGCAGAAATCCTCTGCACATTGCTGACTGGGAGCTTAGGGATCTTTTTATTAATCTAATTGTTTTATTGTTATGATAGTATCTGTGATCCCAAAGCATATTGATGAATTCTGCTGGCAATTATCATAAAGACAACAGAAAGTACAGAGATAATCTCAGTTCTGGAGGAATTCCAGTATAAGTCATGTCCCCTCTGTACTAATGCCAGTTGAGACATCTTTAGCTCAGTGTTTATGTTTTCTCTGAGGTCATAAATTCACTTGTACTGTTCATTTGTGAACAGCATGGTCAAATCCATGTAGCCCTGTGAAACAGCATGGTTTATCTCTCACAGAACAGTCTTTTCCCCAGTATGCTGACTTACCTTAATTCATTTTTGAAACGCCCAAGAGACAGTGAAGCACTGTGTAATCACAATCCCAGATAAATATCGGCTGACCAGAATATGCCAATGGGACTGTGAGAAAGGGCACAAGCATCCCATTGTCCTGCAGAACAAAAGGAAACCATTTTAAATGAAAAGAAAAAGCAGGAGGGAAAAAATAAATCCCTATATATATAATTTGGCTGCCATTAGCTGTCTTACCAGCCTTTTGTTTATTCGTGTGAATAGTCCCTGCAGCCCTGTGTCGCTAAAGTGCAGTGTTCCTCTATATATACCTGGAAATGCCCCAGATCATTGACCTTGTTTTGGTGGGTTTACTTGAGGTATTATTGAAGGCTGATTCTTTTTTCTTCTCCCTTCTTTGAAGACTGACTGTTTAGCATGACACCCTGGATATTAAATGAAAGGCACAAAACCTGAATCCTTTACTCTCACCCTTCAAACCCTGTTCACATAGAAGTCTCACTGGTACAAGTAAGCACTGAGTAAAGCAAAGCTGTCAGCAGCTGAGGACTATCATAAATTCCTTTTGTATTGTTTCTTCATCGGTTTTGGGTTTGGAGTTCCATTTATTTAAAGCAAATGTTAACATTCAGTGCTTTCCTTAAGCAGCCCCTTCTTTCCTGGGAATTTTGGACCCAAAGGGTACATTACACAGAACCCAGGTTAATTTGTTCATGCTAGTCAAATCTGTGTAATGTGACCACTTGTAAAGCTGATGGCACATCATGGTAAGTTTATTTCAAAGGTGTTAATGAGTATTTATTGGCTTCTCCTCAACTGTCCTAGAACTTTTCATTACATCTCCAGGATATAGTATTGTTAATTACTGTTCTTTGAAATTGAGGGCAGGTCTTTTACCTACTGTCATAGCAAGCCCTTTACACTTGAAGGGGAAACAGCAGAGGCAGGGATGTTAATAAACATTCCTTACGGTGCCTAGATGTTTGCAGGTACAAATAACCACAAAGAGCAGGAAAGAAGAAAGCAGGCTGTCTGTGCAACCTGCAGTAAGCTCAGCTTTCTCCCTGTTGCAAATGGCTCATTTCTCACAAGGGTGTTGGACGAGAGAGTGTGGGGAACCTGTTTTCTTTGGTGAGAACCATTACTGGTTTAGGCTTTTGGCCACTGCTTTTAAGGTTTGACTATGGCTAAACATTCACTGAAATGATTGTGTCAAGTGTCAAGCTTGAGATTTAGCTGCATGGGGAACTTACATATGCATCTACCCCAAATCCACAGTGGCTCGAAGGAGTTCATGAAGGTGCAGGCCCTTTGGCCTAGGTGCAGACCTGATGGTTTGCTTCATCCTTCAGATATTCTGCTGACCACTGGCTGTGCCAGAATTATGCACACCAGCATTTCAGGCAGCAGCATTTGTAAACACTGTCATCACTTTGCTGGCAGACAGGAAAGGTTAGATTCACCAGGGGCTCAGGTTGATAGTGAGCACGATCCTCCACAACAAACTGTCCGCATGAATGGTTTCGTACATACCGTCTACTCCTTGCCAACTCCTCTGACAAGCAGACTAAGAAACTCCCCTGACCACCACTGTACAGCCTGCTTAAACAAGTTTCTAGCCTGCTATTTTTAGCATTCCTGCTCACACCCCCTGAAGTCTGTACCTCTCTGCATTTCAGTTTTGCTGTCAGGTGATTAGGCACCGCACTCAGCGCCAGGGTGGAAGCAACTCTATGTCAAGGAGTTTTGGACTGAAGGAGGTCAAGACTTTAAAAGTTCAAGTTGTGCTTCTCTGAATTAACTTTGGCAATGCCTCAACAGGCAGCAGCTGGATGCTACATGCTGCATTTCACTAGCAGGAGGCTCTATCTGGAGCACATTGTACCTATCCAATTAGGATCAGTCTTGCTGGCTATGCCAGTCCTTCTTAACAAAGGCTGAAAAACCACTTTAATAAAGATTAGCCACACTGCAATACTCATGCCTAAATATTGCAGCACAAGCTCTTTTGAAAGCCATGAGCCACCTCTTCAACAAGGAGAGGGACAGCCATGGGCACATCTCTGCATACAGACAAGCACGTTTTGTCCTGATACCGTCAGCACTCTGTAATAACTGGAGGTTTTTGCTATGGGGCTGTCTGCCATGAGCAAAATGTCACCACAAGAACACAATATTCAGAAAAGCCACAAGAAGGAACTGTCTGGGAGACCCACATATCTGAATTACAAAGAAGAGAGAGAGAGAGAGGATCTTCTCTGAAAAAGGCAAAAAAGGAGAAAAAATAACTTAACCAGATATAATGAGGCTCTATTTCAACACACCTGAGTTTCTTTCTGAGAAACAAATGATACAGTCAACTTTGTTACATAGAGAAAAATGTATTTCTAAGGATATATAGCTAAAGCCACTTGCTTGCTTATGTAACTGCTTTCTCCTTGTGAAAGAAGCAGCAGAATCTTTGGATCTGGCTGCCTCACACTGTGAGAGGGTGTCTGTCTAGAAATAACAAAGAAGATTGCAGCAAGAAAAACTGATCCCACCAATTTGCATCTACCTAGATTGCCTACTTCAAGGCAAATAATGTGCTAGCACTGATTTCCAGCCCTTCTCCTGTGTTTTTAATTCCTTGTCCCTCCAGTGTATGGCCCAACTTGGCTTGATACAGTCTGAGCTGCTACTTACCTAGGGGTAAGTGCAAATGGGGGATGGAGTTGCAGAGATCTCCCTGAGGCAGCATTATTCTAGCTAGTTCAGATATGCAGCTAAGAAACAGCAGTGCAAGGTGTACCACAGGCTGTTTGCCTACTACAAAATGTAGTCCAGAAGAAATTTGCCCCAAGTATGGCATTATTGCAGCTGAACAGTTTTACTTAACGAACTGCAAATGTTAACAAACCTTTACAAATAGTAGTCATCAGTACTGATTTGCTGATACCTCTAATGTCTTGAAACTGTGTTATACTGGGCAGTGGAAATAAGCTGCAATATGCTAAGGTAAAACTGTGGATATAAGCAATTGCAAATCAGATGCTTTGAGCTGTGCTTAGTTTAATGCCTTAAGCTCCCTTACTTTTTAAGGAAGGAAGGATGAGGGGGCCTTTACTTGATGTGGTTACTTGGAGATCAGAGATTACATACTAAAGTAAGTTGTGAGAGGCCTCTGGAGACTATCTTGTTCAACCCCAAAGCTAAGCAGTGCAATCTTAAATCAGGTGGCTTAGGCTTTTGCCCACTCACGTTCAGAATATCTGCAAGGACTAGCCTCCACAGCCTCTCCTGGCCCACATCAGACTACCCTNCCTCATGATGAAAACATTTTTTACCTATTATGTAATCAGAATTTTCCTTGCTGCAACTTGTACTCATTGATCTCATCTTTCCACTGTGCACCTTCAAGAAGAATCTCTATTTCTACAAAGTTCATATGTTCCAGCTTGCTCCAAGTTTGACCTAGTAATGAAGCAGATCTTCAGAGGACAAATGAGCCTGATACTGAATTTAAAGGAGCTATATTGCTTTATCAGCGTGGAGAATCTGGCCCTTCCAATGTCAACAGTAAGGCAATGTATAGACAGCTGTATCTCTAAGCATCTGAAAATGCTGACATATTTAGCTGCCTCGTATTTTCAGGCTTGGTTTCAGCAGTCAGCTAACCTGCAAATGACTTTCACAGAGCATAAAAGCACACTTGAATATCCCCAGCTTTTACATTAAAAATGGCTCAGGAAACTCAGACAGAGTCTTATTTCCCCCGAGACTCTAGAGCCACGTTGAAAAGCCAAAGTTACACTTCCAACACTTCTTAGTCTTATATCTTCCACCCACATTCTTTATTAGACTGTAATTCTGAATGCTGTTGTTTGCTATGAGATCTCTAAGCTGAGGTCCCAAGGCAAAGGGAACTATCAAAGCTACAGTCAGAGAAAGTTTCATCTTGCAAGAGAAAATGTTAACATAGAGTCACAGATTTTTTGCATTTCTTGACAGTTGTGTAAAAAACTAAAAATAGAATGACTGATTACTTATAGAAAAAAATGCACTTTTCTAGATTTCCTGCTGGCAAAAGCCTTGATTAGTTCATAGGAGTCTATTTTATTAGCAATTTAATTTCATATCGAGTCAAAATCAAAGTTTGTCCTTCAGTCTCTACTGGCCCATAACTGACCTCACGTTACTGTATTTTGTTCAATCTGATGAGTTTCAGCTTTGAAAAGTCTGGTTTCAGTAGGACTGACACTTCTGAGCATGGTGCAGACCCTCCCCTTACATAAGAGTCTTGTTGATAAAACAGTTCACCTTTCCAGAAGGAAAAATGTGAATGATTAAGAGTGAACTGATAGGGAGTTTCTTTTTCTCATCACCAAGTTATCTGGGTCATTTTCATGCCCAAGAAGCTGGTATGAGTTACCAGAAACTCATGTGCCTGTTCTCTCTGAAGCCATGCTCTCTAGTCCTGGACATTTCTCAGGTGCCAGCAGGACAGAATATAGTAAGCCATAGTAAGTGTGAGGTGAAAATCCCCCAAACAAGAAACAGCATTATGAACTGGGAACCCTATCTTGTCTACAGGGGAGGTAGTGTCCTGAGATTCCTCCTGCCAGCACTGATATTTCCCTTTTCTTGCATATAGCAATAAACCCCCCTTACAGTCATCTTTTGAGAAGGTTCAAGTAGACGTAATCAGGGCTTCTTAGGAAAAGGTGCCCGTTCCTACCTTCAGCATAAACACACACAAATATTTTTCATTTCAAATCTCTGCCCCAGTTGTGCCAGCAAGATTCAGTGGAAATAACATTTTTCTCTTGAG
>WEIT01034728.1:83089-174267 GCA_013389985.1 Dryoscopus gambensis
AAAATGTTTATAAATTGTATGGGGAAAAATAAAAATGAGTTATTATGGGAAACATCAACCTGGGATGTAAATGAAAGAAGTAAAAACTCCCTCATGTATGAAGTGCAGATGGCAAATTCCCAAGTCAGACAGTGTTGTACATGACACAGGAAATTCTGTGTTTGACCTCATCCTGGCTGATAAAGGGAAATCAGCAACAGAACTAAAAATTGGCAGTAACATAGGTTCAAGTTACAAGTTATAATTTTGATTGACTGCATTTGTCACACATAAATCAAATAGCATGCAGAGAATTTGTGTGTGCTCTTGCTACTTTGAAATAACAGGTTTGACAAAGCTAAAAGCTTTGTGCAAGTCAAACTGCCTCAGAAATACAATTTAACTGGGGGAAAAGTAAGTGAACAACCATTGGGTCACCAAATGAAACCCTTTATAACTGTGAAAAATCATGCGTCCTCTAATCAAGAAAAAAAGGTATGAATGCTGTCAAACAGCTTAAGTGGGTAGATGAAACTGTATAACTGGATGTGTTATATAGAAAAAATTAAGAATCCTGGATGAGTAAACATGAAAACAAGAAATTATAAAAAATGAATAAGCAAAGCAGGAGGGTGCAGGCCAAAGCTTTGGTCAGAAAAATTAAGGATCAAAAACTCAATAGAAGTTGATTAAGAACAAAAAAACAAAACCCAAAGTGATCAATTATATTGATCTCTTACTTTATAGAAACACTAAAACTGTCAAGGATAATGCATAAATATCAAAGATTTTCATTCCTAATTTCTGCTTTATGCTTGGAAATATGTCGGGTAAGGTGGCAACACTTTCCATAAGGATAATGTTGAATAGCAGCTGCTGCAGACAGATATTTTTGAATCTACACATCTAAGTAACTTACTTCCAGTGGTTCTTATAGAGCTGCTTGAGAAGCAGTTTGCACCATCAGTGTTGATAATTAATCAGTTCTGGAGCCTGAGAGACATTCCATTCCAGGGGCCTTGAAGAAATCTAATGTGGTGTCAGTATTTAAAGGGTAAACAGGACAGCCAGATAATGACTGGCGTGTCAGACGAACATTGATTTTTGGGAAAACTGTGAAAAGGACTATATACTCTGTTAATGGAGAGTTAAAGAAAAGATAACATATTTAATGCTTATCAACACTGGTTTATGAAAATAGACACTGCCAAACTCATCTTTTTATGGTGAGATTACTAGTGACAGTTTTAAACTGAAAGGAGGTAGATTTACTTTGTGTATAAGGAAGAAATTCCTTGTGGTGAGATTGGCAAGACACTGGAACAGGCTGCCCAGAGAAGTTGTGGATGTCCCATCATTGGAAGTGTTCAGGTTGAATGCAGCTTTGAGTAACCTGGCCTATGAAAGATGTCCCTGCCCACAGCAGAGGGGCTGGAACTAGATCTTCTTTAAAAGATCCCTTCCAACCAAGACCAGTCTACGGTTCTATCATTCTATGTATTTGGTTGATAAAGGTATGATATCTCTGCTAGACAGAGCATGAGGAATAGGTTTAAAACACAATAAAAGGAACTCATGGTGGGCATTGAGAAATCATTTTAGGTGTAAGGGTGCTGGAGAGCTGTTTGGGCAAAAAAGAGCAGTTTGGTCTGAGAAGTGCTAAAACCTTTGCTTTTATTTAAAAAAAGTAAGTCCATGAAGTGAGAACTTTATCCCATGTGCAGATTTTAGGAGCACTTCAGAGACTGAATGTTGGTTTGAGTGCTCCCTTTGCCCTCTACCACTTTATGAGTGTTAAATGGTGCTATTTCACCATATAACTCCTGCATGGTAGAAAGGGAATGGAGAAGTTTGGAAGGATTAAGCAGTTTCCAAACACATGCAAACCCAGATAAACAAAACTGTTCTTTCAGTAACCTCAGATACTTCTAACTATCAGCAATATAGCAGCTAACTATCAGCAATATGGCAAAGGGCTCCTGACGTTCCCATTACTTCCTGGGCAAGAGATGAAGAAATAATTGAGCTGCTCATTATTTGCCTTAAAATACATATGTACTTACATCCAGTATCACCTGGCTTCAAAAACTAACTCTTTGTATTCATGTGAACCATTTGCTTACTTTCAAACAGCAAGTCCCTTAGCAAGCTAGAAATTGCAATTGACAGGGGCTTCAACTTTTCACAGCAGTGCAGCAAGAAGCACAACTACAGCTGCACAATAAATACATTTATGCCCCTGCCAGAAGGTAGACTGGTCAAATCAGCTGACAGATGAAAGGAACTCCCCTAGGAAAATTGTCTGTTTTCCAGTGCAAAAGAGATGGCAGACAACATACTCAGATTGCTGAGTGATCCCCTTGGGTCTTTTGCTTAGGTCCCTTATGTGAATTTCCAAATGCTACCAGCTAAATATAGATAGAACCCTGCTAATACATCTCCACTGGTGACACACTTTTATCTTAGCCCAGCAAAACATGTAGGTGGATCTTTTCTCAGTATATTCACTTGGAAACAGGGTGCAAGAGCCCTGTCATGAAATGTCACACCTTCTAGGGAAGACAGAAGTCTGCACTGACCACTGCACAGCTTTGACCACAGAAGAATCTGCTTTCCCTGGAGAGCACTGGAAAACCTGCAGGTTTCACCCTGTCCTTCCTTGAACAGGGTGATCTTATTTCTTTTGTGAGCCACAATAGAAAACAGGCTATCATGGTTTTCCAGAGATGCCATATGCTATGCAAAGTGTGAAAAGTGCTCTGTCATAGCCAGTGGTTTACTTTAAATTTGGCCCCTGGTTCTGCTGAGCTGGAGGTCAATGTTTTCCAATGCTCAGAGATTAGGGAAAGTGCTTGGCTGTGAGAAGTTCCTCCGTCATATTTGTTAATTTCTGTACCTTTTCTTTTTTACCTTTATCCAGATCTGGTTCCAGAATCAGCGAGCCAAGTGGAGGAAACATGAAAAATTTGGGAACTTTGGCAGCCTTCAGCATCTGACAGAAGTTGATTTCATTCCTGCTCCCAAGTCAGATATCACAGTGAGTATTGGACACTTTGTATAAAGCCACTGAGGGGAGAGACAGCTATCCTTCGCCAAGTGATCACCTCACCAGTAATCACATGGGACTATCACGGAGAAAGAGCGCTGCAAAAGACAAAATGGGCAATATGATGAAGAGAAATCTCAGCGAATCTGGGATTAATAACAACACATTTCTTCACAGAATTAAACCTGTTTCGTAAATATGCTGTGAGATGTCTCTTGTAGGGTGGTCCTTCCCCGTTTTGCTTCTAAATCACTTCTCTGTAAATCATACTTTGATTCAAAATGTCTTTATCATCAGAAATATCTTGCAAAGGGGGAAATAAGACAATTGCAGCCACACAGCCCTGTTCCTTTACAGACAGTATGTCTTTACAACAGCAGCCTTGGTTAGGCTGACCAGCACGTTTTGCCCTTGACCTATGCTTTAGCAGTCCAGGACTGTTACTATTTAGGCTGCCACACAGGCTCTTTCCCTGACAGGCATTTTTTCATGGCTGGAAGAAAGGGTATTTTGCTTTGTGTCCTGAGTGACAACATACCACTGGGTTTTAAGAAGTCTGTTTCTCTAAACTTTCCTTCTTAATTACTGAGCACCAGGGAAACAAATAAGGTTGATTGTAAATTTTATCTAAGTAGAAGTCCATATTGATTCACCTGAGACTACGCTTTTATTCTTGAAAGGCTCCTAGCTTGATGCCAAGAAAACTCTCTGCTTCCTTTCCTGCCGTGAGATACTACTCACCACTGCAAGGACAGCTGACAACTGCCGGGCTGCCCAGCATGCTCTCCTTCGCTCCCCACCACGTGGAGCTGCTGCCCTTCCCAAAACCATACTTGCTCTTCAATGTCCTCCCCCCTTACGGCTTGCCGCTGCCCCACAAGTTGGAAAGGAGCAGTATCTGCGCCAGCTCCTCATAGAGGAGGACAGTGGGGGGCTTTGGGGGATGCCTTTCTCCCCATGTCCTCCATGGAGGTGTGCGATTCCTCTCCTTGAACAAGCCTGGGATGATGGGTGGCTGTGGTGCGAGGTCACCGTGATGGAGGAGTGCTGCCAGGAGTTGCCGCAGCCCAGTGGATGTGGGAAGAGCCACCAAGGACCAGAAAGGAGCTCCTCATCTCCCTGAGGAGCAGCACGTTCTGTGGAAACCCAACCCTTCAACTGAGAGCCTTTCCCCGGCAGGACAGTGCACCCAGCAGCCCTGCAGAAGGACTGGGATTTTACTCAGCCATGAGCCGTTGGATGACCCTATTGCACTGCTGGCTTGGGGCAGGAGAGATGCATGGGATGCAGTGTGCATAGGCCTAAGGTCCAGCCAAAAGTGGTTTTCTCTGCAGGTTTGGGTCGCTTTCCTCATACATTCTGGTCTTCATGTACTGGGGTGTTGCAAAGAACATGTTTAGGTCAAAAATCAAACTTTCAAGATACTTTTTTTTTTTTTTCCAAGTAGTCAGCTGGGGGGCAGGGGGATGTTGATTTGCTGTCTGTGTTTTTGACTTGAATAAAGGGGCAGAAACACAATCTGAGCTGAAATATGGCAGTCTGAGCTCTGGATTTGGTACCGCAAGTCTCTGGGGGCAAGGGAATTCTTCAGCTGGTTAATTAAAATGCTTATCAGGAAGCCTCTTATTTTGTGACCTAAATTAAGAAAGCTCCAAAACTCCCCCAGAAACAATAACAAATAGAGACAGCCTGAGTTTAATCTGCTAGGCCTAATAGGATGATGTGACCCCACAGTTGAGTTTAATTGTAGATAAATAATTAAATCGGCCTGCCCATTAACAAAATGTCTCTATCCTTATTATTTACATAATACTAATCCCATTGCAACATACGGTGCTTTTCTCTCCCCTGCTCACTCAGGGTCCAATCCTGCTTCCACTAATGTCTGCACTGTGTATACTTTATCGTTATTCTTACAGGTCTTCCACAAGACCTTTTTCTCATACCTACTTGGTTCTGAATTCTCTATCATCTTCATCCCTGTCATTTTATCCGTCATCTAAAGGACAGGCAGGTCAGATACAGGGCTAAACTTCAGCTCCAGCAAAGAGCTTAAACACCTACCTGATTAAAATCAACACAAATTAGTTGTGGTGTTCACCTCATGCAAATTCAGATGACTGCATTGTAGCCACACACACTCCCAAATTAAGGACCTTGGCCTTACTTTAAAGAAGAAAAAGTGATCACACCAAAGTTTCTGAATTAGGTGCAGTTCACGCATTAGTGCAGCTTCTGGAATGTGAACTGTCCTTACGCAATGATTATCTGGAATATAGGCATCCTAATCACCTAAAGCTAAGGGGGCATGACTCTTTGCACAGTAGTCCAGGGATTCAGGCCAGCACCTGCATTGAGACAGCTTGTCCTGCATGAATATTTCTGTCGTCCAGGGGAGGATTCTGGGATGATCACAATGTGACCATTTTCTTTGGTCAGGATATGGAGGTGAGAAGCTTAGGATGCTACTTTTACATTGTTTTATACTCTGATGTTTCCCCGTAATGCCAGGTTGGACACACCAGTCCTTGGGACATCCTCAACTCTGCAGCCCTTCAGACATATAGGATTGCTTTGGGCAAACATACCTTAAACCTGACAAAGAGCTGCTTGAGGGAGAAGTCATCCAAGGAAGCTGACCATACAAGACATGAGTATAGAAATGTAGTCATAGTTTCATCCTAATGTTCCTCATCTGATTTCAAGTGACTCAAATGACAGGGTTTACAGCCCTGCTGGGGGGAGACTCCTGCAGTCTCACAACTCTCCAAGACATTCCACTTGCATTTTCCAGATGACAGCTTCAACCTTTAATCTTCCCTAAAACCTCTTGTGACCTGAACAATTTCTCCCCCTGGCTTATGGCCCGGATTTCCGTTTGCACACTGGCTTTTTGGTAAAAGAAAAAAAGAGAACCCAGGGGCCTCTAGAAAGCTTTTCTTTCATGGTTGCTGTTGTTGTTTTGTGGAGGTGGCTAGAAAAGAGAGCAGGGGTTTTGAGGGGTTTGTTTACTTTTAAAGGTTTCTCTTTTTTTCTTTTTTTTTCTCCTGTGTTTACCATGTGTTTTGATCACAGTGAAAAAGTGAGTATGCAGAGAGGGTGATGCCTGCTCTTCAAATCCATGCAGGTGCACACTAGACCTTGGGTCAAAAAAAGCTGTGATTTAAAGCAGCCAAACATCTGGTTCTTCATGATTATTGACCAAGCTCTACATCCTCTTCCCGCTCTGTGCTCTGACCTGACTTTGCTAAGTGATTGCAAAATGTCCTTCCTTGGTTCCCTCACATCTCCCCTTAGCCTGGACAATGGGTCTTGCCCAAGGGCCTACTTCTGTTTTCTTGCTTTGCTCACATTTTGCTCCTGTGTAATTTAATTTGGCTTTGGTATGAGAAAACACTATCACTTCTAGCTCAGGAACCACCAAACGATCCAATGTCTGTGCATCTCAGGGAGATTAACCCAAAAGGCTGGGTGTAAATAAGGGCTTAATTCAAAATAAAATGGTCAGTGAATTAATTCAGACCAGCTCATATCCAACCAGGAGAGTCTGGCTCTTTTAAGAAGGTCTCCTGTGACACCTCCTCCCTGCTTGTGTCCTTATGCAAACCTGTTCTCTTCCTGGGACAGCTTTACCCCACTTCCAGGCCATGTTCTTGCTTTTGCTGAAATCCATTATTTACAGTGTCTATCCAAAGATACCAGCACAGAATGATTTTATTTTCAAGTGGCTAACAATAAAAACTCGCCTCCTGACCTCCTAAAGCCCAGCAGAATGGAGAAGGCAGGGAGGGAAAATGCCGTTCATTCCACCTCTTCAGAGCTGGAGCTTCTGAAAGGACTCTGGAGTCTGATCAAAAAATGAACCTGGTGTCAAAGTCCCAAGGCGGGTTTAGATTAAATGCTTTAAAAAGAAACTCAAACAGGTTTTGTGGTCAATTAGCTCAAAAAAAAAAAAAAAAAATCCATGCCTCAAAGGAGCCAATGATTCATTATTCCAACAGCTATTAGATATATATTATATTGTCATGGGCATTTCAAGGAGAGGATGTCCCCTCATGGGGTAGCTTGCACTGGCACTGTGACCGTTTCTGGAACCATCATATCAAGCAGTACATGTTGGCCACCCGAATGATCTGCAGCCTGTTTAAGAATTAAAGAGTACCAGCCAGCAGCCACGTGCCAGGAATCTGTAGTAGTTGTCCGTCTCTCTGCGTTTCAAAACTCTCAGAGTCACGTTCTTTTCCATTGCATTACTGGTCTTTGTCACATGGCTGATGTTGAGCTTACAGGACAGAAATGCGCTGAATCCTTCATCATTTTTTAACTATAGATGCTGCTATTTACAGCCTTACAGACCCCGAGCCTTGCCAGCTTTTAATGCTTTCCAACACTTCCAATAGGATAAAAGAGCCACTTCGTCTGTCCCTCAATAATACTTGAATAAATTTAACACTTTCTTTCTCTACAGGAAACATGCTCCTGACTCTAGGATGACATTTCCCCTGCTTGTGACTGCTGAAGTTCAGAAAACTTTTAGGCCTCTCAGCAATACCAGCCTTGTCTGTCACTAGTCTTCCACTCTCTGAAGCCTTGCTTTTCTCTGCCTCCTTTCTTTTGTCTCCCACACACATTAACAGGAGTAATGCCCCTGCTACTTTTGCTTTATTCCCCCCACTAAACTCCTTTTGCTGCTCTGCACATAGAGCTGTCCCATACAATGCTGCCAGGATTTCCCAAGCAGCAATAGGTGCACACTGTTTTTAGGGGCACCTGGCAGGGTAAACACCTCACTGCCACAAAAACCTTGCTGGTGTAAGGACCTACTCAGAAGGGCCTTTTTCCTTTGTTTTCCTGGAGCAGAAGTGAATAGGTGTCTGGTGTTCAGGGTCTATCATATGAATCCCAAGATTATCTTTCTGACAGCTACGAAAAAGCAGGTCCCCGTCAAGGGGTCTTAAATCTGAGCCTGCATCACTGGTGTTAGCAATCTTTTATTGATGGCATTTTACAGCACTCCGCAGTGCAGTCTGGCTGCTCTCTGACACCTGGAATTTCAACAAATTTTAACTTTCAAATTTTGACATTTCTCTGTGTTATCTGTCTGCCTCAGGCCAATGTCTTAAATCTAAGCAATTCGGTTCCTGAGGCTGGGGAAATTGCACTTTTTAACTCAGGGTGACAAAATTTTGCTACCCTTTTGAAAACAGCACTTGGAGCAGGAGCTTGAAATCTGGCACAGAGGTGGCCTTTTCTGTTAATTTTGCTCTTTGCCATTGTTGTCACCAGCTACTGGTGACAAAGTACTAGCCTTTGAAAAGTATTGTTTTGCACAGGTGTATTCTGTGTCCTTTAGATTATAGCAATTAGATTCCTTATGGAGTCGCTGCTCCCTAGGAGTGCTTATTCTGATGGCTCAGCACAACTTCCCCCCACAAGTTCAGTTCTTGGCTTGCTATGAACAACACATGGCCCAGACTCTCATGAAAGCCAGCAGGGCCTTATCCTCTTGCTTCCTGAACATCCCATTCCCTCAGTCCCAAGATCAGGTTGGTGGAGCAATCTCCTCAAGCCTAACAGTGAAACACATGAAACAAATAATTTCCTATGACCACTCACAAAATACGTAGGGTGCTGTGGGGCAAACACTGCCTTCTGATCTTTACGTTATAAAAATTTGCTGTTCGGCTCTCTGTAACTGGGGGCTAGGAATGTCTCCAGGAAGGATGGTAAGCCTGGCTGTGGGAGTCTGGTTCAGTCCCTGCTGTTCAGTCCCAGGAAAATGTGCATCAACTTTGGCAGAACCAGAGATTGGTGTGTGCTGGAAAAAAACACCTCTAACGCTCATACTCACTAAAGAAAACTGCAGCCAGAGGCCTGTTGATGTTGCACAGGGAGTTATTCAAATGCAGACCAGCATTAGCTTAGCATTTCAGGAGTTAATATCATTCCAGGTAATTTATTGCTCTCCAATATTAAAGCTGCCGTCCTTACGAAAACAACAGCATGTGGTAGCATCTTATGTTTTCTGTGGTTAGCTGAGCTACCTCAGACAAGCTGTTGTAATAAAGTCAAATTTGTACTCATGTTACAATAAATGATAGTGCTAAAGGAGCTATGAAAATTAGAATGTCCTCTTCTGGGAGGCCAAGCCTTCTCAGCTTTTGCAGGATCTGTTGCAGCACACGGCACTAGCACAGGAAATGTTTTATCACACTGTCATAAAAAACTGGTTCTTAGTGTAAATGTTTACTACAAACAAAATTGATCTTGTGCCTTCATTTTCCATGGGGAGGATGTGATCAGGTAGAATAATCCCAGTCCTGCTTCTCCCAGCAGACCAGTAGATCCTGCTTGGGTTCTTTGATATTTGCTCTCCCAGCCCCACCGCCTTTGCTTCTTCTCTTCTTAGAAGTCTGTTTTCACCATCCAGCATGGGAAATAAGGGATGCAACACTATGTGTACTCATTCAGTGTCACAGAACACCTGCTCCTGAGCCACATGTAAAGAAAGAAGGGGAAAAAAATTTTCTTAAAAAATTAAAAATCAGATGAGGATAGCTTAATTAAAAGATAAACATAAATGAAATCACAACAATCAATGGTAGTTCAAATCTAATTGAATTTTATCGTTAGCAGAGCTGCTGTTGTTTTTCCCTTCCTCCCAAAATGAGGTAAGCTCTGGAAAGGAAATTTCCCTCATCAAATTTCACATTCAGTTGAATTAGTCTGGAAATCTTTTTAATAAAATGAAAGAAAAGCAACCTTGACAGAAAAGTTTAATTCCAGCCAAGCCCCTTAGACCAACCACCCTGTGCCAGACAGTTCACTGACAGAACTGGAGGGTGTCAGCACTAATCATCTGCCCCTGTTTTCTGAGGATAAATTCGGCATCTGTCTCCAAGCTGGAGAGAAGAGGCCCTGGAGTCCTCCAAGGAATTGGATTGTAATTCTGATGTGATGGCATCAGCTAATTAGCAGCTCTAACAAACCTCACCTCCAGCCCCTCTCTGGATTTTTCTTCAATTATGGCTAAGAGTGCAGCCTGCAAGAAGGGGAGGTGAGGTGGGGGGAGTTGTCCACAGCCACTGAAGGTTACACAGCTGCATAGAATAAAAATTAGTGCAGTATTTAATGACATTACTGTTTAATTCTGACAAACAGGAGCATTAACATCCTGCAAATAGGGACAAATTAACATGGAGGATACTGAAAAAGACAAGCCCCAAAGCCCCTTCTCCGGCCCTTTGCACAGAACTAAATTTTACCAGTACCAGTGTTAGGAACTTGTCAGCCTTTGACTATGATTACTCCTTCACATATGGGTGTGACTATAAATATATAATTTCCTTGAGGTTCTCCTTTATTAAAATTCTTAACTATAGAGGTTTTCTGGCTGCACTCTTTTCTCATATATATCATACAAAACAGCAAATACTGTTTACCACAAGAAGAATAATCACTTACATGCCAAAGGCAGAAAACACTTTAATTGCTGCTGTCCTCAAAAGAGTTTTCTGTTATGCTTAGAAAGTTTGGCTGGTTTTTTTATCTCTTGGTGGCATTGGAAAATTCTCCCACTGAAACCAGTGTAGTCAATTTTTCATTGAAATCACAGCATTTCCCAACTGCCATAAAGTGACGTTATTTTAGAAACCCCATAAAATCGCATAGAATTTTACAAACGCTGTAAATGTGGCCATGGAAAGAGTGAAAAATGTTCAAAGTGTGGTTCCATCTCTCCCAAATAACTGTGACGTCCCTGTCACAGTACAAAGCTTTGGAACGGTTACATTGCCGCACACAGCAATGTAAACCACAGATGATGATCCAAACAAATGCTCAGTGCTGACACTTAAAAGAGCAGCTATAAAAAATAGCAGTCCATGATAAAAAGCACAGCATCAGCCAGTGACTTTATGCAAAATATTATTTACTGTACAAACATACTGGGCTGCAAAATATAGCTAATAAAATAAGTGATTTCCCTGCCTGCTGCTTCCAAGCTCACTCACAGTCTCCAGTAGGCACAGTTCCCTAGGGGTGATGGAAAGTATTTTCTAGCAGTTGACAAGAAACTCTTGATGAATTTTTCTGTTTTGCTGGCAGTGAAGAGCCACCCTCGACAATCTGATTTTAGCTCACTATACTCATTACAAGGTCCCACTGTAAAAAAAATTAAAAGCAGACACTCAGTTGCTAAATAAATCAAAACAGATTACACCTCCCAGAGACAGGACCTGTTCCTCCATCTCCAAAGTAGCCAAATGATGTGCCAACATTTTCATGCAGCACAGAGCACTGGCATGGGCCTAAATGGGCTAAATGTCACCTCAGAGCAAAGTGATGTGGCGGTCGAGGTGAGCTGAGTTTTGGCCCATGCAGAGCAATAATGTGGTGAGACACCAGCCAGGTTCAGCCTGCAAGCTACTGAGGCACACCAGCCCAGGAGCTGCACCTCAGCAAAGTACCCTGCCCTTGGGGTGGGGCAGATGGAGAATCCCCAGGTATCCCACAGGTGGCTCCCTGGGCACTATGAATGCCTGTGTCACACATACATCCTTCCTTACTCCCATCTCATGTGCACTTGGAATGAATAAAATCTCTCCCTGCACGGGCCATCAATTTTGAGACATGTGTGCCAAAAAAGTCGACTTGAAAAAGGTCTGGGAAGATCAGGCAGGTCTCACAGTTTCTCTGTTGACAATGAGGAGTTTTGCTGCCTAAACACAAAACAAGAAGAAAACCTGGCGATGTCCAGACCATGTGACTTGTGAACAGAAATACAAGTTCTTTTCCTTGGCTGATGGCCAGATTACTTTGTTTCTTCTTAAAAGTTTTGTATTCACTCTCATGGGACAGCATCACCCTGTTCAAGGAAGCCTTTCACGAGAGAGCCAAGCTCCAGAATAGGAGAGGGAGAGATGGACATGTTAGGAAGAGTTTCCCGTTACCAGGTCTTTGCTAGAGAAAGGCCATCTGCATTCACCAACTACACAAATTTGGAAGCATTTTACACAATTTGGATTCTGAGTTCCTTCCACAGTGATCACACTCTGGCACCACTGTACAGGCACGGATCCCTGAAAATGGGAGACAGCTTTGGCAGGTACCTGGACTCCGCAGAGATGCACGGTACGTCAGACATGGACTGCCACCCACTGCTCCAACTCAGCTTTGCTCCACAGAGAGCTGCATCATCTAGGAAAATAATCAAAGAATCACAGCATCATAGAATGGTTTGAGTTGGAAGGGACCTTAAAGATCTTCCAGTTCCAACTCCCCTGCCATGTGCAGGGGCACCTTCCACAAGACCAGATTCCTCAGACCCCCATCCAAGCTGGCCTTGAACGCTTCCAGGAATGGAACATCCACCACTTCTCTGGGCAAGGATCAAAATGCCTGAAACACACTGAGGTGCTTCATGGTTTCTTACAAAGGCTCACTGAATTTCCCTGGTGTAAATTAACTGTGACATTTCAGGCAGAGTCTCTTGGGAGCGCTGAGAAGGTAGCATAGAATGGGGGGACAACAAAGCTTGAGAAATCCAAGCAAAAACAAAGCAATATCCTTTCTGGATAGTCTTTCTCAGACAAACTCCCTTTTGTCCACTTGGGAGTTTCTTTGTTAGTTGTTTTTTGTTTTTTCGCTCGCCTCGTTTTAAAATGCTGACACATTGACAGATGCTTCCCATATATTTCCATCCTATAGTGTATTAAATCTAGATGCTGAAACAGCTACAAGTCCTTTCAAGGGATTATTTTTTTTCATTGTTACACCTGGGTCATCTGGAAATCTAAGCGGGGAAAGCAACCGTCTCCACTGGCTCTGTGATTAAAAAGATTTATCTTGCCACATCTTGCAGCATCACAATGAGCAGAATTCCACCACCCTGTGTGGTACAAGCTCCTGCACAGGTCTCTGCTAATGGCTTCTTTTTCCCTAGCAGGAATGGCTTCAAAGCCCCAGAGTTTTCTCCTTAGGCTGGAAAAATACCTGAGCCAAACTGAGATGGAAGCAACACATTAGGTAGGAACTATATTAAAAACTCAGAGCAACTTTGTTCTCTCTTATTAGTTGGGCAGTACAAAGGCAGCGCCTGGGCTGATGACAGCAGGAACGTGTTCATTAACCAGGGGCATCAGGGTTGCGTTCCTATTGCTGAGCTCTGCAACTCCCACCCACAATCAATGCCGCTTCAGGAGCAGAGTTTAATCTAAGCTTTGCCCCATTTATCCTAATAAAGACTAAAGATTTATCTTACTTTTTACATTGCTTATTCTTTTCGTTGTGGCAAAATTCAGCTGAAAATCCTGATCGCTTTAACACTTGCTCTCAGGAATGGCTGCATTGCCCACCGTAATGGCAGTGCTCACATGCCAGTCAAAAATGCCATGGAGAAAAAAACCATGGTGTTCTGAGTGATGGAATTGTCCTTTGCAAAAGAAATATTTTACCAGGTGTTGCCCTACATCTTGGGTTTCCTGCCATGTGAAAGGCCGTTCAGTCTGGTACTTGCCCCTCAGCGTTAACAGAAATTTTATACAATACATCTGTGTCTCCCCACACACCAAGAAACACATGCCAAACACAGTCTGGCCCTGACTCATCCTACTTCTTGACAGATGCTGTTCCTAAATATCTCCTCTGGAAAGGCAAAATGCTTAGAGGGGACTGGCAGTCATCAGGGAAGTTTGGTGCAAGGTCACACACCATGAGCATTGCCAGTAACAGCATCAGGTGTGACACACACTCCCCAGGCTTTGCTTTTACATTCCCTGAGCAGCACCACGCGCAAGCTGTGACCTTACCTCAGAGCCTGGCTTCACTCCTGCCCCTTTTTGCCATTTCCCTATAGTGAAAGGGGTAGCTACACAGGCCAGTGCATGTCTCTCTGCTTCCCCAGGAGGTGTCTGCTCCTGTAGCTGACAGCACTACGCTGCTGTGCCCATTGGCTGAGAAAATGAGGAATAGAAAGCTCATTTCATCAAATTGCTCATAGCATAGGTTTTACTACCTGGGACCAGCTCAGGAGAATCCCAGCTGGCAGAGTGGGTGCTAATGAGAAAGTGCAGTTCAGCAAGGACCTGCATGTACCTCACACTCCATGTGGAGCTGCACTTAAAGCTCCTCAGCAGAGGCAGGAAATCAGGAAATAAAGGTTGCAAAACATAAATATTGTGGATTTACACAGAGGCTGGGGACCACTGCCAAGCTGGAGGGAGTACCTGGCAACCACGTCCTCCTCCTGAAGGAAGGCACTTCCCAAACCCTCTGAGAAGACCCAACCTGTTCAAAAGCTCCAGAAAGCCACCTAGCCCCAAAGACTGGAAACAGGTATCTGACTGACTGGGCAGGCCAGCAGCCTTTTCATTTACTTTTTTAAATCAGCCACCTGCTACATGACCCCAGTTCTGCACTGTACACGTGAGATGGGAGCAGAGACACCTTCCTGCTGTCTGCACGAGACAATCAAGTCATTTAGCAGCAATTAGCCTCCCAACCAGCTTAGCTCATTTACAATTATACTGTGGTTCCTGACCACTCTGGAGTTCCATTGTTTGAGGGAGGTCATAAACCAGTCCGGGTTTTGGTGGTGCTGAAAGGGAGCATGGAGCTAAATAAGAAAAAATTATGTGGCTCATAATAAGGTTTAACCCTCAAGTGCCGCAGTGGAATACATGATGTGCCATTTTAGGGACAAGTGAGAAATATTACCACCCTTTCCAAATCAAGTAATACAGCGTGAACAACTAACCAACGTTTCCAAGTTCTGCTTCTGTGTCTACACAATCAGGAAAGTTTTCTCGTCTTCCTTACTAAAGAAAGGGGTAATTTTTTCAATTCCCTGAGAAGCAGCACTGTATAGTACATCCTTACAGTTTGCTATAAGCATGGTGTTATTTGCATTCATCTATCCAGTATTTTTAATGTATTGGGATACCAGGACCCCTGCCAGAGCTGTGGCTGGCACTTAACCTCATGTAGTAGGTACAAATTCAGGCTCTTTCTATGGGTCAGGCAAAGACATGAGCCCCATTTCAGTTGCTCTAAACCATCTCATACAGAATCTTTCCTGAGTGCAGGGGGAGCGAATTTTTGTAGGTTAAACCAACCCATTGCAAATCCACCACAAAACGCGCTGCAGACGAGTGGATTCGGTATCTGCTCTCTGAACCAAAATGTTTTCTTGTTTTCCCCTTGCCAGTGTGTGGTCCCTCTTACCTGACATCTGTCAGGCTAGGAATTAAAACCCCACCAAGGCCTAGCAACAACATCAGTAGCCCCGGTTTTCATCACTGATCTCCACCTGCAGGTTCTGATACCCACAGTGGTACGAGCTACTGCTGGGCTGATAAGGTCTAATCTCTTGTGCTGTCAACAGCTTGCTCACTGACTCATGATGTCCTGGGGGACAGTGGGGATGTGGATAAAATTCTGCAACCAATTGTTAATCTGCTTCAGTCGATGCTAAATTTGTACGATAAACATTTGCCCTGGGTGCGTGAACCATTGTGCACGCAGTGCTTTTTCTTGCCTGTTTGTGAAGCTGGAGGAACTGTTTTGTCCCAGTTGCCTCATGCAGTAGTGGAGCTGTTCATTTGGGGAACAGGGGCTACCTGGAGATCCTTGCAGGATGCAAACTGTAGATGGTTTGGCTTGGCTTCTGCTCCCAGGGTCCAGTCTCAGGGCATCTGACCGCACTGACAAAGCTTGTAGTCAGCTGCAAGACTTCACTGAAGGAGGGTAAAGACATGAATGAAGCAAAAAGATGGCAAAACCAGAGGTAGATAATTAACCTCAGGAAGCAAGTAATTTGGGGGTTAACCAGATCCCTGACAAATGCCGGCAGTCTCTGTTGCTTTGCAAGGCCACAGTTCTGTCAGTAACAGCACAGTTCAGTTCACCTGAACCCTGAAAACTGGGCTCAGGATCTTTCCTCAGTAAACTGTCCTCTCTAGGTTTACCCTGCTGTACCAGAAGCCCAACCCACTGATCCCCCATCCCAGGCAGGCAACGATTCTTGATCTATGTGTCTCTCAGCTGAGGATCCTCTTCAAACAATGTTTGAAGGTGTTGCAGCCAGGAGCACTGACATGTAAGGGAGGACAGCACAGAGGGAGGCACCAAGTCCCTCCAGGCAGCCAAAATGCTGACCTTCTCTGCCTTCCAGAGAACTGGCCTTGCAAGCCTGCTCTGTGTCCAGCACCACTTCTTTGCAGGCAAGACTGCATAACCTCTCAGAAGAGGTCAGCATGGGGCAATCCACAGAGATGCCCTTTTTTTCCAGCCAGAGACCCTGTGCTTACTTTCTGTGACCTGTCCTTGAGGAAAGAGCCAGGCAGTGGAAAGAAAATCACACCAGGAAACAGCCCTGAGCATAAGAAAGAAAGAGAAAAGACAGAGGGAGCAAAGCAGGTGAAAATGTAAAACTGCTAATGTGTTAACTGCCACCAGAACTAAAGCTTTTTCTGATTTTTTTTCAAACAAAACCCTGAAAGAACAGCCTGGCAACATGAGAAACCAAGCGAAATAGGGATACTGTCCTCACTTTGGCCAGCGATAGGTTTCAGCACTTTTCTAAGCCCCTGTCTTACCACAGTGTCCCCTAAATCCCCTGGTAGCCCATCAGAAATCTTCTCTGGGCAGCTCATTCCCTGCAGCGTATTAGTGCAGGGGACAACATGGGAAAGGATGAGGCACTTGTATGCACAGAAGTGCTAACTGGCTGTTTGCTGGGGAATTAGCTGTTTGGCTGCCTGCTTCAGCACACCAGGCAGCCCAGAGTGTGGAAATATCACAACACCAAAATGGCAGCCGGTTTCAATAAGAGCGCTGGATGTTTACATACATTTTATGCACATAATTATGACAGGGAATCTCTTAAATTTCCAGGAAAAGTATGAGTGTTTGATTGGTCTTGAGGGAGCGGTGATATTTCTTCAGAGTGGTGATATTTCTTCAGATAGGGCAGTAACAGGGGCTTGTTTGGGAGCACAGCCTTGATTCTTTGGAATAGTTTAGATTGCCAAGGTTAATTAAGTTAAAAAGTGCCAAGGACCATGAAATGCTAAAGTTCTTGTGTTGCACAAATTATAGCTATCACCTTTCTGCTAGCTTGCTGAAGAAATTGAGTTCTTTATTATTGAGAGAAGGTACACTCTGTTTAGTACCTTTCACACCTTCTAGTAATTTGTTCTTAAAAAAATAATTACGAAATGAAGCATAGGGCAAAGTTATCTTCTTATCCAGTGAGCAACCTTATAACTTATCTGCCCCCATCATTAGGGCAAAGTTCAGGTGGGATGTTAAATAATGCAGCAGCAGAAGCAGAACGAACAACGGCTGTGGGGTTCCTACCTCGTTCCTGTCTCAGTGCCTTGGGCTGTCATCACATGGCAGGCGTGACCTGGAGTTTAAAGTCAGCCACCTGATGTGCTTTGTGCAACTGAGGCCTAGGTTTTGTAGCTTTTATTCTTACACAAATAAACAACAGAGGCACAAGAAGACGGGCTCAATCTCTTAAGAACCGAGACTGTTTTATGCTTTGGCCATGTGAAGACATTTAACAAAGCTGTTGCCCAACTTAGAATGGCTACATGTCGTAAGCAGCAATTACTAGAAAGTGCTGCTTGCTAGAAATGGCAGAAATTGCAATATGAGCAATATACATGTAAGTATTTTAATGATAACTGCACCTAAATCTTTTTGGTGGAGCACTAGGTGCCAATAAAAATAGAGCCCAGGCTTGCTTGTACCGGGAATTTCCATTTAGCTAATGCCAGTGGTCTCCATCTGTGATATATCGCGTGTATCATGTCTCAAGCAAAAAGTTTATTCTGCCTTCACTGGGCTGGAGTGGCACCATACAGAAATTTGGATTACTATTGTCTCTGCAGTGATCTTTTCAGCCAGCCCTCACTACTACCCACTGAATAACCTGACCCGTAGAAAGTGCACTTCAGAAGTAATAAACCTGAACAAGCCATGAACTCAAAAATACAAGTGGAGCTGCTGAGAGCAGTTCTGCTCTTTCCTTACTGGTACCATGTTGATAGGGGATTTGCTGTTTGTTGTAGGAAACTGCCAGGAAACATATTTAGATGCTGAACTTCTGAACTTCTCCTTTCACCTGTGTTTGAACCCTGCTAAATGATTTTACAACTATTATTGCTTTACAACCCATGACTGTAAATTCTTCCATTAGATTTTATTACTTAAGGATAAAAATGTGTGCCTGGGGTTTGTATTTATATTTAATAATATGTGTATGAGCTCACACACAAAGTGACTGATAGATAAGATAGAAGGCAGAAAACGGCGGTTTGCATCTGAGTGCTGCGGCATCCCTCACTGGGAGCCTGTGACAGGGCTGCAGCGGGGAGATCTGAGACACTCAACCCCGAGTCACCTCCCCAAAAGGCCCTTGGAGACCAGGAATGCTTCGTGCTTGAAAAGGAAGAAAATACCAGTTTTTCCAGCCTCAAGCTATAAGAAAATTATCATTATGGCCCTATAAAATCTCTGGAATGTTTAAACGTACCATTTATAACACGAGTCCCTTGGTTTTGTTCCCTGTTCTGCGGCTGTAGGTCTAACAGTTTCAAGTTTTCCTCCATCTTTTGAAGGGCTAGGCTCTCTTTTCATTTTTTGACAAACCCTGAGACCATGCTATAATAGCAGGACTCAAAGGGCTTTATGAGGAAAACAAAGAAATAAACATTGTAAACAACTGGGATAAAAGTTATGGGAATTGATATCATCAAGTTCTCAATGCTTCTTCTGTATGCACTCACTATCTCTCATCTGATGAACTTTGGAGAGACAAAGCTGTTCCCTTCTTTTGGTTTCTTTATTCCAGCTCACTTATTGTGGGTAATTTCCAATCAGAAATACCAAGAAAAGGTGAAGTTTTCTAGCAGGCTCTGGCAAGGGAGAACTCAGAGTGCTGGAGAGAGAATTTTTTTCCTCCTGCTCCACCACTTGTCAGGGGGCCAAAAGCTTGCAGGGTACAGATGGAAGCCCTGGGCAGGAAAACAAATGCAGCTGCCTGGAGCACGCTGTGTGTTGGAGCCACAGACAAACAAGCAGGGAGTGCAGGGGGAGCACAGAGACCTGACAGCCCGAGAGCCAGACACACCACGGGCTAAGCCTTTGCTCTTCTGACAGGGATCTTTCTGCTGCTGGGACAGGGCTAGTTTTGCCTCAGGACAGCTTGACATCTTTCAAAGGCCTCCACTTTGCCTCCTCAAAAAGATGTCTGCGGGGGCTTCAGCCAAAAATACCCACTTCCACTGACAGAAGACCAAATGTCCTGCAAAGGTCTCAAAGAGCTCACTCGGGAGGGAGGTCTTAAGCACAGAGAAGCTCAGCTCCAGCCTGAGAAATAGGGAGCTGGGAAAGGGGAGGGAGAAGGGTTTCTGCTCTTCCCAGAATAGTTCTCTTATTTCTGCCAACACTTCTTTGAGATAAAATCAGGTTGAAAAAAAGAAAAGGGTTTTCATACAAGGTTTAAAAGAGAACAGCAACTCCAAGAGAGTAGGGAAACTCCACTCCCTGCTGGAGAAAAAACACTTAAGAAAGGACAGGAGTCTGGATTGACACTGAAAGTTTGGAGAGTGATTCAGGGTATTTCAAATTCACCAGCATGGCTCCTTTTTCAGATGATACAGGACTTGTATTTCACAGTTGTGCTCTCTGTTTCTCCACCTCATCTGTCTCCATTACTCAGTTGTTCCAAGTAAAACTCTGAAGGTTTTGCTCTGCAAAATGAAGAATGGGTTTGGAAGATCCCAAAAGACAAGAAATGTGCATTGATAGCATTTTTTAAATGGTATTATCACTCTGCTCTAACAAAGTTTAAGGCAATTAACTCCCTAAAAGCCTCAGGTGGCTGATTTCCCCGATTACTCAGCCAGAGAGAATGTCATTGCAACTGCAGCAATTAATTAATTAACTCACACCAATTGATTGGAAGAGTCACTCCATTATTAAGCCCTTGCTTCAGTCTCTTGTCACTTTTCTGACACTGCTGGGAGTTTTTTTAAGGATTTCATGGGGTTTTGCTTCAGCCGGAAGGCAGACTCCTTTTAACAGTTACAGTCAAAGCAGTATGTCAACTGTTTCCTTTTCCAAGGATGAAAAAGCTGGGGCACACGTATTAGGTGACCAGCAAGTGTGCTCAGATAATGCAACTAAGTCCTTAGAAGCTGGGAAAAGCCAGTTGTTGTTGGCTGCTTGTCCAGCTGGGATTGATCGAACCCACCCATCATTTCTCACCATAGCAGCACAGGGAGCAAAGCGATGGCATCGTGGCCAAATTCAGCCCTGCTCCTGGAGGCATTGCCTTCTGCAGACAGTGGTTTTGTCTGAGACAGCAAGGTGGTAAGACAGCTCCTCATCCACTGCCCAAAAGGTTTGGAAAGCATGAGGGGTCAAGCGGGTCAGACTGGCCAGTCTGGGTGGCAAGGACATTGGTTTTCCCTCAAGGGTCAGCAGAAGGATGGGGCCTTTTTCTCCAAGCTCTTTGCTCCTCTACGCTGAGCTTTGATTGTGCTTTCTTACTCTGGAAAGTTATCTGAGATGCACAGGCACTCGTCTCCTGCCAAGAAATAGTGGAGACAGCACTGCCTGCCATAATTTCTCTCTCTCATCCTTTCCCACACTGATGGCGGGTTTCAACTTTTTGGGCTCTTTTCCAGTTGCTGTCAGATTTCTTTGGTGTATAAACAGATTTCTTTGTTTCCTTCCCAGCAGAAAAGGACAGCACAAGGAGCACAGGCAGGAGGGATGTCCAGTCCTGATGCAAGCACTTTCCCAGGGACATCACCACATTGCCAAGCTAAGATGGCTCCAGGCTGGGCAAGGACTATAGGGAATAAAAATACAGTGCACTTCCACTGGCTTTTGGGTATTCTTTTTGCAAGCATGCAAACAAAACCGTTTCCCTCTAAATTTTCTCCAGACAGGCATACTCTGTATGTGGGTGGCATGACTGGAGAACCTGCCTGGTCCTGTAGCACCTGCTTCTCCTCATCTGGCAGCTGGAGCCCTCCTCAGGATGAGGCAGCACTGCAGGAAGCCTATCAGACAAACACCACAGACTGTCCTACAGGTCTCACAATGGCTCACAGTCCAAAGGTGATTGCATTCAGACTGGACAAGGCTCACCCGCTGCTCCATGAGGTCTTGTCTGGTTCATGTTTCTCCTCACAGCCCCAGCTGTTCATCTCCACAGCTCTGCCTTCACCATCCCTGATAACTTTGGCAGGGAGGGCAGAGCCCGTCCTCCAGTGTGTGAGCCTTACTTAAACCCTTTGGAAAGCCATACTGAGAAGGGTCCCTAAAACTCCCAGAAATTATGGCCTTGCCATTTCAGGAAAATGACAAAAACTATCTTCCCCAAAGCCAAAGGAGGGTGGCCTAGACACAAGAGCAGCAATTCTGTGTGAGTTCTGCTTTTGGCACAGCCAGGAGCTTGGAATCACTTCTGTGTCCCAAAGCACAGCCAGAGCTGTAATTCTCTGTCCATAAACTAGGACCCTCGCTTACTCCCTCTGTCCTGGTGCAAAAAGACAGGCATGAGTAGGAAGGACTGTGCCAGTCATAAAGGGAATGCCTCAAGAAGATGCCTAAAGATGTCAGCCCAACTCCACACAGAGTTATTTGTGAGCAGCCTGTGCGATGCTATAGCTGTGGCAGTAATGATTCACAGCAGGGTTTAATCTAGGCTTCTTCACTGCCATCCTGTGAAACTGTGTTAAACTACTTGCAGCTTAAGTCTTTCCTTATAGACAACACCAGAGACTAATTAGTCCTTTTAAATGCAATATGCCAGTAAGTGCTGAGCTGCTTACTTATGACTGACTCAGATCTGATTGATGCACAAAAGTCTCTTCCATGACAACGGTATCAGGCACTAGCCAAGGGTGCAGTGACTGCTGCTGGTGATGGTCCCTCTCCAAAAGCCAGCTCAAACTTCCCCAATTCCCTCCTTCTTCAGTTGTCTGCATGGTCAGAGATGCATAAATCTCCAGATTAGCCAGTCTGCATTTTTTGTGTCTGTTCCTAATAACAACACCAAGCCTGTGTGAATAAAACTGACCTGCAGTCCAGGAACAGCACATGAGCCATAGTCACAAGGAGGCAGTGACAAGAATGACTTAAAGTAACGCCAGCCTGGGAATCCCCATCTCTGGCAGTGACCTGTTGTGTGTTCTTGGACATCCGTATTTCTACTTCTCTTGACATGGTTTCTCTCAAGTTCATGCTGTGTCTCTTTTGGTCTCAAGCTCTTTAGGGTGAAGACTGTCTCCAGCTTGGGGCTTGTAAAGCTGTTAATGCTACTTGATCTTGACCAAATTCTCCAAGCACTCTAAGTAATAATAATCTATTCATGGGGCTGTATAAACATCAATCCTTTTTTCCATCCTTTACAGAAGAATGGTCACCACACAAGGGTTATACTGCCCACTTTGAGGCAGGGTTGTATTTCTTATACTTAATTATACTTAATTGATCATTCCTTCCACACCAAAAAAAAAGGAGCCCCTGCTCTTTTAATCTAACCCACTGTATTTGTCATACTTGCAAACCCTGTTTGCTGCATTGTCAAAAGCTATATTTAATTTTTATCTTTCTATATCATAATAGAACTTACGAACATCCATTACAGAGCAGGACTCCTGTGTTGTTGCATGAGTACAGAAAAAAAAAAGCAGTCTTTGCCCCAGAGAGAGACATAAGTGGTTATAAAAACAGTGATAATTCATTCTTCTAACACTTTTGTGAAGTAAGCAAATATGATTATCAACCTCATTTTACAGATGGGGAAGTATGTCACAGAAAGGTTAAGTGATTTATCTAATATCATGAAGCATGTCAGTGACAAGAAAAAACTAGAACTCTTGATCCCAGACCCAGACACAGTTCTCTAGTCTATAAAGCAGATCTTTAGCAGCAAAACCAGAAATGAGGACCAGAATTACTGAAACAACTGTTTTAAAAATGCTCAGATATTTTTGAGACAGAAAACTATGAAAGAAGAATTTGTCCCAGAATTGCTTTAATCTTTTGTCAATAATTCAGGTCCCTGAGCTGAGAAATCTTGCATTTCCTGAAACTGTTCCCAAAAAAAACCCACGTCCCCTTGATGTGTTGCATATTTTTTATTACTCAATTTTCCTCATTTCAAAACATCACCTCTAAAAGTATTTACATAAAGTAGCAAATGTTTCACCAAATTTTTGTTTCTCATTTTTCCTGAATGGACCCAAGCAGCCACTTGTGCTCTAAGAAGCATTTCTGAGATGTGTCCCGACATGGGGCCAGCCAGAGTCAGCCCCCAGGGCAAGTCTGGTCCCTTCCCTGTGCCTGATGTGATTTCCTGTGTGGAGGGAGGAGACCCTTTCCCACTGGTGCCACAGGTAGCCTGGGAGATGGACAAGCTGGTGCTGAGCTCTGCACCACCACCACTCCTTTGATGAGACACCTTGAGGGTCCTGTTGGAGGTCTAGGACCTCTGGGCAGTGGGCTCCAGGGCAGCATTCCCACCCCTGTTCAGGCACCATGTTCTCTCCAGCTCGGCACTGAGCTGTGCTGCAGCTCTGTCCTTGCAAACAGGCTCTGTGTCCTCAGCCTCAGGTGTGCCACTACCACCTGGGAGGGTTATTTGTGCCTCTTTTCTCTTTGTAGCTGGCTGTCATCCTAAATTCAGCTGGCAGCAAAGCCACAGACACTCTTTCCCAGCTTCGGGCCACAAAGAAATGTTTGTCTGTTTTCTGAAACGTGATTAATATTTAACTTGCCCAAAGTAAGATTCCAGTCCAGCTGGCAGATGTGAAACCTCAGGTGTGGCCATGGCAAGGCAGCCCGTCCAGCTGCCCAGCAGAATGAGGGCAGGCACTAGCCCTGAGGTGCCAGCGTGCCTTTCCTGCATGCTCACAGCTCCATTCCAGCTGGAGAAGTTTCTTTGGGAAATGGAGCCCAGGAAAGTCTCCTCTGCCACGTCCCCCAAAGGGCATCATAGCTGATTCCCTCTTTACCTTTTCACCTCTGTTTGCCCTGTTTGTAATGTGGAGTTTATGATGTAATTATATCTCACACAGCTGAAATTGTCCCCTTATCACCAGACTGATTACACTTAACAAGGCATAAACTCCCTCTCTCCTTCTCTGCCAGGAGTCCAATTTTAAGCTCTAATTGTTTTATAGGCCTTTTGCACTCAGGAGAAAGAAAAAAAAAAGAAGAAAAAAAAGAAAAATTAGTTGCCATTTACACATGTTGGGTAAGGCACATTTTTCACCCTCCCATCCTCACAACTGCCTCTTGAGGACTGCCCAAATGACCAACAGCCCAACAGCTTATATGCCTCAGTGCTTTCCTAATGATTGCTAGAAGCCTCAGCTTTTCTCCGTCTCAAGTACAAACTGTTTCTTAGAGGTGAGTGGCAAAGGCCCCTTTCCCGGGCAAGAGTTTCTGCTCAGGGTCACCAGCAGCTGCCTGCTGGCACACGGGGCTGGTGACAAGCCAGGGAACACTGAGCTCTGCTCAGACCTCTGCCTGCAAGGGCTCAGCAAGGGCACCTTGTCTTGGGCTCAGGGAAGGCATGCAGTGAGTTATTGTGGCTCAGCTAGGACTACCTGAGTGATTTCTGGCTCTCTAGGAGAGTGGCCGTGAGATTTCACAAACAGCAGCCAGGTTATGCACTGGGCAGTCTTTTTCAAAGCATTCTCCCTTTGATGGGAGAATCCTGCTTCCCATTTTCCTCTTTGAAAAAGCAGGACATGCAGTGTTAGCCACAGACACAAGGCATCATAGGGTTACTGTCATTTACTACCTTGTTCTAAGCAATACAGCCCAACAGATTTGTTGTTTCCAGGAGGAGATTCGCCAAAAGGAAAGGGGCAATGTGAAAAGATGAGACCTGAGGAAGGGAGGGAAGAAGGTAGAGGAAGGAGGAGCCCACAGGGTGAACTTCCCCAGCATTAAGGACAAGGCTCACCACCTATTAAGTTGCCCATGCTCTTTTTTAATAGCAGTATTCTGCTCACAGCTTGTATCCGCTGGTAGCAGGTGGTGTGCAGGTGTCTAAGAAAAGTTTTTGGTCTTTTTGTGCATGTACAGCACCTTGTACAGTAAAAGTCTTGCTACCTGAGGAGAGATCCTGCTGAAGTGCAAGAGAATGGGACGTGACCCAATACTGAGAAAAAGAGCTTGTTACAAGGACTAGGTGGACCATCAAAATAAGGAGGTGAGAGATCTCTGCAGGGAGTAGAATTAATGGCATTTTCAGAGTGCAGAAGTCCATGCTGACGATCTTCTCTCTCTCTCATCTGGCTCTTTTCCAGGCTTTTTTTTTTTTCCATCTTTTTGGCTGCTAGAGCTGGCTTATTCCACAGTATCTCTTTTTTCTTCCTTTCCCCCCCTTCATTCCCCAAGCTCACTTGGCCCTAGGGATCTTTAATGCCCTATTTGCAGTCCAGGCAAATGGTCTTTCATAAAATCCCAGCCAGATGTCCAGCTGGTGAACAAATCACATAGCTCAATTGATTTCTGTGGAGCTATAACAATTTATAGCAGCTGAGGCTCTGGTCCTATAAACTGCAGTGAGCTTGGAAGGGAACTGCGAAGGGCTGCATACACCACAGGTTAAGGATGTATATTGGCATTTGGGGAACTGGGAAAGGTTTTGGAGATAAATGTAAAGCAAAGCTGAGGAGCATAAGCAAAGCAAGTGGGCTGCCAAGCGAGGAGTACAGGAGCACTGTGGGTTAGGAGCGATGGGAAATGACTGAGCACATCAGGGCACGCTGGCTTGCTTTCTTGACACACTAGCTAAAATTATTATGATGGGAAAAGGAAATGCACCAGATGCAGTTCTGCACGCACTGGTAAGGAGGGAATTTTGTAGAGCAGCTTGTGAGTTCTTAACAGTGGCAAAACAAATTCATGAAGGCATAGATGTGGACATAAAAAAGCACGAACGTTGCCTGCAAGCCATGCCTGGTGGCACATGCCCAGTAAGGGGAGCATCAGGAGGGGTGTTGCAGCAAGGCTCTTATTGTTCCATTGTTTATTCTGGTTTTATTAATATCTTAATTTAAGATGTGGACTAGTTGGGGGGAAAGAGTAGAGAGGATGTGAGAGTCTGCTTTCAAAGGCAGCCAAGGAGGAGAAATAACAAACTGGGAGCTGGAGAATTTGAAACAACAGGAAGAAATTACCCAAATGAAACATTAAGCTTGGAAAAAAAATGTAATTATCTGAGATCAGGGAGGGAGGAGCAAAATAACCTAAACCACAGGTGCTTAATGGGAAAGATAGCTGCAATACTGGAGCACTAAGGGCTATAATAGAGGGCAAATTGCATATGACTTTGGCAAGACAATGCAAGCCCCTTGTTTGAGCACAGAAGTACTGTATAGATAGATTATGCAGCAGCAAGCCATGCTCTTCTATCTCTGTGGATATCACGCCTAAACTATTGTTCTCTGTTCTCAGCATTTCAATACCCAAAAGCTATTGACAGAGCAATATATATTGATTACCAGAACAGAGACATCTAATTACAAGAAAAGGTGGAAAGAGCAAAGTTTGTACCAGTTCACTAAGCAGTGACTAAAAGTAAGTAGGATAATTTCTGATAAGTAGGCAGATATAAAAGAGGGACAGCAAAATTACTGGAAGGAAGAGAAACACAAGAAGGGATCAAGAAATAAATTAATTTAGAAAGTCTCTGAAAACTCTGCCTGGAAATTGTAGTATACTACTTGGTGTAACAGGTTTCTCCAAGGGAAGGCAGTGCATCTTTGTGACCTGGGATATTTTAAGGTGTCGTAAATCACTAAAATGGTTTTGTAGGTAGCAGAGTTTAGGGAAATTGACAGTTGCTTTTGCCAAGTTTTCCTGATGTTTTGCAGACATTTATCTACGTTTGTGGGGGTTTTTGCTTGATGCAGACCATCCACACTTTCCTCAAATGCTTCTCCAGAGGTGGCATGAACTTCTTCTTGTTAGACATTCTGCAAGGGGCATCTTCCAGCTGCAAACCCAGACTCATCAGGCCTGCCTCTTCCCCATTAGCCTTGAACCTGCTGAACTGCTGTTTTTTTCAGAAGCATTACATTTTCCCAACCCATCAATTAGAGGAAAAAAGGCAGGACATCCAATTTTACTTTCAATTGCACGAGACAGCAGAGGGTTAAACTGAAAGTGGAGTGAAAGAGAGAAGAAGTTGTCTTTATTCTTCCCTTCGTACTGCCTGCTCTCCTCTTCATTTTGCTATTACAAGAGGCCAGAAGGACAGAAAAGCCTATATATTTCTTCCACTTCAGTTGATATGATGCATCCTCAAGGGATTCCTCTGCTTTGTATTACCACAATTCCCAGGCCCTTCTTCCTCTGAGCCTTCCTTTTCCATTATTCCTCAATTATTGTGTCTGATAAAAAAATCAATTATTCCATTCAGTCTTCCCTAGACAGCTCCAATTTCGAAATGGACATGCCTAACCTGTTACCAATGTGTGCTAAGCACTGCTGCTAAAGAGAAATCTCTTAAACCGACCCAGGAATCCAAAGCCACACACATACACACCCCATTTCACAGGGGATTGCACATTTTTGTAGCAAGTAGATTTATTTTTCTAAATGCAGTGATCTGAACTGTCATGCAGGAAATATGAGCTACATTTCCCTTTCTCTTAGTCTTCCCCCTAATCCCCCCTCTTTTATTTTCATAATTGTCCGGAAATTTAGTAGCAACTGGGTGCTCAGTTACAGGCAGAGCAGGGAACTCAGCATTAGCTCAGCATGAATCCTGGAACTCTGGTAGCTCTGATTTGCTGCCAAGAGAAACAAATTAGGTCCTGTTCTGCTAATAGGACTGTGTGTACAGACATGATCTAGTAAGCAACAGCCTTATCAGAGAAATGGGAGAATCCTCAGGGCCATTTTAAGGATGTGCTGGTGCTGCAGTGGCGGGGTCCCATCTTTGATGTTGTCTTTGAAAAACACCTGGGATAACAGCAAACATATCTGAAGGCAGAATTGCAAATAAGCAGCAATTAATTAGTGTATAGGCACAAAACACAAAATGTAGCTCCATCCTGACTCTTTATAAAGCACTAATAACTGCTTTGATTGAATCATAGTCTCATTTTGCCATTCTAAAAATGCACAGAAAACTTGGAGCACCAGAAGCTGTAACATGTGTTGTCCTGCACAGGCTCTGAGGCCCAGAACTATCTTCCCACAAAGCCTGCCCTTCACTGTCAGTCCCTGAGGCAAGTGGCTTAATGTGACATGAATCCTTGAGGCCACAGAAGAATTTCAGGTCACCCAAGTATGGCAGACACCTCTTTGCTATATCATGGAAATAGAGGTGCAGAGACCTCTATTTTCCACCCACGAACTGATGACTCATGTAAGGCCTCACGTATGAGCTCATCATTTTGCACCTGAGTAATTTTGCATCTGTGCCTGCCTGTTACACATGTGGGTATTTACTTTGTCAGTGAGGGTCCATCAAGGTACTGAGAGTCCTGCAAGAGGCCACCAGTTAGAAGATTAACTCACCTCACCTTACTTCAACACTGGTCTATGAAGCCCAGTCCTGTGTATGACACCTGACAACTGCTGTGACAGTCAATAAGCAGCTCCTCCTGCTTCCCCTGCTATACCACTGGGTTTTAAGCACTGTTCAGCTCTTATTCATCAGCCTGTTGACCATGACACTGGCTTGGAGACATCCTGGTTGCACAGGCAGCTGTATTGTCCCCTCTCCGGAGAACAGTGTCATAGTTTCAGCTGGGACAGAGTTCATTTCTTCCTAGTAACTGCTGGAGTGCTGTGGTTTGGATTTAGTATGAAAATAACGTTGATGACACACTCATGTTCTAGTTGTTGCTAAGTAGTGCTTACTCTAAGTAAAAGACTCTTAAATTTCCCATGATCTGCCAGTCAGGAGCTGCAGAAGAGGCTGGGAGCGGGAGCATGGCCAGGAGAGCTGATCCAAACAGGCCAAAGGGGTATTCCGTACCACAGAACATCACACTCAGTACATTAACAGGGGCAAGTTGGCCAGAAGGGGCTGCTCGCTCCTCAGGGACAGTCTGGGCATCAGTCAGCAGGTGGTGAGCAATTGGGTTGTGCATTACTTGTTTCTCTCATTTTTTCCTCTCTCTCTCCCCTTTACATTACAATATATATTGGTAGTATTAGTATTTATTAGTAGTGTTATTATTTTTCCCCCAATTATTAAACTGTTCTTATCTCAACCCATTGTGTTTACCTTTTCTTTCCAATTCTCCTCCCTACCTGGGAAGGGGTGAGCGATTTGTTGCATGGTGCCAGCTGGGGTTAAATCACTACACCAGCTGTGTCTCAGGTGCGGTGTCACTGCCAGGCAGCACGAACAGAACCATCTCAAGGTGGCAAGTATGATATTTTTTTAGGTTAGCTGGGAGACCTTGGGCCCTGGAGGGACTGGCGGGGGTTTGCTGGTGTTAGCTTGAATGCAGATGAAATGTAAGATTGGAAACTTAGCAGAAGGCTCAGGGACAAACATTTGGATTACAAAATGAATCACTTCAAATTTCCAGGGAGAAAGACTTGAAAGAGCCCCACCTACCCACCACTTTTTATCGGGGGCGTGAGTTTCACAAATCAGCAATCATTTGCGACCATAACCTGCAGGGAATATTTCCTTCAGATACAGCCATCCATAAAGATTTTGCATTAAGAGTCATGGATATTTGCAAGCGCCATCTAATTTTGAAAGCTGTCAAAATATCAGCAGCAGATGCATTTAGTCAGAAAGTTAAACTTTCCCACGGCTGCACAGCATCCTCAGCTCTTGCGCTGGATTTCCCTAAAGATATGGTTCAAACTGTGCAGCTGTAGGCCTGACCTTGTAGACTTTCTATGTCCTCTCATAATGACTTTTAACTAGAAACATATACTTTTATGAAGCAAAACATTTCACAGAGCTTAAAAGGACAAGCTACATCTGAGCTGCCCCACAGAAAGTACAACCACTGTACAAAGCCAGCCTCCTAGCCTCATTCCTCTGGCCACGTCTTACTGCTGCCCTGATGATTCTCCCTTACTTATTTGTGTTTGTGACCTTTACATCCCGAAGTGACAGCTGTTGCAAGCAGCAGAAAGGTGGGAAAGAGAAGGAAGACCAGCAGGCCTGGAGAGACTGCATTCTGGAATGAAAAAGGAATCAGTTCCCCCTTGGATGAATATTGCAAGGTGAATGTGGAAGGGGGAAAAAAATAAGTGATCTGCAACAGATATGCAAAGGGAGGGAGGAAAACTCATAAAACAGTGAAACTGAAGGAGGCTCGGCAGTGACAGATCATAAATTCATATGCAAGCAGGCCATGAATTATGGCAAGGACAAAAAGCTGGAGGAGCCTTGCCTCTACAGCCAGTCTGTGGCTGTTGCAAAGGCAAGGAGTCGCTGCTATTAAATGCAAGCTCATCCTCTCCTCCTGCAGCCTCCCTTGCTGGTGCCAGCAGTGGGACTGGGCTGAGCCCTAGTGCTGGGACAGGCTCTGGTAAAAATCACCTGCAGCAGCAGTGGGAAAGGCATTTTTGCTCTGTCCATGGAAATCTGCCACAGCAGGACAGAGGAGACCTCTTGGGTGGAGAGCAGCAGCTAGCCCAGGAGGATGAAGACAGCTGCCTGGTTTGCAAAAGCTGAAGCCGACAACCAAGAGTTTACAGCTCCTGCAGCAGTAGGTCCCTTTCTTCCTGTCCCTGAAGTGCTGCAGGAGGTAATAGCCCTTTCCAGCCAGGCAACACCCAGAGCTGAGGCGTTATATTGTGCATTCAGCATCCAGCAGACAGAAACATGCCCAAAGTGAACAGAGTTCAGAAGAGAGCAGTAAAACAGGATGTAAGGGTCAGAAGGGTTGATTTACAAGGGAAAAATAAAAGAACATATGTTTAGTTTGGCTCAAGTGACTGTGGGGAGATTACCAGATAGCTAAGAAAGATTTGAAGGATGCAGTCAAAAAAAAAGGGATCTGGGGGTGGAGAGAGAAGGGAAGTGGCATCGCTTCTTTACCAAGAGGCTTTCATTAGTAGTAGCCAACTAATCCAGACTGAGAATGTCCACTAGAGATGGCTACAAAGAGAAGGCAACCACTGGCCCTGCCTAACAGAGATGTGCTGCTGTCATCTCCATCAGGTGTGGGCAGGCTGCCACGCTTCCCTGCCCCTACTACCTCTAAACAAGGGTGCCACCTCCCAGCAGAGGAAGAGGGTCATTCCTCCTCTGAATTGACACTATGGACAATTCCTATAAAAACACTGACTTCACCAGAACTGAGATTCACCCTGCCTGACAAAAGCAGGTACATAATATTGCAGCTGTAAAATGCATCTCTCTTCAGACTGTGCCAATACCAGCAATCTTCCAGTTGTCATTCCACTGCAGAAATAGTTTTTTGAGACTCCTGGACTTCAAAGGAAATTGCCCAGAACAGGTTTTTGGAGGAGCATTCTGGCTTAGCCAGCCCTAGTGCAAGGTGTTACAGCTGATGCTGTGTGTCTACAAATCTGCCCTTAGCATACGATAAAATAGTTTGCCTAGATGTAAAAACAACAATACAAAAGTTGTTCCGTGGATTTGCTTACCCTGCTACACATTCAACTGTTGTATATTCCAGAGACATGGAGATATAACGTACCTTTTCCCAGTCCCCTCTATTTCTGGACCTGCTTACTGGCAATGAAAAGCAATTTGGAATGCATATACTGCTCATTTCAACTTGCTGCTTGTTGGCAAGAACGAGCAAGCAAGCAGGCAAAAGCATGCTGGATACCACTTTGCACAGGTGCTTCTCCATGAGCTGATGCCCAGTGGAGTGTGGAAGTAACTTCCGTGACACTTCCACCCTCCTCTGCTTGACAGTGCTCCCAGATTTCAGTCCCACTGAGCAGCGAACAAAAACATAACAGCAGGAGAGGGCTGGGATACTCACTTTGTGCATGCTTTCTAGTCACATCACAGCTCTCATAGAACAGCAGAGATATTTTTGATTTTGCCCGCTGAGTTATGTATCCTCTCTCCTTTTGGAAAAATGTATGGTTGTTTGAGAACTCTGAGCTGGAAACTGGGGGTTATGGATAGTGGGGCCGATACGTACTAGGTAGAGCCCAGGTCATCCCTCACCCATAGCAGGCACCCAGCCCCTGCTCTGCCACATCCAGCTCTGGACGAGGGAGGGCCTTTTAGCAGGTCCCTGCAGCTGTACACAGAGACATCTCCAGGCTGCTCTAGCTGGCAATGTCCTTTCCCAGCCCAAACAAGGTGGTACCATTCCCAGTTGAGGGAAGCTGAGAAGTTAACCAGAACAAGGACTTTGGAAGGCATCCAGTAGGCCATGAGAGGTAAGAGCTCATGTTTCACTGAAATTATAGTATCTATCTGCCTATGCAAAGGGCTTTAAGAAGCAAGAACATCTTCACGGGAAGTACAGCATATTGTACAGTGCAAAGCACATGTGAGAAACTCTGAGGAATACTGGCAGCTAGTTCCATACTCAGGAGAAGTATTAGTACTTATTCACTGAACAGGAGACACAGAGGGAGAGAGAAAGAATGAGCATCAAAAGATCAGACAAGGTTTTTTCCACATAACGTATGTCCAAAATGCTGTGCATCAAAGCACTAGGCAAAGCATCTCTTCTTTGGGTATATGACTGATTCGTTCCTCCATAGCATAACATAAAATCCAGAGAACATACACTTCCATGAAAGACAAGATCATCACTTCACAAAACCGATAGTATCCATCCAGCTCAAGCATAGTCCAAAAGTATTAACCAAACATGCCACTTCATCTCCCCTTTATGACTGGCTGTGGCATAAAAGATATGTGAGACCAGTCAGAAGTCCTTTGAACACCCTGAGACCAAGCACTCCTCAGCTTCTGGGACATACCTCATTCTGTATCTATGTCACTCCTTGAGCAAATATGATGTTCAGTCCGTCTCTGGACACATTCCCTATCTTAGTGTTAATAACAGCAGGCAAAGTTACAAATTTCACTGAACTTCCTACTCTTTCTCTCACCTAGGGAGCCCAGCACGAAAACTCATTCTTGCACCTCCATTTGGAGGGCTGCAGGAGGCAGGCAAAGGCATCTCCTCCTCCCAGGCGGAGCTCCAGCCAGAGCCCTGGGCGACGAGGTGGTGAGCATCGCTGGTAGCCTGGCCCTGCTGAGCTCAGCACGAGTAAATCCCTGTGCCAGGAGGGAGTAATGCAGCTGCTCAGAAATGTCTGCAGACAGCAGGGTTTTGCACAGCATGAGGGAACAAGTTTTTAAAATAAGATAGCCAGTGCCTGCCTGTGCAATCAGTGATTCTGAGCAGGTCTCTCTTACCCCAGGTGCCTCACCTGTCTCCCAATCCTACGCAAAGATGTGCTATTAAAACTGAGGTCCTTTAGCCCCTGTAGTTTGACGTGCCGCCTCAAGTCCCTGTGCGGGCACCGTGGGGGACTGGAGCCAGATGCCAAAGTACTGCCATGCTGTGAGTGTGCCTGCCTCTGTTTCACCTCGTCTCTCCAGGCAGTGCCGGTCCAAATGGGCTTGGTGTGATCACACCGTAAAAACAGCCCCGTGACCAGGTCAACTCACAGCAGCCACCAAAACCCACTTTGCAGCTCCAAACCCAGTCCACGCAGCTCCCTATCCCCCAGCAGCACTGGTCAAACCGTGTTTTAATCTGATTTGGAGTTTAGGAAGAGTGCTACATGGAGAGAGAGCCCTCAGCCCTCCCTGGTTCAGGGAACCTGAGCAGTCCTGTCTGGAACAGAGAGCAGTGAGAGAGGATGGGTTGCAGACCACTGTGGCCAACAGCGTCTTCCCTGTTGCCTGCCAGGGATCTCACAGTGTCCAAAGCAAAGCCAGTGAGGGGACCCACAGCCTTCACCCTGCAGTGCCTGCACCGAATTACTGATCCCCAGGTATGAGAAAACTCAGCAGCATCTGAGTCCTAGGGGAACCAAGAGATGAGCAAGCCTTTGGTGAGTTCCCCTCCTCCCCCAGGTTGGCATCTCCCCAAGGAAGAGCTGAGCCACTTTGCCAGAGAGCTTGTATTTCCCTTCCTGTACTGGGCCTACTCACTGGAAACAAAAAAATGGTCAAAAGAGGGAAAAGAGGGATCCCACAGCACGAGCCTGACAGAGGGAAAGCTGCTCCCTAAAGCCAGGCAGAAGATCAGGAATTTGGTCTTTCATTTCTAGCAGAAGAGGAACATCTGTCTTCCCACCTGTTCCTCTTAAGCATAACTCCTGGATTTCAGTTTCTGAAGCTGTCAGCTTGCTATTAGTTAAAATGCATTCCCATCACAACTGCACATAATACCCAGCACTTTAAGTCAGCACTGGTTTAAGGGAGTCATTTTAACCACATTAATTTATACCTGGAAGGAAAGCAGTCTGCTTCTAAAACATACATTTCTTTGGAAGAAAGGCTTTGATAGTAAGGGAAATTAAACTGAAGCAAATTCCCAGAGATTGCTGCATGGGGGGGTCAGACCAGTTTTCATCACCCATGAATGCAGCACATCAGATTCTTTTTTTGTTAATTTTTTCATAATTTTTATGTGTCAAATACTGGTAAAACAACATCATGTGTTCAAACAAGCTCACGTCTTGCCAGCCTGTCTGTGCATCTTATTAGATCCAGCAGTCATCATGCTAAGTTTGTGCCTTCCTGTTTATTTCCACCACACCAGATTGCAAGGAGCTGTCGACTGTGTGTTTTTATAAATAATGATAGCACTTTGCATTTATATAACCTTCCATCTGTGGATCAAAGAACTCCACAAAGCAAGGTTTGATGTTCACATTTTATTATCATCTTCACTTCTTGCACGGGGAAAGAGGAAGCACAGAGTGAAGAGCTCCCATTCAGAAGCCAGTTTCATTGACTTGGGAACAACTCATTTTCAGTCCCAATTTTATAAGCCCAGGATGATTTTAAAGGCCATACCTGAAATGAAGGGGAAGATGTAGGTACCCCCTCTTGACTCCAAGTTTACCAAAAGCCCAACATTTGATGCCTGTGTGGGTTATCCTACCTGGAGAAGATGAGGGAGAGCCTAAATTCCTTCTGTGGGCAGATACTGGGTCATCTCCTGCTCTTGCAGGAGCAAGACAAATGTGCTAGCCAGGATGCTGGCCATAGTGGATATGCTGTCTCTCAGAGGGGCTTGGTGAGGTGGATAACTGCCTAGTTTTAGTCCACTCATGCCCTAAGCCCTCAGAGAAAGGAGCAGAGCAGCCAGGACAGAGCCTCATTAAATGGCTTTACTCCAGGAAGACTTTCAGTCAGAGTAAGCGGTGTACGAGTCTCTAGAGAATTAGTTGCTAGAAGTCAAATACCAAGAACAAGAACAGATAGACAGACACAGCAAAAACAATGTTCCTCAAGGCCAGGCCTGGTGTGGCCACTCAGCCAAGTTCGTGTAGCATTTCTGGCTGTCACCTCTGTCCCTGAATGCACAAAATAACTTCTGACTCAGCAATAACCCCCTATTTCAATGGCCTTTCATCACTGCCTAGTTGTTTCCTTCCTCCAGTACACACAGCTTAAAGTTGCTATGTCAGGATACAGCACCTCAAGTGCCTGGAAGTTGCTCAAGGTGCTATTTTTGTGGTGTCAGTTTATTTTTACATGTCCTAATGCATAAGGAAAGTCCAGCGTGAGTTAGAAGGGGAGTTGAGATGTCCTGCAAAGTATCAGCAGTGGTTTTTAGTCTCTGACTGGAATTTCGAGGAGAAACAAGCAAAGCAGTTGGCAGAGGGAACTGCTTTTAGTCTAAGTACTCACTTTCATGCTGGTTTCTTTAAGTCCTCTTTAAAAAAATCTTGTGTTGCTTTCTTTCCTTGCACTTTTAGACATTGCTTTTACCTTTGCAAACCTACAACACAGTGATTCTGAGCAGATCTTCCTTTATCTACTGGTTGGAGACACATGCCAGACAAATACTCTGTATCCCGTGATGTATTCTCATGCATCAACAAACATGCATGGCTTTAGGCAGCATGATATTGATTCTGCATTTAGTATTGTTTCCTCCTTCTTGCCTTCTTACCACCTGGGCCCTGAGCAGCCCCACTCTTGTACACATACACACTGAGGCACAGCCTTTGTCTTCATGGCATGCAGTTACCTCAAAAAAGTCGGAGTTTAAATATGGCTGAGGGAAATGCACAAATAAAGAGATTGCAGGCAGCTAATCTGTGCCTAGGACCTCCATGCAATATCCTTAAATAAGAAGAATGGCACTTCAGGGCAATGGATGTATTAAGTCAAGAATATACTTTTAAGTCACTTTCCCAGAATATGAAAAACCACCAGATATGTTTCATATGTGCCAGCATACTGATCCACATTTTCTTCATGTGACCCAGCATTCCTATACTCCCTAAGTGGGATGCCAAATCCCATATGCTCCTAAGCCAGCCAACCCTGGTTTTAAGGGACATTCTCAGTTATTAATTTTTCAGAAAATTCTGGTCCAAATTTTTGAATGTTTTATGTATTTTCTAGAAATTAATTATTCTTGCTGCTCAATGAAAACCAGTCTTTTAACCCTCTTTTGCCCAACTAAGCCAAAATACATTTGTGACTGTGTTCTTATGTTCTCCACTTGATAAACAGTCGTGTTTTTGTGATCTTTGATAAAGGTATTGAAATACTGTTCCCCTAAAAGAGAGGAAATTTATGTTCTGTGGCGTATCTGGATGTTGCTAGGGTACAGCATTAGACACCCATGCCAGGCCCTTCATGTGACTCTGCAGCACTGCATTGCTTTCACCTTTCTGACACCTCTCACACCAGTCATCTCCAAAAGCACACTGGAAGTCCAGGAAAGGGCTAAGAACACCATGTCAGCACAGAGCAAGCTTATTCTCTCTCCTCCCCTCCTAGAATTTTCCCAAAATGCTTCAATCCCACCTGGGAGAGATGCAAAAGAAGCAGTGACAGAGCACACACAGCTAGCCCGTGTGACAGATCTCAGCATTGTCGGGCATCACAAATCGTTCTTATTAACTATTTGTTACTGATTTTGTTTTTATGAATGGAAACCTTGGCTGGAGAAATGCAGGTGTTAGGTACCATAATAAACAAAAAGACAAGAAGAACCCTAAAGGCAGTAGCTACACTGCTCTTCTAGAGTGATCGTGGGCCTGGCCAGAAGCCACATATTCAGGGGCACCTCATAAGTAACACTAGATGTCTATGGAGGCTGCGCTTCCTTCCACTTCCATGCAGCACCATCAGTCCCAGGACATACTCTCTCTGCTTGGAAAATCACCCTGTCCTACGTCAAGGCAACAGCCGAGACACGATGCAATGCTGATGGTGATGAAGGCTGGGCACCTCCACAGCTCCCTCGGTCAGTAGTGCAAGGCAGCAGCACATCACACCCCCGGCAGCTCAGCCCCGGGTCGGATACACCTCAGTGAAGGCGACAAAAACATCACGAAGAGCAACAAAGAAAAGGCACATGCGTGGGAAGAGGGAGGGAGGGAGGAGGGCTGGCAGGCAGCTCCCCGAGGACAATGTGATTCTGTAAGTCTCAACAACACCAATCAAGAACCGCAGATTTTAATCTTTGCTGTAATTAACTTTATCCAAACGAGCAGCAAGCTGACTGGCTTTCTTTGGGAGTCTTCTGGCAATTTAATGTGTCTTTAAAATGACTTGGCACTCCTAGAGGAAGAGGAGAGGGAGCAGAAGATTGATGCAGTGCCAAGCATTTACTCCCACTAATGAAAAGGGATTGCCAAGGCTGTTTGATTATATATTGTATGCTATTCTCACTAGGTGCTACTCAAATGGGAGCACTGCTGTAACCACGGCGTTCTCAAAACTGTCAGCAAAATAACCCACAAAATAACACATGTGTAGAGTGGAGTGCAAAGCGCATGGCACAAGTATTTCAAATTACACCTGCAGCATGCTAAAAGGTAGTGCAGCATAATATCAGTCTCACTCACACTGAAGCAATGGAAATGACATTCCCTACACTTCTGGGCAGGTTTTGGCTCTGAGGTTTGCATGCTGCCCTGACCAGCCAAGCATGTTGGCACAAGGGGGCCACTGCAATGAAGGCGTCTGTTCTTTCAGATCTTTTGCTTGAGAAGGGGATGTGACTTGCTAAATTACTTGCTGTGACTGCCTTGGCCATCTCAGAGGTTATCTCAGAGCTTGGGGTGGAGCTGAGAGATCTAGGAGTGGGTGAGAGCTGGTGGCTGAGATAACTTTATGGCAACACTTGGCCATAGGCATATGAGTTAAATGGTACATATTTCTTGGCAATTGGCACTTCATGTTGGCCGGCTCTGACTATGGTCTCACTCCACACCTTATTTAAGCCCACAAAATAATTTCTTAGAGGTCTTAACCCATCCCTATGAGTAGCATGGGGCCTTTGATGAAATTTAGACTACCCAAATGTGACAAATTCTCTTAAGTTATTTATAAAAACTGCTTTTCTCTCTGCAAATGTTTCTTTACTGCTCTAGCAGACTTCATAGGAAAAAGGACATGATGAATACCTGGGGACCAGGTATACGCAGAGGACCAGCAGGCCACGCTTAGATTTCTACTTCTCTCAGCTTTGTAGGTGCTACCAGCATGTTGCCACGAGGTTTCACATCTCAAGAGTGACATGGGTGGAGTGGGACTGGCAGTTTGGGAAGAGCAGGCATGGAGCGACCAAGAAGAACTAAGCACCAGTTTCTTGGTATGCGATAACATCCTTGCAACACAGTTAAGATTTGTTTAACACTCTTGTAACAGCCTTAGAGCTGAAGGATCCATTTCTGTCCATTACTGTCTGATGCATTTCTCCTCTGGAGAATTTCCTAATACCTAATCTAAACCTTCCCTGGCACAACTTGAGGCCATTTCCTCTTGTCCTGTCACCTGTCAACTGGGAGAAAAGACTGACTGGCTACAATCTCTTTTCAGGTAATTGTAGAGAGTGATAGGGTTCCCCCTTGAGCCTCTTCTGCACGCTAAACCAACCCATCTCCCTGAGCTGCTCCTTGTAAGACTTGTGCTCAAGACCCTTCACCAGTTTCAGTGCCCTTCTTTGGACACACTCCCTATGCCAAGTTCAAGGAGCAGCCTTCAGCTGGCTAATGCTCTGCCCAACACAAAAGGCAGCTGTATGCAAACTGCCACTGGGGAGGGGTCTGTGAAACCATCCCATTCCCAAACTATGCCCAGAAATCCCATAGGCAAACGTGAGCTGGCACAGGCCAGCTGTGTGCCTGAGAATTCTCCAACAGGACAGCCAATAACAGTCAACATCCAAGAGTGTTTCTGGGCACTGCTGGGTTCACTACTGCAAGTGTAGCTACTGTGTCCCACCCTGCTAAAACTGTATTTCATCATAAATATCTTTCATTATTATTCCACCTTCTCGCAAAGGTTTAGCAATAAACAAGCCAATTCACCACCTGCTATGAGGACTGCTAGACCTGCAAGAATTAACCTTTAGAAAATGTAATGGAGTGTGGCTAAGATGAAATACTGCATTGATCAAAGGCACAAGAAAAGCCAGAAGTGAGGATGAGAGAGGAGCTACCAGGACATTAAACCTGCTGTGTACTGGGTGTTACTGGGCATCAATCCTGATACGGTTGGGTGGGGGGTGCTGCATTCCCATGTTTCAATGCAAATTGACCAACAGCAGAAGTGATACCAAGCTCCTTCCAGCCAGCTGCCTATAACAGGACTCTTAACACCTGCACTGGGCTGCTACAGCTACTTGGAGAGCGTTTTCAGGATGCTCAAATTACATAAACCTGGAAAAATTTTCTTTGAAGCTTGTGGGATCCTTAGCGCTGCAGGTTAAAAAAGGGAATATTTCTTTGGATGGACCAACACACAACTCACTTTCCCTAAATCCACATTCCTCATTCCCTAATATGAGTGGCCAAGGGATACAAGTGCTCATCTGCACCAAGAACTTCATGGTGGGAAGGCAGGCCTCTATAGCCCAGTAACATCTTATTTAGCAGCAAGCTCTGCTGAGTTCAGGGGTTTTATCCCAGGGCAATTCACTAATTAAAAACAAATTAATATAGGGAAAACTAGCCCCATTGCTCCACTCCATTTTGACAGTTTATCAACTTAGCTTTGTTTTGTAGTCAAGTCTAAGCATTAACTCTTTTTGTTTGTCTGCTTTTGGGTGGAGTTTGTTTGTTTGTTTTGTTTTGTTTTTTTGCTTAAAAAGAGAGCATTTATTGAGAGATCATTGACTGAACATAGCCTTGTGCTCCTGTGCGAATCTGATAACAAGATGAATGCCTGGACTGCTTTGCAATGGACAGATCAATATTACAATATGAAAGTGAGAAAATGATTTAGGATTAGAGGTGGCATGCTTGGTTCTGATCTCACACAGGACGTAAATCAGGCATTATGCCACTAGAGTCAATGCCAGTGCCCTGGGGGTAAATCTATTAACACAATCCTGAATCAAACCAAATAATTTTCAGGGTTGTGGAAAGTGAGGAATGATGCTTAAGTGGGACAAAATAGCAAATGAAATAATGTATGGGTCCATTACACACTGTTGAAAGAAAAAGTCCACCCTGTACTTGCTTAAAATGGAGGTGCTCTGGATTTTTGCTGCAAGAAGAGGAGGACAGCGTGATGGAATGGATTTGTGCACTTATTCCTCAAATGAGCCAAAGTACACCACCACCATAAGTGCATGAAAAACAACCAAAGTTCCATGGGGAAAAAAAGGGTAAGTTCTGTTTAAGTAGAAATCCTCCAATTTACTCCAGTGGGTAAATAAAGACCAGGTATCAAAGTCTAGCTAGCCTAAAGGAGTACTTTTGATATATCCTGTCTTTGGCCCAAGGAGCTAACCCATATCTGGCAGATTGTCTTGGGCAGCAGTTTCTGTTGTTTCTAAATCTCTCTCTTCGTAGCAGCCTTAATTGTTCCTTCCAGAAGGAAAAGGTTGGTGATCCCTCAGCATTACCCAAGGCCTACAAATGTCCCATCCCTGTGGCACCCAGTAACATATTCCCTGATTTCCAAAGTCCTAGTCCAGCCCATCCTACTTACACTATGACCTTTTTTAATCTCCCTGACACCAGGTTTTTACCCAGCATCACTACCCTCCCTTGCTTATTATCTTTTTACCCTCACACACACACTAGTGCTGCTGCATCTTGAAGCCTGTCTGTAAAGTCAATCCCTTTCCTTCTGTAGACAAGCAGGAGCCGTGCCAGGATTAAACTGTTCATTTAAGAGCGATCAAGTTTACATGTGTTGTGTTTTCTTTTATTTTACTAAAGGAAACACATGAGTGAGTGATTAAAGCAGACACTTGGGCTGCTGCAATTCATTGAGATTGCTGTTGTTTGCTTTGATGAGATTCCAGTCTGCAGCAAATTTCCTCCCCATGATTAGCTTGGTGTGGAATACACAATGCTTGCTCCACTGGAATAGGACCTGGGGAGAGTGAAGGCAGCATGTTTATGCACTGATGTGCTTGCTTATTTATTGCAGTATCATCTCTGTGGGATAGCACAGGTTAACAGAGGGGTTGCAGCTAATCCATGCCAGAGCTCCTACCCTGTCCTTCATTAGGCATTGCAGAATGATCCCTGGCAGGGAAACAATGTTGGTCTCACCCAAACTGATCTCCGCTCTGCACCCCACAAACAGCCTGTGGCAATTTTTAATGCTCTTTGATAGCCACAGACTCTCACTGGGGAAAATCTACAAGGGATTAACTGTGATAATATGTGGCTGCCCACTATGCTTCTCTCCCTCAGTCAGCGTTTTTTGTCTGCTGTCACAGTTTCATAATCATGCAGAGCTTTTGCTGTGGAGGGAAGGGGGACCCAAGGAGAAAGCCCATAGCCCAGGTGAGAGAGAGGACATTGCCTTCCTCTCTGTTTCCCTGTACCTGCAGGCTCGGGTGGCATCTCTTTCCCATGCAGCCACTGCTTCCCCATTATCTCAGTGCAACAACACAAACTCACCTCCTGACAGGAGATTAGCATAAATGGTTGTGCTTGTGCTGCAGCGTTAGGGATGGACTCAAATCGTCTTAAGTGCAGCAAGCTCATGACTTGCATGCTTTCTGCCTGTGCCACAGACTACTTAGACAGCTGGTGCTCCAGCTGTGTCCACAGTACATCTGGAGGTCCACCCCAGGTCACTGTTGCACACAGATTCACTGCTCACACACAGCCTGCAAGCACAGCCCCACGCATAGCTGGAGGATGCCAGAGCTCAGACACCGTCCCTGCCATGCTGTGCAATAGTGCTAGTGGGAAGCCACACAAAGTTATCAGCAGATTTCCTGCAGGCACATGTGAGGGGGCTTACAGGCTATGGAAAACGTGCTTAAAGTGGCCCTAAGCATGCCCAGTGCACCTCTCCTGCAGCAAATGTCCCGCTACAGGGTTTGCAATGCACCTGGGCTGTCTACAGGCCCATGGCAAGCAGGAGTAGAAATACCCTGATGGCATTTCGTCAGCCCACTTGTGTGCCAGGGACAATGTCTGATATGCATGACAGGGCAGGAGCAGGGGCAGGGGCAGGGGCAGAAGCACAGCCCAACAATAATGTGGCAATCCCAGCCAGCCCTGCAAGCTGCAGGAACAACCCCCAGGGCAGCATCGGCAGCCTGCTCCAGGAGAGAGGAACGCTTTTGCAGGTACGGAACCGTGGTGCAGTGGGGCTTCAAAACCGTCAGAAAGAGAGCTGGCATTTTCAGTTGCCTCCTGGACAAAAGGCTACCTCCTTGCCTAAAGGTTGTCTGCTGGCCTCTACCTCAGAGAAGCATGCAAAGTGAGCCCACCATGGGTCATGGTGACAGTCCCTACTAGGCAATCCTCTTACACCAGTAGCAGGACCCCATCACAGATCCAGATTAAGAAAAGAAAAATGGGTGGCAAAGGCACCAACTGCAGCTGCTCTCCCTGGAAGCCTCAGCCAGTTTCCTCTCTGCTGTCATCTTTTCTGTGGCCATTTGGTGAGAGGTATCAACTGGGCCTCATGGCCATACCACTGCCTATAAAGCAAAGGAAGAAATTCCAGTGCTCCAACAGGTGTGAGATGTTTGCACTTGGCTATCCAGTCACACAAAAGCCAACTCAGATACTAGCAGTTATAACTCAGATACTTATGGTTAAAAAAAAAATTAAACAAACAAACCATCAGGGACAACATATTTTGCCAGCACTAATCCACTGCAGAGCAGGCATGCCAAAATGCCAAGCATTTCACCGACTTCTTCCTAGATAGAGAGAGAGAAATCTTGATTCAGCATCTTGGATAGCACTGCAATCACCTTCACCCCTTTTTACACCTCCTAGGAGCATTGCCACTATGCCTTCATCAGCAGAGCAGGAAACCTAACCAGACCTGTGGCACATGGGGATAACCAAGCCCTGAATGGGGTTTGGTCTGCTCCTAGCACCAGGGCAGCTGTGCTTCCATAGGCTCCTTTTACTCTCACCCTGTTTCTCTTCAGGTGGCTCCGATGCATCTGGGCCTCTTCTGCTTTCAGAACAGATCATGTGGGCACTGCCTCCTGCTGCCTTCACCAGCTGGGCCTGGAGTGCCCCAGGGATGGAGGCTGACCACTCACCACAGCGGTCAGCACACCCTGCACAGGAGGGCTGGCCCCTAGAAAGCCATCCAGGGCTTGTCTGCCTGCTTCCCCTGTTTGCTACTTGTCACCTGTTTCTCGCTAAAATCTTAGACTGGGTTTTACACGAGCAAATTTTTGGGTCACTTTCTCATTACTTTTTTGCTTCTACTCCCATTTGATCACATTCAGCATCCCCTTCATCTTCCCTTCTAGAGCTTTTCCTGCTATCAACGTTCCTGTCATCAACCAAATTAGTCCTCTTGCCTCCTACAAGCACCTGTGTGTGTCCTTATTTCACCTTTGTGGCAAACATTGCCTACCACATGCCTGATCTGCTGATGTACCTTTTTGCCCATCACAAAACAGCTGCCAACACAGACCTGTGGGTTTCTAGAAGCTCTGGCAGCGGAAGTCACACTGCCCCCCAGCATCCCAGAAACCCCTTGCTCTCCTGGGAGCACTGGATACTTGGAGCATGGCAGAGCAGTTTTCTGGGTACCCAGGCACTTTTCTGGAGTCAGGTATTCTCTCGCTTGTGTCCTGTGCCAAGCAGAGCCTGGCTCCCTGGCCTTGTGGAGATGCTTTATTTGCAAGGAGACCCCAGTTTTGCTGCCCTGGCAAGAAGAGCTTGTACCCCACCTCTGTATTTCATATGCAGGGCACTTCAGAGCAAATACTCTGCCCTGGCAACAGCAATTTGGCCCCACCTGCTCTGTGCCAACATAGCAATCCTTGTGTCCTGAGGGGAGCTTCAGAAGAGGTTTATTCCTGGCAAACAAGGCAGGAGAGATAAGGGAGGAAAGCATTCCCTTTGGCAAGCAGTTTCATAACCCCTCAGAGTCAAATGTTGTCTTTATGACAGACAGCACGTAACATGGAGCAGGCTGTAAGAGTGTGATCCCATGTTACAGTCTGTCCTTCCCTCTGATGCACCATCTTCTCTCCCTCTCTCCCACCCTGCTCCCCAGCCCCAGCCTGGGGAGCAGCACACAGGAGGGGCTCTGCGAACACATGCTGCTTTGATCACCTCACATGGGTGGGCACTGCCACCGGGCCACCCTACACAGCAGCACCTCGGGAGTCTGAGTGTCCTGTTCCACATTTCCCTGCATGGAACCCGTGGCATCCATCTTTCCAGGGCTCTGTGAGGCCAAGGAGTACAGGGCCAGGAGCTGCAGAGGTGTGTGGCAGGTCCTGGAGGGAGGGGGGTGGGATGTCCAACACACAGAACGTGAATATGGAGCCAAGGAGGCTGGGATGGATCTGTGCTCTCCTGAGTAATCAAACCCTCCTCAGGAATCAGGGTCAGGGGAAGGAGTACCCCTTCCTGTCTGCATTTATTTTTGGCTCCTTCAGAGAGAAAACCAGGCTAGACTGGGCTCAGACTGGTGTTGGTGTCTCAGAAACTTGGAAAAAGGCCAGCATTGAAAAGACTCCCTCAAAAAAATTAACTATCACAGGGTTTGGGATCTGCTCATCTTCTGAACTGATTTGCTCACAAGTCCTGGCCTTCAGAAAACTCTGCTGGATTCTCCAGTCGTATTGGATATAAGAAAGGGGGGAAAAAAGGAACCATAAAACTGTCAATCATTCTCACTCTTAGATCTATTAGGCTTTTTTCCCCCAATCTTTGTAATTACAGTATTGTATAAAGTGTAAGATAACATTCAATCACTGTAAAATAAGATTTAATTATGTCATGATGAGATTCATTAGTTAATATTTGTATAGCACACTGAACATGTAAAGTGGTTAGCAAGAACTATGCATTAATCTTGGTGTTTCAGAAAACAAGGGAATTTGCTTTGGGGGAGCAGAAAAAGCACAATAAACACATTCATTTGGGGTGTATCTTCAGCTGGAATAAATCAGTAGCTGGCCATGTGCACCTTTGGCAGGACCCTCCCCTTGAGACAAAGTTTCATCCACAAGGCTGTCAGTGATGGTCTCTGATGAAGCCACTACAGGAGCTCTACAGGTCCCTTTTTTCCTGGACTATTCCTCACTTACAGCAGGGGCTGCTCTGCTGGTAGCAGCTGTCACTTTCTCAGTGCCTACAGCACCATGTCAAATAAAACCAACACTAGGGAAGTATTGCAGGCCAGCAATTCTGGTGCACCAGCTACTTTCTTCCTCGGGGACTCTGACACGTGTAGAGTGGGAAAGACAAAGGGGTACTTTGCTCTGCCATTATGAACCAGGCCCTGATGGCCCCAGCAGCAATATCTTGAAACATGGCAAGCGGGAGGTCTGGCACCTCTGTGCTTCAGCAGATAGTCTGTGGAAAAGCACTGAAGGTAGTGTGGAGAGACACCATCTCCACACCAGTGCCTCCAGCACTGGCTTCTATGTGTGGCCCCTAAGAAGCAATGAATGTGTTGTAAGATCCACCAAGGACCATACTACGAAAATGCAAAGAGCATGGAGGAAAATAAATTTTTGGAAAGGGATATATTAATATGCACTAATGAGTGTCTCCTAACATGTAAACTGAAGGGGCTAACCTAAGGTTTACTTTGACTTACAGGAGCATGTAGAGAAAAGAAAAAAGCACTAATCCAAAATACTACCTGGCAGTGTCACTATTAGCTGTCTAGCCACATCCCAACCCACCACCTCTCTGTTGTATGAAAAAGCACAGTACATCAGCTCTGAGATGAAGCCCAGAGGCTGCAGCCTCCTAAACCTGGCTTCCCTGACCTCCTGGCTTAGCTTCAGCGTCTGGGAGGCTGGGACATTGCAGTGATGGGGCCAGCTCAGTCCCCAAAAAGGCTCTCTCAGAAGAGCTACCCAAAAGGCAACAGCCTTTAAGGCAATAAAAGCAGTGAGGTTGTCCCTGTATGCTACAGGGTAACCTAATAAATTCCTACTTGCATGAGTCCTAAGGTTCATGTGATTGAGACAGTGTAGTTTGTCCCCTTAACTCACACTTCTTCCTTCCAGTTCCAAGAAGAGTGCTGTTAGGGGCATTCACTTATTTTCATCATCCCCATCTTCTCTCAAGCATGCAATGATATCCTCGTGCCAGAAATCCACTGTTTAACTCTCAGCATCCAGTCCTCTGCCTTAGTGGGTTGCACGGGAGGATTTACAGAGCTGTCACACTGCAGTATCCATACCTGTGTACACTGAGATGCTCCACATTCTCCAAACTAATCCTATCCTTTCCAGATCCATTTGTGCCCCCTTTAGGCACAAGCTCGCCACGCTGAGGCGCAGAGAGGCAATGGGGAGAAGCCGTGGGCACGGTGAGTGCCAGGCGGCCAGCGCGGGGCACAGGAAGGCAGCAGCCCTGGGAACCCCTCTGTGTAAGGCAGCTCACGAGGAGGCCGCACACCGAAGTATTTATTGCTGCTGGAGTCCTTTAATTAAGTGGCAACTGTTGGGAGAGTAAACACAGAGGTAAAGCACCAGCTTCCCGCGCAGGAGCACCTCCATCTGCAGGTAAATCTGCCCCCTCTGCCTCTGAAGAAGAAACTCCCGCTGTCCCCCTCCTTCATACGTTAAGAGAAGCAAGAAGCCTCTATCCTTCTCAGCCGTCCTGGAAGAAGAAATCTTCATGGCAAGCAGGTTTAGCAGCGTTCGAGCGTCTGAGAGGGCAGCAGCCAAGCTGCCACACTGCCTGCGAGTCCCCCCTCTGCGTGCGACAAGCTCCTGTCACTCCCACGGGATGGGCAGGCTGCGGCCACATGCTCAGCCTCCCTGTTGAGATCAGCCTCCCGTGCACCACCAAAGGCAGCGTTCACCCCCAGGTCACCCCCTTTATCTCAGGACGGCCGGCGGTCAGGGAGGTATCACATCTCTGCAGCTCTTCCGATCGCTGTGCCAGCTCTTCTCCAGCCAAACTGCCGGGTCATCGGACAAAAGCTCATTTTCCCCAGAAGTTTGAGCTTGCAGCAAAATAAGGAGGTACCAGGAGAACACAACAGGCCAGAAATGCCACAGGTAGTCCCTAAAACCAAGAGGCTAGGGCTGATTGCTTTTATATTTTTAAGGCACTTAAAGAAACAGCTGTATTTTTCACAACTACTGAGCTCAGCAGGAACTCTGCAGAACTGGATTCCTTATTATGGGGCTGCTTCAGTCTAGTGTTTAGCCTCAATTTAAGTTGTAATTTCTTCTTCTTTTTTTTTTAAATTCAACAGCAAGTCATAAAACAATGCACCATCAAAATGATGGCGCACCCTCTCTAATGGTGTCTTTCACCAAGTCTGAAGCTGGGCTGCTAGTGCAGCTGTTCCTAAAGGGAAAGCAAGCCAGGATACCCAGGGCTTTCTCCTCTCTTATTTAGCTAGTCATCTCAGCTTGCTGGGCCAACACTTCCACCTAGTGGCCTGCTCCACACATGTTATGATGATGGATGTCCTTGGGAGTACCAGGCGATCAGAACTTTCTGCAGAGGAAAAACGATAATCTTACGGAATAATCAGATTATTTCTCGCTGGCGAGAGGGGCTGGATTGTGTCGAGCCACTTAGCTTTGCCCTCCGAAGCATAGGGCTGATTATCATGTAATGCTGTACAGCTGCTACAAGTAGCATGCACATTTTAGAAGTAATCAGTAGTAAATTACTTCTGAGACAATACTCGGTTGCATGTAAATGATTACTTTGGGTAGTCATTTGGAATAGATGAGTTTTGCGAAGTTTAAACAAACCTAGTGGGGGATTCTGCTCTCCTTAAGGGGACAAACTGCACTGCTGAACAGCCAGCACAGAGGAGTGCATGCACACAGGTGCGTCCAAGTGCTGCTCCCGCTCTGCTCCTGGCCCATGTGGTCTCTGGGATAAATTGCTTCAGCTATTTGCCTTGCTTTCTCTACCTGAACCATGCAGACAGTATTCTGTGGGGAGTCTGTGGGCTATCTACCATGTTACTGGCTGATATAAATAATAATACTGGCACAGAATTCCCTTAAGGATAACCTTGTGTTGGCTCTCTGATGCCTCACATAGATTTTGGCATTAAAGGACTTGTAGAGGATATTAAGGAAGAGGGCTGCCTTCAGGTATCCTCTGTCTCAAAGCGTACATGAACAGGTCTGAGACCACAGCTGAGAGACATTGATTTTTTACCTTTAGAGCTTAGTGTTATTTTTATGACAGCACTGGAATATTATCTTAGAGACTGATGACAGACAACATCATGTGAAAAATGTCTAGAAATACCCACCTCCCAGATGCAGTTATGTGTGTTTTCCAGACCCTCTCTTAACCAGCATCAATGTTCCTTTACATTGCTATATGAATTTCAACAGCAGCTGAATTCCCCATGTGACACCAATCTCCTGGACCACTGCCTCCTCTGCAGAGCCAGAAGGAAGAAAATTAAAGCCTCAAAAGAAAGTACACACCAGACAAATACATCTTGTTCTGCACCACAGGTATGCAGAGAGGGAGCAGAGGTGACAGTGGACACCCACAGCACAGTCAAGGACAGCAGTGAGGCTCCTGGAGTTTCTATCCAATGCCTTATTTGTTAGGTTATTCTTTCTCCTTCACACATCTCACTGTGGGATAAAACCTTCATGCAGCTATAAGAAAAATTCTACTATTATTCCTTCTTTCAGGGCAGAACAGCTCTGCTTAATACATTTTTAAAGACTATATTCATCTAGGAAGACTATTAATAATTAAGAAGAAAACAATATTATTATGGAAATTAGGGCACCTCTGGGTCTGTGAGAACATGGTATTTCCTGATGACTTACTGGCATCCCTTCTAGCTCCCGGACAAACAGCACAGAGAACAGGAGACATTTGTACCCCAGAGGCACCACTCTGTTTAGTCCAGCTCAATGCACAGGGCTGAAGCTCTGTAATTAAAGACAAGCTGTCAAATGGTTTTTCACAGTTTTTCAGTCTTTCTTTGCTGTTTGCATTAAGGCGGGGAGAGAACCTTCCTCCCTCCTTGTCCTGTCATTACAGGGTCAGTAAAGAGGCACTGGCTGTGATGGACCAGCAAGAATCCCACCTGCTCTCCCATCGTGGGGCTGCAAGACCTCAACATGCAGGACTACATTGTCAGTCATAGTTTTAGAAGTGAATGTCTTGCTGGATTTCGTGTTTTGAACACACTCTGCAAGTGTTAAATGGCCTGTACTGGACCTGAGAAATGGAGGAATGGCCCTTGTCTGTGCATTTTACAAGAACCACTGGCACAGTTAGGGCTACACACAGTCCTGCATGCAGATACTGTAGCATATATGAATATTCCTTCAACAGGAGTTCCCTGATGGGCCCTACCCATCTGGAGATGTCTGTGCTGCAGGGATCACTGCCTGCCAGACAGATTTTGGCTGGTTTGGACACCAGTAGCTATGTAGCCTTGGCAACATCCAAGTTTCCTGGGGCCTTCCTGGAGAGTACTTAGAGCTGATTTCCCTTTCATTGCGGGCCGAAGTAGTCCCTGGACGTGCTGGGAGGTGCTAGGGACAGAAGAAGGTCATTGCTGCTTTGATGCCCATAAGTGGAGGTTAAATATAGGGAATGGAGCAATGCCATAGGAGGAAATGGCTTACTTCTCTGAAATTCCTAAAATCAGATAGTTTTGTTCGGACTGGGCGCCGCTCATCTAATGTGAGAAGGAAAAAGCCTGCCCTCTCTGTCGGTGAAGAACCACTGATGAGCCAGAGCCCCACTGCTCACAGGGTTTGTGGGTACCAAAAAACACTTCTTCTTCCCCTCTTTCCTTCACATGGCCTGATTCCCTCTCCTTTAAAACAGTGGTGGGATGAGCAGTATATCTGCAGAATGTCTCTGGCAGAGTGGCCACCAGGAATGAAATTACTGCTCATCAGCTGAGCTGCCGTAACAGATTGGACTCAGGTGTTCATTGCTCAGTCCAGGAGGGAAATAAAATTTCTTGTCCCAGATGACCTCCATAAAGTCACTGAGCTACACAGTGAGCTACAGACTGATCTACAACTCACTTGCCTGTGCTCCCACGGTTTGCATGGTTAAAGTATTTCAGCCTTTTCACCCATCTCCACACCTACAGAAACTTTTCCTGGAATCTGCTCGACATGGAGAGCTACAAATAAGTTCAACAAATTTTAGATTAAACTTTACAAGTGGCTCCTTCCTCTTTAAGCCATGCAAATAAGGACAGGTGTGTCAGGTGTGCCACATTTTAAGACTTTCCTGCCTTCTAATGTCTTCAATAAACACCAGTGCCCTCAGCTCAGACTGGGAGTTAAGTTACAAAGTGACCCCAGTTTCAGCTCAGGCTTGTTTTCCTGTGAGCTAGTAAGAGTTAATGCTACAATGCCCCCTTCTCTGGGGTGTGCTGTGTGCTAGGGGGGGTGCCTTATGGTCAGTGAGTGGCTTCAGCACTACTCTCAGTGCTGCTTCACTTGTTTGCTATCAGAAAGACAGAGAAACAAATTGTGTGTCAGTGCCTACCTATTCTTTAGGGTTCATCCTGGAGAGAGAAATCAATGACTCGATCTCTTCTTGAAGCATCTACATTAAAACATGGGGAGTGAAGTCTGACATTTTGTGTGTGCGCGTGTGTGTGCACGCACGGTTCAGCATTGCCATTCATCTTCGCTCTCCAAATCAACAATTATCTGGAGTCCCCCAGGAGGGAAATGCACTCCTCTCAGAAGCTTGGAGTAATGACTAGGAAGCAGTGGTGTGTAACAGGATCCCCAGTGCTAAGCTTTCCCTGATAACCACATACACTAATAAAATAACCCCAAGTTGGTTCCAGTCCTTAACGTTTCCTTATTACTATTCCATGGGGCCTGTGTTGGGAAGAGAAACATCACTTCCCTGCAAACTAATATCCAAATGCAAGTCGTGCTTAGCATCTTACGTGGGTCCTCATAAATTTGACTGAGTTCCCTGTGTCTCTTCCATCTCATTGACCTGACAGGATGATCACTCCCTGCTACTGCACTGGCTGTGTGCCTTGTCAATAGCCCGTGAGGAAATACTCTGCACTGATGTATTTCCTTCCTAATTTCTTGGTCTGTAACTTTTTTTTACCTTTCTTCCTTGTGTAACTCTGACCACTTTTGGAAGCAAAGACCAGTAGTAACCCCTGAGATTTTCTACGCATGCCAGATCCATCTTTTTTCAGAAGGTCAGAGGAAAAAGTTGAAGGAAGTTAACATAAGAAATCCATGAGAACTTGGCAAAAAATTTTTCTTGACTTTGGGATGAGATGGTACAATGCTGAAAACATACCTAAAAAAGAATCAGCTAGTAAAATATGGTTTACATCCAGCCTAGCCTGACATGGGCAGTCCTTTTCCATACCTCCTTGTTCTGTGTGTATGTGCTGACTGATCTTTGTGCTCACAAAAATGGAGGGAGCAGGAGCTTGTGTATTTGCTCTATGATATTATTGATACTGTTGATTATGGACTCTTCCCTGTACATAAGTCTGCTTGCCTCCTTACAGAAGTTATAGCTATTTGTGCCAATTTTTAGTTATGTATTAAAAGATGTCTGTCTCTCACCCAGGGGACCTTGACATTGGTTAAAATTGCAGCCTACACACACGAGAAGAGCTCCGGAGCATGAAAGACACAGCACTCATCATGTGGTCCAATAGGCTGTGGATTCTTGTGCCTACATGCATATGCATTTGTTCTAGCCAGACCCTGCCTGGGTATGATAAGAGCAGCAGAAGCTCAAAGACAAGGGTTAAGAAGCAGGCAGAAGCAGAGAAGAGATTGTGGAGAAGGCAAGAGAAAAGAAGGGACAGCAGAAAGGAAAAAGAAGACAAAGAATATATTCATGTGTACCTCCTCTCATGCAGAGATCACAAGGCTCTCTGCCAAAAAAAAGTGACCCCCATTTTGCCTGCCAGAAGACTCAGCATCCAAGGGGGAACCGCTTGTTCAGGGCTGCTCCCCAGGCAGCAGGCAGAGCTGCCAGACACACCGTCACCTCCTGTGTCCCAGCAGCCCAGCCACCACAACGAGGAAATCCTCAGCTTTTGCCACCCACAGCTGGGATGCACTTCCCAGGAGCATGGCTCCGCCAGAGACTGGTCCCAAAAGCCCACACTGTGAAAGACAAGACTGTGGTATGGCACAGAAGAAAGGCATTGTGTAGTGATGCTGGGAGGAAAGTGGGTCCTGTGCTCAAGAAATCCAGGTGAGTTGTCAAAGTCCAACATTCCTGACTGTGTGTAGCGATGCCAGGGAGGCTTGGGGACACCTTCTGAGTATGGCAGGTGGCAGGGAGGGAGAGCAGCCAGCCTTGTCCTGCCCTGTGCTGCTTTGACTACAGCTCTCTGTACTATAGAGGGTAATACTCCGTAACTCCTGGAGCAGCAGGGAATTTCCACAGGACTGACAGAAATTTTGTGTTGAGCTAATATTTTAAAAGGGTAAAGGAGACGACCCATGTAATTATAGGCCTGTCAAGCTGACATCGATCCCAGGTAAAATAATGGAGCAGCTAATAGGGGAAATATAATTCATGCCCATCAGCAGAGGTTTATGGAAAACAGACCCTGTCAAATGAACTTAATATCTTTCTTTGCCGTGATTACAAGTTTACTTGATGAAGTCAGTGGTGTTGGTGGAAAAAAAAATTAAGATTTGCCAAAGCATTCAACTTGGTACCACACACTAGCTGGATTTAAATCCTAGAACAATACAAATCCAACGGAGTATGTAGTAAATTAATTAGAGTGACTGATGACTCTGAAAATATGATGGAAACCAGAAAGCTGTCATCATGGCAGTTGTCTTATGGTTTGGGACCCACAAGGTGAGGTGGGTGACATGATGGTATTTTACTTTCATACCTGTGATCTACTAAGATCTGTAACTAAAATCTGTCTTACTAAGATTGGAAGGCTACAAAATTGTGAGGAGACATCACTGATACAAACAACTTTGTAATTTCTTGGTGATCTTGGAGGAACAAGTATGGTAGAACTATATGTGTTTCAGTTCAGTCCTGTGTGAAGTAAGCATACCTAAGAAGAGAAAATATAGGCAATACCTACAGGACAGGGAACAGACAGGAATGCCTTCAAAAATGAGACATGAACCCCAATTAGTCATGCATAAATATCCAGTGTAATACTGTCAGCAGAAGGTCTGGTAAAGCACCTGATCAGGGCCACCTCTGAGGCCAGTAAGGAGATAATTTCACCTTTTCCTTGAGGCTGTTGCAACCACACCAGGAACCCAGACTGCTCAGTTCAAGAAACAATTTGGTGAGGTGGAGATGCTCCAGAGAAGATCCAGGAAAATATTCCTGGGATTTGCAAACCTGCCTTTCTAGGCATGACTCCGAGAACCAAACTGCTCAGTTTCCCAGGGCGATGGCTGTGGGGGTGATCTGACCATCACCTTTTGGCATCCAACAGAGAGGAAAGCATCAGTAGCAAAAGTACCATTGATTTTGGTGGGGCAGCTACTTGCTGAGTGATACCTGCTCTGGAGCAGGTCCTTGATGAATAACTCTACTCCCAGTATTTATCTCCTGTACCTGTAAGTAAGGAACATTACTTGTCTGCTTGTCAGGACATTGCAACAACAACTGAGATAACAGCTGAAAAGCACTGCCTCAGTGCCAGCTCACTATATAGCTCCATACATTTTATTATTGAGTCTGCTCAGCACTGAGCAGGCTGCAAAGTCTCTCTTTTGCCCCAAATGGCTTCCTTTGCCTCAGAGGCATCAGGAAAGGCTCAAAATAGCCAGAGAGGCTCTCACAAAAACTTCCTGCTGGGAATACCAGTGTGCACCATGCACTGCCTAAGTGCACGCCCTGTGCTGCTGTTTAAGCCATGATACCAAGCTGAGCTAGTACACATGGCTGTGCACTATTAATTGATTGCTAACAGTAATAAATGGCTCCATAGTATGGACTTGCAGTCTTATAAATAAAGTCCCTGGCATTTGTATTGACTGTAGGCAGCATGTGGAAATGTTCTGGAGAGAGGTGAGCTCCCAGCCCCTGTGGAATGCAAGCTGCCACCCTGCATCTTGGCCAAGCAACTATTTATTCTGTATTTCAATTAGAAAAAAAAATTCATCAGATCCTTTGGGGAAAAAAAAAATTAAAAATAAGGCTGACCTCTAAGCCCACTCTGGGGGCTAAATTTTCATATTTGCTTAACATTTCCCAGGTTCAGAAATAGAAAGGGTGGCTGACTAATAGACTTAAGATCTCTGAGGTGAAATGATGCTACTGACGGAAGAATATGCATTAGCTGGAATCAGCACAGCCAGAAAAAAAGGAGAAATCCACTTAGAGCTGCTTCTCCTGTTAGATAAGCCCCAGGTTCACAGAGTGAGATGCCTCCTCCCTGCTGCAGCAGTGAATTAAGTTTGTCATTTGTTATTGTGTCTTGCCAGCGTGCAAAATAGCAGCCCTGGGCTGTAATCTCCACTCATCTGAGCCTGCACAGTAATTGCTGGCAGCCATGGAAACCAAACTTCCCACAGTCATTTATAAACTTGACCCTCCTTGCTTCCTTATTGCTGTATTCAGCCAAGCCCTTGATGGGGGTAAGTGAAGAGAGAGGAAATCGTAAGCTGCGAGAAAATCCAAACGTTTGGCGGCAGAGCACAGAGAGCTGGCCAAGAGCCCACCGCGCGAGTAGGAGCCTTTCCAGTGTCACCGCTGGCTTTGCAGCAGGCTCCCGGTGAAGAAGGTGGAGTAGTGCCATCTGCTGCGATAAGCTCCAGTTAATGACTAACGGGCCTTTATCTGCATCACTGGGATGTGAGGATGTCTCCTCGCCTCCAAATCCCACCACCAGCTTCCCAGGGAGCCTTGGCCATACCACACGACTTGCCTTCTGCCTGAGATATCCCTGCTGTAAACTGGGGATAGCCTATTTCACAGGATCGTGATGGAGGTGAAATGATGAAGGCCTCTCAGTAGATCAAAGATTTGGACCACAGAACACCAAAGAACTCATGCTGCTATTTTCCTCAAGGGTACAACAAAGATTCTAAAAGTGTTTCCAGCCCAGCTGCAGATAGAGGACCTTGCCTGGCTGACATGCTGCCAGAAAACTCAATCAACCACCAAATACTCACCGCATGCACACTCTTTGGATGGCTGATGCCAGGTGAGACCTCTGGCATCACTGTTAATTACACAACGTTGTGGCCATCCGAAAACCTGATCGTCTTATAATGGCTCTGAAATACCCATTGCAGCAACAAAAAACAAAGAAAACATTGAGTGGAGTTTTGAAAGTGGCTAGATTTTATCTAGTTTAATTATTCAAGGATCCTCAACCGTCACACTTCAGGAACAGCAATGACTGAATACTGACAGGAGTTTCAATGCTACTGAAAGACATGTCACTGACCTTTGGGACCATCAGATTACACCACCTGACAAAGAGCTACATCTCATTCCTACAATCTGCTTGTAAGGGTTTCTTTTCTTTCCCCAATACTTTTTCTATGTCAGTATTATTTGATCTAAAGCCCAGTCAAAAAGGATGACTTTTTCTTCTTAACATGCCACACCAGGTTATGATATGCTGTCAAAACGTATTAAGCCAGGCTCAGTTATGTTAAAAAGTGACACATCTATAACAGCTCCGGTATTCAAAGATGGTCTTTTCTAGCATGGTGAATTTCCTTTGGGAAGAGGGAAGCTAATTAAGATATGCTAAGCTGGGTCAATTTTTTTCTCTAAAAGACAGACCTGTGTAATTATTTGGACCCTTTTTAAAAGGAAAAGAATATGCTTTGGAATCATTATTTACCCAAGAGCTGTGTGCTAGCCATGAAGTTTGGCTCTAGAGGTTAAATTTTCTCATGTTCAGATTAGTTTTGAGCCAAGATTTTCAGACTGAGCCTGATGCAAAGTTTTACTCCTCTGAGAAGGATTTAGTCTTTTCTTTCTCTTTAAGTACTACCTAATGCAACTTGCTTCTCCTGGTCGTAGGAAAGAACAGCAGCTGCTCAACACTCCCTTTTCTTTTCCCAAATCCTTGTAGCCATTTCATCTGTATCTTCCCACAATGTCCTTATTTAAATATTTCCCATCTCTCTCCATTGTTAAAAAGCCTACATGGAGCATGTAGGAGACTTGCACCCGTTGCAGCTGGAAATGTTGCAGGAGAGGAGTTCAAGCAGCAGAATTTGCTGTGCTCAGTTACATCCGCTCAAATTTGGCATATTAAAACAATTTGAATATCAACTTTTACCACCTATGTTTTCTTCTGTAGCTTGCTAGCAGCTGGTTACTAAACTTAGTCATGAGCAATGGTGCACAGAGGCATCTGGAAAAAATACCATGTGATCACAATAGTCAGTAAATGCACCATAATGAGCTGCCACGAAAGGCTGGACTTAAGCATGGAGAGAAATCTATTTTGTATTTTCAGCATCCTGGGTGTTTGCCTTAATATGCTGAGTGTGTCTTTGGCATGACTTGTTTTAAAAAGAGACCAAGATCTAATTAGGCAAGTCCACTACCCCTGAATTTCTGGGTAGTTTAGAGGCTGCACATAAGTTAACCTGCTCCAAAGCTGCAGACATGCAAGTCAAACACATGCACCAGAAGTGCTGTCATAGCTAGAATTCTTCAGGGAGGCTAATGGGACAACATGTGAGCTCGTCAGGTCAAGAAATGTACTAATACCTTTCTCACAGGTTCCAGACTCACCCAAACCCTCTCTGCCCAGGGTGAGGTCCTGTCTGCCCCTGGAATCAGCTCCACTGCATGTGATCACCAACTCCTTATCTGCAGCACTGCCTGCAGCCTGGGCAGGGATCACCACCTGGGATTTGCCCTAAGAAATTTACCCGGGCTTCAGGTGCAACACTGAAAAAAACAGAATAAAACTACAGCTTTCTCAGCACCCACTTAATTCAGTTGCTGTGATTTCTGTGTATTGACTTGACCTAAATTATTTAACAAGTGATGTTTATTAGAAGGAGCAGCACATACACTTGCCCTGTTCTTATTCCTCTCCAGGCATCTGTCTGTGCCAGCAGTTTGTGGGGAAGAGGAGGGAGGAAGGGAAAGAAAGCTGCTGCTTTTTGTTTGGGGTTGTTTTTTCAGGCTGACAAATTCTCTGGTGACTACAAAAGATGTTTTATGGGTGAGATGGAAAAAGACCCACTGCAACATCCCATTTGCTGCAGGGTGTGGGATCTAGGCAGACGAGTTTGACTCACTCTTCTCCCCTTCCCAGCCAGGCCCATGAAGGTGCTGTTCTGGCTTTGCCAGCTCACTCTGGTGTGGGGACTGACAGCTGCACTGGTGCTCTGTGGCACAGAGGCTGGATGCAGAGGGAGGGGGCTGCTCTGACCAAAAGGCAGCAATATCTTCTTCAGACAAGAGGAGAGGAGCTGGGGGTCAACACCAGAGTCACAGTGTCCCAGACCTGATGACCTGGAAGAACACTGTCAGCCTCACAGCATCAGGCACAGACCTGTACAACCACAGGCAGCAAGTAGGAGATATGAAGTCCTGAAATTTTCTCCCAAAACACTTCTAGTGATACTTCCACACATCCCAAACCACCAATCCCTTCCCCCAGAATCTAGGTGCCCAGTACACTGGGCGTAGCTTTACTTGACTCTTCTTGGAGGATTAGATACTTTACAGCCAGTCTTTATGCTGTCAGCTGCTCTACCCAAAAGCAGTGCCTGGGATTTGACTTTTAAAAGCTGTTCTGGGAGTGCACAGCACTCTGGTGGCAATGCCTCCATGAGGTTTTGCACGTGTGCTGCTTCTGAAGTCCATCTGTTCTCCTCAGAAAAGCTGGGCTCCACTGCTGTTCACCCCAAAGCATCAAGAGAAATGAAGAAAGATACGATGACTCGTCTGGACTCGTTCCTCAGCAGGAGGTAGGAAAGATGCAAGTGGGAAACTGCTAGGTCTGCCTCCTCCAAAATCTAACTGCACATGGCAAATTGGGCAGGCAGAGCATGGATTGTTATGTCCTGTAGGACAAACAGGATTAACAGCCCTGGTGCTAGCCAAATGCAGAGTTATAAAAAACCGGGATGGAAGGGCTCAAACAACATCTTGTCCACTCCATTTCCACAAGGCACCATCTGCTGTTTGCCTAGTCAGCTCTTAAAAGCCTCCCACGATGGAGATGTCACTGCCTTTCCAGGCAACTTTCTCCATTGCTTTTTCTGCCATCACTGTCAGGAAGTCTTGTTCTCATGCCAAAACAAAATCTCTCTTTCTACAACGTAACGCTATTATTCCTTACGCTCACCAAAGCAGGCGGGAAAACAAAGTATTCTGTTCTCCTTACTGTGGTTTTTGTGTTTTTAGAAACATTTTCATCTCTCTCTTCAGTCATCCCTTCTCTCAGTTAAGCCTAGTTCTTTCAGTCTTTCCCCCCCCAGTATGTTTTCCACCATCTATGCTCTCTGTGTGTCATCAGTTGGCTCAGAACTCTCTTGAAGTGTGGTGACAGCATGTCCAAAAGAGGACCCAGCAGTCTTTCAACCAGTGGTGTACCTCCTTGAACCATAAACTATTTTTCAGGGTCACTTTTTCCATAAGGCATTTCAAATCCTGCCTTCCACACATGTGTAGAGCCCTTTCCAGCTCCCCTTCAGCTGCAGATTTAATAATTCCCTGGCCCATTCACCAAGCTGTTTTAATGAAAACATGGTATTATAGGAGACCCAGAGCACCTCACTGGGATAGCTTTACAGTCTGACAGCAAATCATTGAAAACTTATCTCTAGATCTGTTTATCCTTTTTCCATTGGACTATTCTCTAGTTTGTGTAGCTCCATGTCTATAGCAGACTGACATCCTTCTGTTGCCCAGTTTGTACAGTCAAAGCACCAGCAGCATAGTAGCATGAGTTACCCTTTCCTAGGGGGTCACGCTAGGTGCAGCCTCCAAAGAGGTGGATTTTTCCCTTGCAGGAGCTCCCAGCACAGCAACATGACTGCAGACAGTTGAGCTCCACTTCTGGTAACTGCAGTAAATGAAAGACCAGGCTCCACAGTGTGCTTAGGAAGGGAAAGCTTTCTGGAGCCATTAAGTCACTAACGTCCGTGTACTCAGACCTGAAAGAAAGGTGCTGAATTGATGGATGTACTTGTCATATTTATGGTTTGTAGCAGAGTGATGAATGTGCTTTGTGGTTTATAATGTGATGCTCATTTAACTCTCCTTTTTAAGATCTGGCTGATTTATAGAAGCCAGTGTTACTATTGCATTTCAGTAGGGTGACAGGGATAATATTATAGCACAGAGGTTTGTCAATTAGTCTTGTATGACAAAGCCAGGCTCCAAATGGCTGCCTCTGATTGGGAAGATTTAACCCCAGTGAAAATGGATTCCTTTTAAAGACATCTCTGGTGCTGGAGTGACCCACTGATTTATGTCCTTACCCAGCATTTTGTGGAAGTCCTAGTTTATGGGGCTACAGCTCCAGCTGCCTCAGTGAGTCAACTCACAGAGGTGTGTTCCAGCACTCAGCCCATCTCTGGCTGCAGCTGACCAGCACAGCACGATGTCAGGTACCACCGCCCAGCTGTGACAGAACACCCCAGAGCCATCCCTACCCTACTTTTCCAGAGATGGCTAATGTTTTGGAGTACATTTGTTTTTATTACCCATGGAGAAGCACTTGATTTTCTGCAGTCAGGGGCTCAGCCTGCACCAGAAAGGGTGGGTGCAAGATCTCTAATCATGTGAGCCAGTGCAGGCATATAGTACTGCTGAGAGCTTTGATTTACCAGACTTAATGCACATCACTGTCCATGTTTTCAACCTCTGCTGACTTTTTTAGCAAGTCTCTTCCTCCATCTGCCTCATCTTTTTCTCCTCTTTAAAGCTAATGGAAGTACTTAGCTCACACATGTAATTAGCACTCGAGCGGCACTCTAAAAACCACCAGGCACATACGTGCTTTAGGCTTGTTCACCCCAGGAGGGCAAATGCCCATGTGTAACACAAAATCACATCATACTATTTCTGGTAGGATCTTCCATAGTCATTTAGCTCAAAATGCTTTGCAAGGCTACTGGAAATGCAGTTAGTTATCGAGCTAAATATAGCAAAACATCTGAGGTGGAGGCAAGAAATTTAGAAAAGTGAAAATGTGTGCAGACAGAGAAGCCAAGATCACCCATTTAAATCAGTCAACACACCTAGTACTTTTTCGTTTGCTGTCTTGGACCCTGTGGATTTTATTTACTCCTGCAGAATTTTACGACAGCTGCCCCTTGGGAGTGCATTGTACACTGAATGTTGTCCCTGGGACAGAGACATTTTAAGCAGCCAGATGGTGTGAGAAACAACAAGTTGAGAGCACATGTGCCTGGTGCTGGACCGGTGGATGGAGGTCAGGATGAGAAGTGGGGACAGCTTCGCTTTGGGAGTGGAGGATCAGACCTAGCCAGAGATGCCATCAGGGATGGGGTGGAGAGGTGCCTGCTGACAGGGGTTCCAGGGGCAGAGCTGGTACAGGGCTGGTAACACAAAGATGTGGTTGGGTTTGGGGAGGAACCGCATCTGTTGGCTCAAACAAAACCCAACCCTCATGACCTAGGATGCTTTTGAAGGCTGCTGAGAGCACCTCAGCTCCAGCACCTCCTGGAAAAAGGCCTCCCTATCAGTGGAAAATGGTCACAGTAAACCATCTGTTAGCAGTGATGCGGCAGTCAGGCTCTGTCACCAGAAAGGTCACAGCCTATATGTTGCTCTGAAGTGGGTCTCCTGCTGGTTAGTTCTCACTGCTATTTTTAGGCTGAGGCACTTTATGCCTTCAACTTTCCCACCCTTTTTTTTCACCATCAAATGGCCGTGAACTCTCTCACAGTTGACAGAAATTTGTATCCTTCAGCACTAATAGTTCCATCAAGACTAGGCTGAGGTAACTGAATGCAGAAATGCATATTTGAGATGCCGTTCATTTTAATAAACTACACTGCATGAGTGGAATAGATATTGAATTTAACATATACTGGCATGAAATAATTCTTACTAAGTACTGTCTGGAGTCAGTTTTCAATCTAATTTCCCCTTTGTAGATTTTTTTTTGCATAAATAGATTTTGTAAAGATCAGCAAATTAATTTTTTTGGCACGTAGCAGGTTTTCCTTATGATGAAGAGGACAAGTACAGTTAAGCATCCACCTGTACACTTAAGGGACTGAGATTTTTTTGTTGGCCCCAGTCAGCTGAAACTCATCTGAATGCATCTCATCAGAGAAAAAATTGAATTTTTCAGAGGTCCAGCAGACATTTGGAAAGCTAAGGCTTGTGTCAAGGTTAATTAGGAGATAACTTTGGAATGGCACCAAGGTAGCTGGCCCAACATGGAAGACAGAGCCATCAGGCTGGCCTTCACCCAGCCCTGTGAGGCTCTGTGAGACTGGATGCAGCCATGCAGCCAGAGAGGCTCCTTCCCATGCCCTGGGGTAAGCTGGTGGGAGGGATGGCTTTGCTAAGATGAAAGGCAGCTCTCCCCACAGAACCCCTCTGTACACTTCTGCATTTGTCCTCACTGTGTCCTTCCAAATGAAGCTCAGGCAGGAAAGTAAGAGTTCCATACAGATGTGGTTTCTCTCTCCAGACATCATTATTATTATTACTATTGCCATAAATTGTACAGGTACAAAGCCAAAAGGAACATCATCAGTATCCAGCCTGCCTAAGATGGGCAGTGGGAACAGAGGTGGTGTTCATCCTCCTCACCAGCCTTCAGAGAGGAGGCCGGTGCACAGATGGACAGGTTTGGTGGATGTTTCCTATCAAAACAAACGGGGGGAGGACAATATAATGTATCACAGTCATTAAAAAGAGAAAGATGTTGATTTCCCCAAAGGCTTTTCTACAGGACTTCAGCTCAAAGTAGCTGTCACCTTGTGCTGCATGACCATCATCTGTCATCTGTCATTTCACCCCCTCGCTGGAGCCAGCCTGTCTGAGCAAACTCCTCTTTCTGGCTGCTGCTGCTTTCCCAGCGAAGGCTGAGCCAGCCTTTTGCTCCATGATAACGTGCTGAACCCAGCCCAGCCTCTCAGCAGCCAGAGCTCTTGCCATCTGATGGGTGGTTTGTCTCTGTCCGGTTCCGTGCTGGAGGAAAACAAGCATGTGTCACCACTGGGCTCCCCAGCTTTTGGCAGAACACCAAAGATGGCACAGCGTGTGGAGCACCCCCTCATCCCCTGCAGATGTACCCCTAGGTCCAGACCGCTGCAGGGATGCATCGCCCCACTCACCTCCAGGGGGCCATGCACACTCCAGCTCTGCCCGCCAGCAGATACCTCAGGCTGACTCTTCCTTTGAAGAATATGGACACACTAGGCTTAATCCACAGGTCACGGGACTTAGAGCACACCTAACCTTTCAGTCAAGGTATAGCCTTGACAGGTCAGAGCAGGCTCAAGCGAAAACAGGACTCTGCACTGCTCCAAATTCCTGCAGCTCCAAGCCAGCCACATAGCCGTGGTGAGCAGCAGAGACCAGGCTGCAGGCGTGTTAGCAAATAACTGCTGTACAGACTGTTTATTGTCCACTTGATGCCAGTCCTTGTCAGCATCAATATCCCAATTTCTCTTGCTACAAACAAAGGTTAAGTGAGTCCAATTACTCTAGTAAGGTAATATCAATAATGCTGCTAATTACAGCAATTGCCTTATGGATCATTACTTAGTGATTATGACTTTGTCAAGTGCTTTGGCAATTTTATGCAAGAATCACTCACAATGTGTCATGGAAAAGAAGTATCTTCTTGGCATTGCTAGGCTCCTCTCTGTATAAATGATCCTAAAAGTTTGTGTGAAGTCTGCCAGAAGCTTCTTAGGAAAAGAGATGTCTGTCTAGTGTTTGCAGATCCACAACACACAATAGGAGGAGGGCAATGGCAAGAGAGGAGTGGAGGGGTCCTACCTTATGCAAATGAAAATTCATTCTTTTGAGTCCTGAAGAATTTCAGAAAACAGGATCCCGGGCAAATAAAACGGACCCAGTTTGCGTGAGGTATTGAAATGTTTTTCTAATAAGAGGCATTACTCCCTGGAGAGTCTTGACATGTTAATTTTATTTGAATAAATAATTAATTTAGTTTAATTAAGACCATCCAACAGTCTGGAGACAGGTTTTACTAATTCAAAATGCCTGGGAGGGTCTAAGTACGTAGATGGTATATGCAGAAACTGATTTTTCTCTTTCAGTTGAGTTGGAGGTGGTTGAAAGCTCTCTCTGTCCTGTAAATTCTCCTTTGCCCGTAGCTCTGCTGTCAGAGCAGTGGTGACCAGAGACAGGATGTTCCAGAAGACATGCAGTGGGACCCCTTCTGTGACCCCTTCTTTGGCCACAAAAAAGTGAGCTCTTAGTGCCTGCATCACATTGAGGATTTTTGCTCATTCAACAGCTTTTCCAGGGCTTTTCCCAAGACCCTCTCCACATGATCATATTCCACATTTTCAACCCCTTGCTTAAGCGAGTACGAAAATCATTGAAACACAACTTTAATTAAAAATAAAAGGGAAATTGAATTTAAAGTCAGAGGAGAGATCATTATAGTCCTCTAATCTCACTCATGCACATGACAGACCATCAATTTCACCCTACACTTCTTGCACCAATTTGCAGTAGAATTAAAATGCCTGCTCTAGAAAAGGTCCTTGTCTGGAAGACAATAAGCGTCCTTGACTCATCATCTCCTTGACAAATTCAAGGACTCTTTAGCATTTTGAAGGATCTTATGAAGGTCTGGAAACCTTATGAAGCTAAGGCAAACAGCTGGTAGTGAGATTCATTCACAGACAATCCCGGGGTGCTAGAATATCCCTGGAACATGTAGGCATCTTGTCTTGGCACTCTGTTGGCCATAAAGATGCAATACAAACAATCATATATTTGGGCTGCTTCTGTCAGGGTTAGAGCAAACCAGTGCAGTAGGTGGGAAAAGCAGCTCCTCAAACACGCTGAATATACCACAATGAAAACTGAGAAGACAAGGACTTGACCTCATTTCTCACTGCACAACCCCTCAGACTTAGGAAGGTAGCTCAGGCAAGGCTGAAAGCAATATTCAGTCCATAATCATGTGAAATATTTAAGAGAGAAAGCAGATGCTTAATAAGATTTTAAATTACTCATTAGAGAAAACCTTAAGCAAGAGACAATATGCACAAGCACATTAAACAGGACAGCATCGTGTTTTTTTCTATTCTCTTTCTAATGTACAAGCAGGCAACTGAAGAGAAAAAATCCCTTAAACTTGTAATAATGCAGCTCCTGTCCACATCACTGGGATAGCAGCTGGAAAAAGACAGATAATTCACCTCCATTTTCATTTGGCAAGATGAGAAGATCAGATGAATTGTGATGGTGTGCAGCTTTGGGTCGCAAGAGTAAAATCTGCACTGTTTGTTCTCCATGGTCGGCATTGATTTAGCCTCACTTGAACTGAGAGGTTATTTAAGCAGTAATTTCAGCTTCCTGCAACAGAGGAGCAATAAATGGATTCTCTCGTGCATTTGAGACATTTTTACTAAGCACATTCATGGGGAGACAACTGTTGATTATCCTCCAAAGACAACTGAAATAATAATTGTGATAGTAAAACGTCACAGGAAAAGCACACCTGCCACTTGTTTCTCCCTGAGACCCTCACAAATATCCACCTTCCTCCTCTTTTTCCTTAGGGCTCCAGGAAGAGAGGTGGCAGGGTGGGGAGAAGGGAGTGAGATGCCAGCAGCAAGGCTGCTTGGGGCATTCCTGGTGACTGAGGTAACTTGCCATTCATCAGTATGTGCTGAGCAGCTTCATGGCCATGGGAAAGGATGCTGTATAAAAGCATTGGGAGTTCATTTGGTTTTCCTCATGGGAACATTTGGCCTGTCCTGAAGACCCTGCACTGCTTGGTTGTGCTTTAAGCAAACCAAGAAACCCATTCCAGACTTGATTTTGTCACAGCTTTCTGCTGTCTGCAAGGGCACAAGAAGGGACCATAGCCTAGTTCTGTGTGTCAATGTGCCCATGACAGGTGGGTGGAGACCACTGTTATCCCACCTTTTGCTTTGTGGTTTGTGCAGCCTGATTTTTGCCAGTCCCATTAGCCAGGGTACAAGAGGGTTCATCCACCTGGTCCATAAGAGTGCACCAAGGAGACATCAGCACCAGCAATTCCCATCCAAGCAAGAAGGGCATGGTTTAGTGGTGGGCTTGGGAGTGTTAATAGTTGGACTCAGTGATCTTAGGGATCTTTTCCAACCTAAATGTGTCCAAGGCACAAGGAGCAGCCCTTATGCAGGCAGGTACAGAACCTTGCTAACTGGGCTGCACCATTTCCACGACCTTACCCCCTGGAGATGCACATGGATACAGGGAGCTCAATTAAATGCTGCTTCTGAGAGAAGAAAACAGACTCTCTTCACTCTGTTTCTCCCTGTATGCACACCCCATTACCACAGTCAGGCACAAAACAAGTGTCTGAGCATTGCACAAGTGTAGGATCCCCTTCCACCTACTCCCTCTAGTCCAAAAATGATGCCTTTTCCAAGGAAAGTCAGAATGTGCCTCATGTAGCTGATATAGGGCTGTGAAAATTCACAAAGCTGCCACTCCATCCCCAACACTGGGAGTATGCACCACACAGCTAAAAGGGGAGGTGCAGCTGACTGATTCCTGTTTCCTCGGTGCCTCCACTCCTGAGCAAAGCATCCCTTGCTCATACTGTGCTAGAATTAGTTCCCTGGCTGAATAAAACACTACAGGCTGCAGAGCTGTAATTTTGGCACTGCTCACCAGCGCTAAAAACAATTTTTGAAAAAGAGAAAACAAAAAGGAAGAACATATCTGTCAGTTCTTGGCACTAATCAGTGAAAATTATTTCACTTCAGTGGCACCAAATGAACATAAAGGTAATTGAAATGCCATGGCCAGCAGGCTGACCACTTCTAACAGTATCGTCTCTGTGCCAATTTAAGAATTATTTGGATTTTTCTCAGGGGATTTTCATATGTATAATTACATTTTCATCTAGGACCCCTGTAATATGCCAAGTCAACAGTGCTAAAGATTGCTGTCCTCTCTTTTTAACCAAAACAGATTCAATCCAGGGAACAAATGCTGCCCTCTCAGGGAGCCTCATCCTGTCCATCAGAGATGCAGCTACTCTAGATTGTTTTATAGTTACTGACCAGAACTGGTACAGGTACCTAGAGTAATCCAAACAGACATTTATCCCCATGTCTGTACCTCTGAGCTTTAATCAGGAGCCACCAACCTGTGGTTCTTGAGCCAAGACTCAGAAACAATTCAAGTGCAGCTCAAATGTATGATCTTTCCCATGACAGAGGCATGCCAGTGCAGGAGCTGCAGGTAATCCAAATCCCCAGCTGTGATGGGAAATGGATTAAATCACCACAGTCCCATCCTCACATCTGGGGCAGACCAGTCCCTGTGGCAGAGTAGTGGAGAGAAGGCTCTCAGCTGGGTGTGAGAAGTAGGACACAGTATTATGTGGAAGATTATGATTAGATTTATTGCTAACACAGTATCTAAATATTCCCAGTGCAGTATCTAAACAGCAGCTTTATCATCTGTTACAATGGATAACTGTATAATCAGGTCATGGTCCCTCCTGTTGAGTCACAAGCTTCAGTGAGACCCCCCTGCTGTCTAAACTTCTCAGAGAAGTTAGGTGCAGCTAGGTCCACTTAGTGTCAGATTTGGTCAACAGTTTAAAGGGCTATAAACAGATTTGACCAGAAATGTTCATATTTACAGGCTGTGGCCCTGCAGAATTACCAATTACAAAACAACAAATCACCTATCTAGCTATTTTAGGATTTTATCTCTGTATTTGACCAAATATTAGTGCTTTTTAATCATCAGTCCAAGAGTGTTCCCTGCCTCTGGACTGGATGGAACCTGCAGGCTGCAACTTTGAGAGACCAGTTTACCCAGTTGTCCCAGTCTCCAGCAGTATTTTACGCCCTTCTGTAAGCCAGTGCGTACCAAAGCCAGATGAAAACATTTCAGCTCCCCCGCCACTGGAATGCTTTAATTATGCAAGCAACCAGACAGTTCCTCCTGCAATACCCACCTGGTTCTCTTATCTTAGGACAAAGCACACTGCCCATCAGAGAAAGGTATGTGTGAAGGGGAGAACAAATTCAAAGACCCATGTAGCTTTTCTAGCAGTCACAGTCCCCTCTCACCATGGAGAAACAGGATTTCTGGCCAGGCTTTGTCAATCCCTGCCTGCAAATCTCTCCCAACAATTCTCCCAGGCTTGGCTCTAGGAAGCACGTGCTGTCTGCCGACCCTGGGCTGTAGGAAGTGGTTGACATGATTTTGTAAGGTCAGGAAAGCTGGACACATCTGTACCATAGGAAGTGTTAAGCAGTCTGAAGTATTCCTAAAGAACAAAGTCCCTTGGAGGCAAAGAACTGCCCAAGCACCAGTCCTGCCTAGCTCTTGGCCACAGTGTCCAATCTGTTCCTACACGAGATGCAAGTGTTTCTTCCCATGACTAAAGAGTTAACAAAGCACCGACCCCAAACACAGAGGCTTACGGATCACAGGGGATTTGCTGTGGCTGTGTCCGTGTAGCTCAACCTGTGATGAGGAGCAGTGCCAACCTCACCCAGGTCACTGGTTCCTCTCCTTCACACACATCTGGATGTGGCCTTTGGGGGTATGAACCAGCACAGCTCACTGGTTCACATCAAGCCAGCCTGGGCCAAGTCGTCTCTCCTCAGAACAGAGCTGGGTGGAATATGAATGCTGGGTGTAAAATGAGGAAACAAGGACCCAAGGGCTGACAAGATTGACTACCAACGCCAATGGCCTCATTTCAAAAAACCTTGGTCACCTCCAGTCTGCTCTGAATCCAGGTCAGTTTTGGTTTTCATTCTTAATTCCTCAGACCCAGCCTACCTTTCAGTGAGTCTGCTTTTGAGATTTCTTGCTTTGCAGGCTGAGAAAACGGGCTTGTTAAAACATTTAGACAGGGAGGGCTGAGAGCATCTCCTCTATCTGTAATTCAGGCACAGAGCAGAGGGTGCAACAGAGCACGCTGATTATTCTGTCAGGAGCAACTTAAGATGGCAAATTTTAAACTCTTACTTCTGATCATGAAATGCCTGCAAACACATCAAGACTTTTGCACCTGCGCTCATTATTCAGAACTATTTGATGAGCGTTGTGCGCAAACATGTTGAACTGCACGTGGATCATCTACAAATCATCTGATGTGACCTTCATTCAAGAGTTCAACATTCATATACTGCCAAGGGACCTGTCAACCACACCGTTCTTTTTAGCCTTGATTTCTTAGGGCTGAAAAAGGGGAACCATTCCCTGAAAGAAGGATCAGAGAAAAAGACCAGCAGGGTATTTTGCTTTCCTGTGAGATAAAATATGCATTCAGACAGCGAAGGTAGGGTTCAAATTTGGAAATATTTTCATCCTTTGCTTTCTAAAGGATCAAGAAAGGCATAAGCCTGATCAATGGACTGTTTGGAAAACTTCACCTCACATTTTCTCTTCATGGTCTTAAAAAGTAATCGCATTTGCATACATGAGGGTGATCCTCTTTGCAGTGGAATATCTTTCTCTCTGACTTTCACATATCATAATTGCTTTAGCACTGTGAGCCTGGCTAGAGCTATTAAATAGCCTGTAGTGTCATGCAGTCCTCTTTGTAACACAGGTCCCACAGATGCACCTGTTCTCCTCCTCTCTATTTGCCTGTTTAAATTTTGCTCTCCTTCTTGTGGAGCCAAAAAGGGAGGAAAGAGGAAAGAACCAGTGACAGACACCACTGATATTGCTTGATGAAAGGAGCTCCTACACCATAGTGATGGGTGAGAGGAACCTAGGAAAAATCAAATTTGACTGACAGCCTCAGTGCTGGATCTCTTGCCTGAGGTATTGGCATTATAGAGCTAAAGGTCTTCTCTCTAACACAATAATATTTCATATACCTGCCAAGCACACTGATTTGAATGTATTCATCTCCCAGTTTCTGTCACCACCTATCATGGTTCATCACAGTCACTGTTGCATTATTAATAATCCTTCCTCTGAGTATACGTGTGTGTTTGTAGCCCAGATGGAAAAGAGCTCCACCTGATCAACAGCAATCTCAGTGGAGGGCACTGGCTGGGGATCTGGAAAAAATTCACAAGAAGTCTGCTCTTCTATGTCAGTTTGAGAAACTACATCAGTAGTTAAAGCATCCTCTCCAGCTGGCCATGCAGGATACAGGGAAGAGAACAAGGGTTTACTTATTTTAATGGAACTAATCAGGAAGCTCTCCTGGTAAGATCAGAATGCAAAGAGTGTGCAGGTGAAGGGGGATTTTACACCAAAACTCTGCAGGAAACCACGAAGATAACAGCTTTGCCTGGCCAAAGTTCTCACTGGGAGGGCATCATGCAATATTTTAGTGTGCTGACAGCATTTTCAGGAGGATGACATTATCCTATTTTAACTGGTGAAGTGGGAAAACTGTCTAGTGGCACAGCAGAGCAAAAAAGAACCTCAGCTATTAGTCATGGCTCCCGTTGGGAAGAAAAAAAAGAGAATCACTGGCATGAAAAGGGTCAAGGGGCACTGACATGTAATCCCTACTTCAGAAAATTCTGTGAAAGGGCATTAAGAGCCCTGTATTTCCCTTAACATTGGAAATGTCTGATGGCTCTCCAGGACACAGGGATGTGAGCACTGATATTTCCAGGGAAGAATCTGCTAATAAATGCTAATAAATCCTAATCTGTGTTTTGCCAGAGGGCAGCTCTTTCAAACAAATACGTATGTTCCATTACCATCTTCCCTTGAAAACAGAGTGGCAAACAAAACTGTATCCCAGGCCTCACAGTTAACCCCCAGGCCATTATTTCTTCTGTGTGAGCCATCTCTGGCACTTTAGAAGGCTCTAATTTTACCTGTAGGGCCCAGGTGGCTAAATGGAGAGTCCTTCATCCTTGGCAGAATCACCCTGGGACTCATGTCACAGAAGATTTGCAGCTTTATCTGTCCTTTGTTCCCTAGTAGCTGGAGTTTCATGGCCAATGAATAATGAAACCATCTCTTTCCAAAGAGCAAAACACGATGGTTGGTACCTTCCTTAAGAAAAGACAAGGCCAAATGAGTGTGAGAGTTGAATCCGTCCTTCAGCTCCGAACCCTGATCCCAGTTACTCTGCAGAGTGCTCACGAGCCATGCACTAGGCTTGGCTTATATTCATTTCTTTGACAGAAGGCTCATCTTGTCAGTCTGATAATAATGTTTGATTCTCACAAGTGCTTCTCAAAGCAGCAGGTACATCGTTAACATCCCTCCCATCCGTGCCTTGCAGTACTTCCCACCCTGCAGTGACTCTTCCACCGTGGCTGGCTCCTTGGCTGCAGAATTGCTGTTCCCCTGCGTCTGCAGCCTCCTGCAGCGTGAGGCTGGCAGGGGTGCAACTGAGGCATGGGGTGCACTAATTCATGGCTTACAGCAGCTGAGAAGGTGAATCTTTGTTAAGATCTCATTCTGGAAATGAAAGAAGCTGAGTTGAGGCTCATGTTCCCTTCAAGTGCTTCCAGAGGGAGGCAGAAACCCCTCATAAAAGAGTGTTGCACAATGTTTAAGCTCACTGCAGCTGCCTGCCATGCTCTGACAGAGATGTCCATCTTGCCTCAGGAGCAGGATTTTTCAGGTTTTGCCCCAAAGCATGTGATCCAATACCTGCCCTTTTTGCCTTGCCTCAGTTATGTTTTAAAGGTTTGTAAAATTAGTCCAGCCTCTTTAAAATCCAGCCACAGCCTTTGCGTCCATGACCTCAGGGAGAGGGGCAACATATTCCATGGATATACTACATGCAGCATTTGCCACATTTTAAAAAAAGAAAAAAATTATCAGCTCTAAAGCTTCTGCCCTTTAATTTCAGTGCACGACCCCTTGTTCCCATGTTGGAGGACAGAATTTAAAGAAAAAAATGAAAAAAGGAAGGAGCAATCAATTTCACTTTCCATCTTTAATCATTGTGAATGTCTCAGACAAGACTCCCTCCAACTAGTCATCCTTTCTGGCTAAGGAGTCCTTGCAATCTCTCATCATCTGTAAATTCAATGACACTTCTATCTTCACTGACCTTCTCTGGACCTTTCAATATCTCCTACATTTTTCTTCACCTGACAAACAACGATTTCTGATCCCCCATCAGCTTGATCCTTCCTGTTGTCCTCTAAAAGGGAACCTGTTGCATTATTCGGCCAGTCCCTGACTATTGCTTGCTTTCTGCTTATTTAAAAGTAGATACTGCAGTCCCTGTTTTCAAAGCAAAGTGCTTTATTTTAGGCAGATTGTCAGTGCAAGAACAAGTTGATGAAATCTTTACACAAACCTCTGAAGAAAGCTTTCAAAGTGAGTTATCCCCTCATTTCTACTCCTAACATACACACAGAGCTGGATATTGCTGTTGACAAGCCTGGAGAGAACAACAGAAGCAGTTTTCATTGCTATGGCATCGACTTGCTTTGGAAGCTGCTCATTGTTTAGCTCTTTGGGGCTTTCTTGCCCTTAAAATAAGCTGTAGTTTTGGAGTAGGGCTCAAGATGGGTCATGGAAAACATATCTGTTGCTAACAGAAATCATGAGTGCATTGGTCTGTGTACTCTCATGCCTCTTTGTTCCTTTCTACAAAACAGTCAGTGATGCTGTTGACCTGCTTTGCAAGGACATGGATGGCTGCTAATTAAGAGCTCTAGGAAAGAGCTGGCTGTTATCCTATATCAGTAATTTCGCTTAGTTTTGGACTGACCTGTTTGGGCATACAGAAGGGCTCCTTTTTATACTCGATGATGCGGGTTCAAATAAGTCCCTGCCTTTTGCCCAGGCCTCTGGCAGCAGGCAGTTGTGTTACTGAAGTGGCCAGCACTCCCAGACCCACTCTCATTCGTGAGTTCTTTAATAATGGCTGATTTAGTCTATTATGGAAATAATTATTTATTTAACAGACACAAAACTAACAGACATAAAACTTAAAACAGAGTACTACTACACGGGAATAAGACAAAAGGGAATAGTAATATTATACACACGGAGTTAAAGATACCATTGATTTTTCAGCTAGCAAAGAAATAAAATAACTTAGGATCCAATGTTTCTTACCATCCAGTTCCTGATGGAGCACACATCAAAATCCTTTCCCCCAGTTCCCAGGAAAGTAACCGCAGAATCTGTGTCCAAACTCCAGGAAGAAATCTCACCGTTCTCAAGGTGTGTGTAGGAGACTTCTGCCCTCTGGGATAATTCACGTGGGCTCTTATAGACATAAGAACCATGTCTTTTGGTCACCGATGTTTATTTTCTTTTATCTCTTTCCACGTCTTCTCTCATACCAAGATGTGTACTCGGGGCTGGGGCTCAGACTCTTGGGTGCCAGGAGGTGACCCCTTGCTAGGCTCTCTGACCCCTTGCTGGGCTATTAATCTGGCCTGAGTTATCTCTTCCAAATGCCCCAGCCATGACAGAGAGGGGGATGTCCTGCCACACCCCTCTTCCAGAACATTCCATCTCCCCATCCTCATGGGACATGAAAGCAAGGACATGTTCTCCCCCAATCCACTGTTCTCTCCCCAATCCACTGCTGTCTTACAGCCCAAAACATTGCCCAGGCCACTGGCTTGCCTGAGGAGAACACATGAACCTTTGTGAGCCCAGCTTTCTCCTTCTTGTCCCCAGGCTTCTTTGGTCAGCAAGAAAACATTCCATGTTGAAGGCACTGGAAGTGTCAGCGATGGCTGTGGGGAAGCAAACCAAAACAAACCAATGCCATTTGCACACCACTTCCTGCAGCTGCCTGCAAACTTCTTCAGTGCTGCAACACTAGGCCAGTTCTTTATTTCAAAATTTGCTGCAGAGCCCTGGCAGCCAGGCACTTATTTTTTTTCCATGAAACCTGAGATGCTGAAAAGCAGCTAGAGGCTTCTGCCAATCCTTCCCTTTATCTCCTTGCTAAGGCTTCCTGCTTCCCACTATACTATTGCCCTCATGCTCAAAGTACCCCCGCTTAACTGGTTTCTGCTGCCAGCTCTCCAGAGGACAGGATAATGCAGGGATGGAATGAGAAGAGAAAGTTTCTTTTCTATGCTTGGTTTCTTTTCTATGCTTGGTTTCTTTTCCACTTCGAAAAGTGGCTGAAGTGATGATTATCAGGTGTGTGCTAGGAAAGGCTCGAAATCCTAGAAATCCTGTGCCATATCCTTTTCATGCTGTGAATCCCTGACCTCGAGTAGAAAATAACCTGCTATTGAGCCACATTATGATGGAGTACATGCAGCGTGGGCACCTCTGCTGATATTTGTCTGTCTTTGTTTTACTATTTATATCTGTAATTGTCCTGAAGAGAGAAATTAATTACAGCGTGTCTCCTTAGCCAGAGATTTTGTTCATATTACAAACCCCTGAAAGCACAACTCAAGCAGTTTCTGATTACCACTGAAAGCCTCAAACTGGAATACAAGCTTCTTAATTAATCTCTCCCTCTTTCCCTCTTCTCAAATAATGATTTCATGATGTTTATGGGAAAAAAAAAAAGGAGAAGAAGAAGAAATTATGAGTTAGAGATTGAGAGGATTGAGAGCAGAAAACAATTTTCTTTCATATAGAAGATAATTGCAGGGAAGAAGCTGGGGGTAGATTCTGGCTGAAGATTTCAGGCATCATATGTGGCATTTCTCTTTCTCTAGAACAGTGATGGAAGCTGGACAATAAAAACTGAGCATCCCATTTGCACAGTCCTTAACATCCCCAAGGCTCTCAGGATCCTCTGGTTGCTGAAAAATCAGATATTTTCTACAGAAATGAGATTCAAACAATTATGCTTTGTGCAGATGAGTTAATACACGTGTGTCTGTCTGTTCAGTTGTCTGCCTTTCTTTTCCTCACCCACCTGAGCTCACTGGGCAATTTTAGCTGATTTTAACTGGAATGACAGGCATAAATGAAAGGTTTCATTTAAAAAAAGGAGGATGGCTGGATAGAGGACATAGTCCCCATGTCCTAAATTATGGAAAGTCTGCAGGCTGAACTCACAGCTTATTAGACTCAAGGCAGTCCACATGGACAGGAAACCTTTTAAATGCCCCAACCACAGAAAAAGTTTCAGCTGGAGTGACTTGACCCAGGTCTCATTAGTTCCACTCATCATCAACTATTCACTTCTTTCCTCCTTTCCTCCTGTGCCTCTTGCAGACTCCCAGCAGGTTTTCAGTAGTTTTTGGGGAATCAGCACTGCCCTCTCCAGGCACTGAATCCCCTCCCTCTTTTCGATTCTTAACAGTGAATAGGGATGGGTAAGGAAAGGATTTCCACCTCTGCTCCTCCAGCATCCACTTGTCCCTCTGAATGCTTAGGCAGAACAGAGGCTGTCTGCATGTCTTGTAATGATATAAAAGGAAGAAACTATCCTTTGCTCTCACCTTCCTCTGAACTGCCCTCGAGCGAGAGAATAACTATTTTTCTTTATGACTATTACATCCCAGGTGACTTCCTGCTTATTATGTTACTACTAATCTGCTAATCTACAGCCACTTACAAGGATGAGACCTTGTCAGGGCCCAAGGACAGCGATGGAGGTCCTCAAGGGCCATTTATGGATTGCACAATCAGCACGAGGGCTGGGGAGCATCACTAGCAAAACTCAAGCACATGCAGCTGGGGATGCTGGCAAAGGCAGCAGTCCTCGAGCCCCACCTGACCATCAAGCCTGTGGATGTGAGGCAGCACAGCAAGGGCAGGGACTCCCTGTGTCAGAGCAGTGCCAACAGCCTGGGGAGCCTGCTTAAGGCTGCTGGGGTGGCTAAGTAGGCTAGCTTAAGCTGCATCACAGTCTCTTGCTGGGGGGCTCACGATTTGGCTGCTTGCTTTGGAAGGGAAGCCTGTGATGGACTGCCTCCTAAGGGGTTCCTGCACAAAGCCCTGCTCAGCTCTCAGATAAGCAGCTTGTATCTGAAGGCAGTGTTTATGTCTGAGTTAATTCCTCTTCCTTAGAGGTTATGGAGGGATTTGAACAGTCTATTCTCAGAAAAAGCGAGGGAGAATCTCTCCCCATGGTGATACCTGTGGGAACCCTGAAAGAGGCTGGGTGCTTCCTGTCATGTACCTCTCTGATCTCCAAGTCAGAGAAAGCTGCACAGCTACAGCTAAGGAAAATGCATCCTCTGGTTTTGGAAAGGAAAGTCAAGCTCACTGTTAATTAAAGCAGGAAGTGTAATTGCTTCTGTTAAGGTAGTGTAGATAGGACCCCACATGAGATCTTGTTCTTGCTGTAGAGTGGATTAGGAAGAAAACAAACAAGCATGTTGGGAAAAGCAAAGATTGCTCATTATCAGCATTTTCTAGAAGACTGTCAGAGCAGATCATGAGGCCCACAGGCACGTCAGAAGAAACCAGATGCATAAAAATTACAAGTCATCTCCTTACGTGCTGGAAGACTCACTGGATGTTCTCTTGTTACCTTGCTTTCCCACAGAAACAAAGCTAATAAAAAAAAAATCTAATAAAATTATCAGGTTCCAGTCCTTCTCCCTTGTCATGAGTGGCTTCTGAAGAGGCTGATTGTGAGACCAGCCAGGCTGGACAAAGAAGGTCAGAGACTTTCACATCCCAACAAGCCAATGAACAAAAGTTGTCTGAGTGGTGAATACTTGAATAGCACAGCTGAAAAAAAGCATTGAAGAGTGAGCTCAGCCCTCACAGAGATTAGAGGATCCATAAGAAAGAAGGATCTGAGGATACCCCAACCCTAAGACCTTGAGGTGGAAATTATCACCCCAAAAAGCACAAAAAGGACACTGTGCAGTGTTGGTGCTTGCAGCTCCTAGTGCCTTTCCTCCTGCCAAGTCCCTTCTGCCCCCTGCCTCCTGGAGACCCCTCTTTTGGCAACAGGGTCTAAGTCTCAGCACGCGTCCACCTGTGCCCACCTGCTGAAACAAGAGGAAGAGCTCCACAAAAGGAGGAGAAAGAATGGAGAAGAGGAAGAGTAGGAATCAGCTATCTAGGAGAGCTAAATAAGACCCAGAAGGCCTAGTCAGTAACTACTGAAAAGGAATGAGCATCGCATGGCAGTGAAACTATGCTCAGCTTTTCTGACAGATGTTTCTGACAGATGTGTTCAATACTCCACGTCTCACTTCATTTGGCTTCTCTGTCATCTGTTAGCCAGGGATGTTGATTCACGCACACGCAAGCAGATGTGCACCCTTTGGTGTCTGATGGTGCTTTTTATCCATCCCCAGGAGCCTAAGGCTGGACAGACCTTTGAGAACGGACAACAAAAGAAGCAGGCCATACCACAGCTGATCTGTGAGATGCCTTACCTTGAAATGCAACTCAGCCTAAATGATGCTGGGCAGGGAAGGTAAAGCTGGCTTCTACAGAAAGCAAATACTGTGGTGAATGCTCCAGCAGCACTGTTATCAGGTGAGAAAAGAAGGGCTGCCCAAACACAGTGGAAAACATCAGATGAAATCTTTCATGTATCACTTACCCTCTTTGAGCTGACATGGAAGGACAATCTATCCTTCTTCTCTGAAGCCATCTCGAGCTGAGAAATAGAAGGAAAAAAGGCATCTTCCTTGAACAGAAGGAAACATCCTTCCATGGCAATGTGCTCTTGCAGGCCAAGAAATCCAACCTTATCCTCGGCCACATCAAGAGCAGCATGGGCAGCAGGGCAAAGGAGAGGATTCTGCCCCTCTGCTTCACTCTGGTGAGATCCCACCTGAAGGGCTGCATCCAGCCCTAGGGCACCCAATGTGAAAAGTAACATGTACCTGTTGGAGCAAGTCCAGAGGAGGCCAAAGATGATCAGAGGGATGGGGCATTTCTTCTATGAAGATGATGCCTGATGTGGCCACCTAAAAACCAGAGACTACACAGGAATAAGGGAATAAAGGTAGGTATTTATTTGGAGGGCCTTCAAAGGTACACCCTGGGCAGGCCAAAGGCAACACCCAAGATGGGCCCCGAGTCACGAGTTCTTCACACTTTTATAAGTTTGGTTCATTTGCATTTTTGAATTGGGTTAATTGTCCAACTAAAGCTTCAGTTAATGATGTAATTTCTCCAAGCTCACCCCCCTTCTAAAGATGTTAGTTTACACATTTTTGGGCCTGGGGCAGTCTAGGCTTGGAGAGGCTTTGTTATGTCTATCTGGCATAAGAGAACAGCAGCTAGCAGGCTACAAGAAACTTCAGAGTTACATACTAAGCAGTACAGGATTTGAAAAAATATAAAAGTTAAAACCTAAGGCATCAAAGACAGGCTGAAAGGCTTGGGGCTGTTCAACCTGGAGAAGAGAAGGCTCTGGGGAGATGTTATTGCACCTGTCAGTACTTAAAGGGGGCTACAAGAGAGCTGAAGAGGGACTATTTACAGGTGTATGTGGAGGTAGGACAAGGGGTAATGGCTTTAAATTGAAAGAGGGTACAAACAGATTAGATATGAGGAATAAATTACTGTGAGTGTGGTGAGGCACTGGAACAGGCTGTCCAGATAAGCTGTGGATGCTCCGTCCCTGGAGGTGTTCAAGGCAAGGCTGGATGGGGCTTTGAGCAACCTTGTCTAGTGGAAGGTGTCCCTGTCCATGGCAGGGAGGTTGGAACAAGATGAGCTTTAAGGTCCCTTCTAACACAAACCACTACAATTCTATGATTTCTTTTAAGCACTATGATCTGACAAGGACTAGAACAATAGAATAAACATGGAGCCACACAATGAGCTTTTTGGAGCCTGCTTTTCAGAGCAGGATGGCACTTGAAGGCAAACCTCATGGAGTTCTGCAGACCTGACAGTGCAGCTATTCGAATGCAATGTGTGATGCTGTTTATAACCTGCAGTGTGGCTGAGTAGAGCGGTATGTGTTGTATTGGAATGCATTACATTGCACTGCTAACTGACTCTTAACTTCTTTCTGATGTGTGGTCAAATATGATTTGTAAATGTTTACTATCAAAAATGCTGTCATGAGCTATTCTGTATATTAAGTAAGTTGGGCTGAAGTGGACACAAATCATTCCTATGATCAAAGCTTTTTAAGTTCAAATCTTTATTTAATCATGTTTCTTAGGAAGCTCTTGCTTTAACATCGATAATAAACTGTTAAGCTGAGGCCCTCAAGGAGCAGCAATCAGGCTTGAAATCACAGGCAATGTTTCTTTTTGTGTTGGTACATCCTGTACAGTGAGAAGATTTCAACTTGACTCGTGTTGCTTTGCACTTCAACACTCACTACTTCAGTGTCACTCCTCACCCTCTGTCTAGTTCCCTGTTCCAACAACCAACCTGGCATCCTGTTCCATATGGCACCATGTCTTAGACCTGTCACCTTTTTCCACACACTGTGACATTTCCCTTCCTTCCCACAATGCTGCTACACATGCCAGTGTTTGTCTGCGTGACTGTGTGCATTTGGAAAGACTGTAACAGGTGCTGACATACGCAAAACTTCAGAAAATTTGTCTGTGCTCTTTTAACCCCATTAGGAGGTTTTCAATGATGTGCAAGATGGCAGATCCTCAAAGTTATTAATCCTGACACCTACTGTGGTATTTAAGCAGCTGAAAACCAATAAGGACCAGAAGCATTATCCTTTTGAACTCTTGTAAATCTTTTTGTATGCTTACTCATGATGTGGGCTTCCAGACTGTCCTAGACTCTCACCTTTTATAAATCAATTCCCTGCTGGTTTGCAGAACTAGAGACTTGAGTCAGTGAATCAACAGCTTGTTTTTCTTAACCTAAAATTTCAGTTAGAATGAGGAGTCTACACAGACCCCTGCCTGAGCATTTTGTAAAGATTTGAAATATTAAATCAAAAGCCCTTCTAAAATCAGAATTTCCCTTGTCTTCTCTTTTCCCTTTGAGTGGAGCAGGGACATACTACAGCATAGTCCTGCAGCAGGAAGAGTTTGTGGCTAGCAGCTGCAAAAGCCCCCACTAGCCACAAATTAAGGGGCCCAGGGCCTGGAGCAGAGAACTAGTCTGACTTTTGAACATAATGCAGCTTTGCTTTATCAACAACTGTTTGTACAAAGCTCACAACTAAAGCAGCACAGGCGTCAGCAAAGTAGTTCAACCACTGCTTTGATCCTGAGGCACTGGCACAGGCAAAGCAGGAGGTACCAGGCTGACAGCTTACCTTCAGGACTGGCCTTTCACACCATCCAGATGGGACTCATGTGGCGTACGCTCTGTGTATGCCAGCTGAGTTGCCATGCTGTCAGGAGTCTGTGCAGAGCCTGTTTGTGAGGCCAAGGGACTGTGCCAGTCCTCGCTCAAGGTGCTCCTGCACAGTAGCACACACCCCAGAAATTTCCACAGCCGTGGGAGGTGAGGATGTGGTAACAACCTGCAGCTGCTCAGGGGAAAGCACACCGGAGGCCTCCAAATTGTGGGAGATACGGACAGAGCTGGGCTGAGAAACACAGGCTATCATGGGAGTCCTTGCAGTTCTGAAGTGACGTCCACATGAGGGCAAACACACCTGTTGATCCTGGAAACACTGGGGATGCCACTGCGAGTGCCACCGAGACAGCGAGATCTCTGTGGTGCTGAATGTGCTAGGGGCTTCTATTTTGCTCATGAGAATGTCCTGAGATGTGAGATTCTTCTGGACCAGCACTCTCTGGAGACAGAAATCTGACATTGTGCAAACTCCTCATGCCTCTCTCCACCCAGAGTTCTTATCAGATGTGCCAGACCTGGCTGTTCCTGTGTTACACTTCTCCTTTAGTGGTTTGGTCCATGCAGCTCGGTTCTCAGCTATCTCATACCCTGTTTTATTCAAACCTGGTAGTATCTGCACAGCAGTGACACTACTTCTAATTTTGCTCCCATATATTTTAATTCTGAGCACAGATTGCCACAAACTATTGCCAGTCCCATCCTCCCTTTCCTTTTCCCTGCAAAACCAGGTTATGCTGCAACAGAAAAGCATTTCACCTCCGTTTGAAGATCAACTTCTTGTCATAAAGGGAATAACTGTGGTCGCAAGGCAGCTCCCAAGGCCCTGGTTCAGCAGTTTGTCTCTGATCAGCAAAACATTTAAGCACATGTTTACCTGCAGGCTGATGATTATATCCTTTAGACTTGCCAGAGCCATGCTTTTCTGTCTCTGGTTTATGCGCCCCTAGAGACTCATGAACTACTTCTAAGGGGGCCTGAAAGGTACTTAAGAAGAGCAGGCTTCTCACCAAGAGGCTTGTTTGCTACAGAGAAGGTCCAGACTCCTGCTCAGGGAATGGAGAGACCGAGGACCACTGCTTGAGAGCAGGACAGGTCAGACAGAGTCAGGCCATGGGCTTTAACAAAGGGCTGAGATCCCACCACCTCCAGGTATGTCTTCATGGTATCTTGCAAACCAATGTTAACTTGCTCTGGAGCCAATCTGACAGGATGCAACCAGCTCCAGACCCAACATGGAACAGTGGTGGTGAGCACAGGGCTGAGTCCGAGCTGAGACACTTTGATGAGGGACAGGCATTAAGAAAAGCCTCCAGTCTGGAGCTTGTGTCAGCTGGTTTGGAGCAAAATCAGGACACACCTGTGTCTGCCTGAAAAATTTCTTACAGATACTTCCTTAGACTGAAAGCTGTGGAAAGCTTGGTGTTTCTTATCTTCTCCACTATCTGGACCGAAACGTCATGAACTGCCCATTTTTTTCTGCAACAAGGCTGTGTTAGATTCTTTTCTCATAAAGCTGACCATGAATAGGCACCTGATTTCAGCCTTGGGGGCATTGTGCTGATTTCTGCTCTTGCTTCGTCCCCCTATGCAACCACAGCAAAATAAAGAAGCCTGCAAGTGGTGAATAACCTGGACCCATCCAATCTCACAAAGTAAACGTCCCATGTCTGCCCTTTATCGATCCATCTGGAAATGTGCATATGAAAGTAGGTAATTCGTGCTGAGATTTACTAAAAATATATCTAACTCACCTTGTGTTTTAACCGGCCATACAAATTACTTTCAGAAATCTATTATGTGCATTATCATTTTTATTTTCAGCACAAAGGGGATTTTTTTTCCCAGCCAGCCAAGTTACTGTCTACTTTTATACAATAAATTGCTATAAATTAAGTTAGCAGCAGCATAAACAGAGGTAATAGATCCCTGTCTCTGTAGTGGCAGCTGACAGCATTATGGAAATGTAGAATGTCTATTTCTGAGTTTATTCTAATGCTGATGAGTTTGCACTGATGTTCGTCTCTCTCATTTCTCATTTTATCACCTCTAATGCAGTGATTTCCCCCCTGCAAGCTTCTCCTTCCTGAGGCTTGATTTAGTCAAGTAAATCCTAAAGGCTATTTTAAAAATGAGCTGTAGAAAAATGCTTAGAGTTGGCATAGTGGGTACCACTTAGGCTTTTGTTTGAATAACGAAACTTTGTTTCAAAATGATAAAAGTTGCTGCAATTGAATGCCTTCAGTCCAATAAAAATATAATCCATTTTCCCCTTGAAATATGCTCATAATAAAAGAGAGCATGTATTTTTTGCTTTAAATCCATCTCAAAATTCCAAGTCCTGCTGAAGGACAGCAGGGAGCAAGTAAAGTAGGAGGGAGAATGAGAAAGTGACAATTTGTAGCCCAAAATGTGTATTTGGGTGTGCAAACACATAAAATTGTCTCCTTTTCGTTTCTACTTACCTTTCTACAACTCTGGCCATGTAAAGAAGGCCTTAAAAATGCATGGATTAGCACCAGCTTGGAGGATTCCTTCCACCACTAAATTGTAATAGGTACTTGTGGGAATAAAAATTAAGCCCTTAACCTTGTGAGAGCTTTTAGATGCACTAACCCCCAGTAACAATTAAAAAAAAAAAATCAGTAATTTCATAAATTACAGAGGAGGTGACCTTGAAAGAGTCTCTACGCAGAATTATGGGTTTGATCACCCTCAGTTTTGCAATTCCCATTTGCCTTTTTGCAGAGTAGAGCAGCACTATTTTGATTTTCTGAGAGTTTGGTGGAGGTGGTTGAAATCTGTGACAAGAGCCAAGAGCCATGTCCTTCCCAGTACATTTGAACACAGTTGCCTTGGTCTGTTTCCAGACCTAAAACTCTATCGAAAAGAACTTTTTTATGAGGAATAAAAGTGTGGGTTGTTTTTTGGTTGGGGGAGGAGGGGCAAGGAGGATCTGTTAAAAAAAACGAGCCAGAAGAATCACAATAGCCTTTCCTTCTTTCCCCTGCCCTAGAGTTCAGCTTGCCATTGAAGCAGACAGGGAAGAAGCTATTGAACCCACAAAGACCACATGGTGACCACCAGAGGAAACTTTCTCCTGGTTTTGACACTGACATTTGAAGGGCTCCTGGAGACTGCTTAAGTTTGGTGAGATTTCTTTGGAAAGCAGGCAAAACAACACTGACACCACCGGCCAGGCCGTGCACCCTTTCATCACACTGCTAGAGTCTCAGAATCTAATGGTTGTAGCTGGGGAATTATGTGACTGGAATTATGTGACTGGAATTATGTGACTGGAATTATTCCTTTTCACAGGAAATTCCTGAATTGGGAAACTTGAGGATTGTTCAAGACCAAAATTACTCCAATTTTTTTTAATTCTCCAGTGTATTTCTCTTCTCTTAGCACTTTGCTTTTAGCATTTTATTGAGCAAAGCCAACCGCAACAGTGGAACAACAACAAATAGTGCCATTAACAAATTCCTGCTAACCAGTTTCATACCTGAGCCATGGAGTCAACCTCTTCTGGTTCCAGGGACAGTCTCTGCTCTCAGCCAAAGCTAAGTTAGTCACCTTGCATTGCCTTGGAAGCATATAACATATCATAAAAACACAGCCATTAGCACGTGTATATACCAGTGTCTGCAAACTACAAATTGGGGCAATTCCAGAGAAAAACAAGGAATCTGAAGAAAAAATAGGGAATCATCCATTAAAACCCAGCCTTTGTGAAGGCACCAAATGGAAAACACAAATCTCTTGCTGAGGAAGAGACAAATATTTTCTCGGTAGGTATAGCTGCCCTTGTATACTCTGCAAAGCTGGGAACTGGCTACAAGGAGCACCCCAGAGCACAGAGCTGTGACCAGTTCAGGACAAGAGAAGACCAGAAGCAACACTGCTGCCATCTAGTGATTTTTACAACTATTTGAGCTTTAGGAAAGATGCTGTAAATCTTGGCAGGTAGCACTAGCTTAACAGTGCAGAATAATACAGACATAAACTGTGAACTTACCTACGGTAAAGAGAGGAATACAGTGAAAAATACAGTCCTGGATGTCTTCAGCACATAATGAACATAATGTTGTGTAGATCCATGTTCAGCCCAAAAGATATTGCTGAGACATTACTGCTAGCAATGACCAGAGCAGGAACATTTAAGAAATGATGCATTTGACATTTATGTGATCATTTGTGTCTCCCACGAGAGTTTCTTGACATGTTCTCCGAATTCAAATTCGACTTCTGTTCTGGAATACGGCAGGGTTCTGCTTTCCAGAATGGAACAGTTGAAACAAAAAATGTATTTGCAACTACAGTAATTACACTAGAATTAACACAGATATTTCCACTCCTGTTTAAAACTGTGCTCCTGTACTCCAAGAAACATGAAAGCGGGGATTTCCATTGCCTCTTTCTGTCACGGCACAAAGCTTCCTTATACCAGTCTTTTCCCTCTCCACTGAGCTCTCCTTTCTCCTTGTTCCGCAAAAAAATCCTCAGTGATTAGTGGTCACATCTTCTTCTGCACTCTGCCCTACATGGTGTACATTTCCCATTCCTTCTCCATGTTTTTACTGATGGTTCAGTCTTTTTTTATATAAGAGTTTTTCCATGCATAGTCTCATCCCAGTGATCTTACTAAAACACACTCTTCTCCTGCTTTGGAGTAGATCTAAATTGAACTGAAAACTCCTGCTGAAGACATAGCACCAATTTGCATAATAGCAGTGCAATATCCCACACACTACACTTAGTGCATTTTGCTTCTCTTTAACCACTAATTTTGTCCAAGCACAGAACTATTCATTTGTTGAATGTGCTGGAAATATGCAAACATGCTTAATAGAAATCGAAGAATGTCTGTTACTTTCCTCCTTGTTAGATCTTAGACGCTGTCCTCATCCTTCCACCTATCAGAGCTTGTGATTTACTAGTGCTATTTCCAGAACAAGTGTGGCTAAAGAGTTCTAAATTTCAGCTCAGTAATAGGATTGCTAAATCCAAATATAGACTGATCCAAATAAATATATAGAGGTTTTAGCCCAGCCTCATTCATTTTACTAGAACACTGCTGTGGGGGTGTTTTTAGCTGTGCTAATTTGCAAATTTCTTGGTAATAATCATCTTTTCTTCAGGTTCCTTCAACTGGAAACTAATGCATTTCAAGGAGGAAAATGTGACGAAAACAGCAACAACTGAAATAGACTCAGTGGGGGAGGTTTTCAGATTTGCTTTTTATTTGGTCATTTATTTCTTCAGAAAAAGGAAGCAGCTCAACTTAATAAAAAAGAAAACTCCTTGCTTATGAAATCTAGCAGACAATACAATGCTCTCAAGTGATGTGGTAAAAGCTTCCATTACCTGAGACATTTAACCGTGAATTGAATCCAGGACCGTAAAACATCCCATTCTCTCTGTGCTCCAAGTGCAACACCAATACTCAATAGCCTTCCCTGGCTGGTACTGTTAGGAAAAGAAATGAGTTATGACTGGGATATACACTGATATAATCTCTCTACTTCTCTCTATATCCTGCATAGAAACAAACAACAGGTTTGGGGTTGGTTTTTTTTTTTTACATTTCCCCATTCTGAAGTCATGACTAAAACCCACCAAACTCTTCCCTAGGTCTCTCACCAAAATAAATATGGGGCAGCCAGACCCATGTGCCTTATTTGGGACCAGCACTTCTTGGGAGAACAATTTATCCCCCTTGTGTACAAGTGATCAGTACACAGCCCAGGCACATTATAAGGATTTGAGACTCACTGGGAGGCTGGTCAAAACTGCTTCTCAGACTGTCACAGCTTCAGCATCCCCAGACAATGCTGAAAACCCTCAACTTTCATCTGGTGAGCAACTGATGAAAGAAAAGAAGAAATTTCAAAATGTTGTTGCATGGTGCAGTGAGCGACGAGCTGAAGGAGCTTCCACTCTGATTCATCTTGAAGCACTGTAACTTCTTCTGAAGGTTTCTGATGTGCATTACAAAGAAAATGTTCTCATTTCAAGTTTATCCTGTGTTTGTACTTACGCTTCAGACCAATACTGCCTTCACACAAAAAATTTAAGCTTAGCTTTATGATTCCTCTGGCTGCTTGGTGCAAAGCATAGTTAAAATTCATTTTATAGAGGCCTTTCATTCCTCCATCTTTCCCAGCACTATCTCAGTCATAGCCTAGACTGCAGAATTCCCAATTAGATAGTTCTCTTGTATCATGTCGCGATGTCACAGGTCATTATTTTTGGGTTCTCCTGTAACCCAGAAAAGTGAGCTTGACTTCATTTTATTTCAGTTTGTGGTACAGTGAGAGTTGAGGCTTCTTTAAGCAAGTTTGCAAACAAACAGTAGTGCAATCACAAAAAACAGTCATTGTATCCCTGACCTGCTATACTTATCCCCATACCAAGGCCTAACTGCTTTTACATATTTGGGGAAAGAGGGGTTGATGTCTCAGTGCAGTACCGTTTTTCTTTCCTTTGAGTAACAGATTCTATTTGCAAAATGAGGATGAGTGCAGGTGTGACGGCTCTCTATAAATACTTCTGAGCAAAAACAGCAGCAAGAGACAATAATTATATTAGCTAAAATAAGATGTTGGCACAAGAGCAAATGGATGGAAGCTAACCTTGTATACATTTTAGTTGGTAATTAGGAGATGGTTCCTAACCCTCAGACAAAAGAGACTTTGGAACAGTCTCCCAGTGAGCATTGTGGGGGAACGAGACTTGATTACTTTTAAGATAAAGACCGATCAGTTTACAATAGGGATTGAATGACAGTGGGCCTACAGTAGCAGAGAACAGCACTTGATGACCCAGATCATGTTGTCCTATCCAGTGACCCCGAAAGCACTGAAAATTAACTGTTATGGAAAACACATAAAATGTCCTGCAACACCACCAACTTCTCCCAACACACACCACTCTGCAATGCATAACTTTATGTTATTCCTCACCCGCTCATCACATCAGTACATCTCCTCGCCTTTACTGTGACTCCAACCTTGGGGAGTCTGGAGCCCTTTCCACATGTCACCTCTTGCCCGTATTTTTTCAGCAGCTCCATAGACCATGCCACACCACAGTCACAAGGTTGGCATTACCCCAGCTGGCATCTCAAGAATTTTGCAGGAAGCACTGTCCTGTTGCCAGCTTCTGCAAACTCCACTGCCACTTTCTAGCTGTTCAGGGAACAGTGAAATCTCCTGCTCTTCCCAACAGTTCTGATCTCCAGCAAAGGCATTTGTAGCCAGAAGCAGAGGCAATATGCAGGCTTGGTCCACAGAAATAGCCATGACCCATCTACATTATCTGGAGAGAAATATTAGTAATATGGTAATTTCAGTGACACAGTACAGGATAGATGTCAATGCTGTGGGTCTGTCCTAAACAGAAAACTGCAGGAATGAAGCACCCCAGAGTTACAGGCTTTTTTTCCTAAAGGTGAAGGATCATGCTACAATGTCTAAAAAAATAACTGCAGGTAGTCTGACCTGTACAGAAGAGGGCTATAACGGAAACAAGGTATAAGAGGAGGAATTTAAATAAATTAACAGATTCAAGGAAAAAAAGAGAAAATGCAAATCAAGAATATAGATAGAGCTGAATGCCTGATGTTTTATGGGACCAGGGTTGTGAGCCGACACCAGCAAGGTCTTCAGGGAGCAAGCATGGAGGGAGACCTCAGTGCTGAAAGCAATGCAATAGGACTTGCATGACTCAGTGAAACTCTGATTAAACCAATTCTACCTCCCTGGCAGGTGGTGAGAAGGGAGACAGCAAAATCAGTGAAAAGAGGCAAATTCAATGCTGACTGATTGCCTGCATTTAGCCTTTCCTTTATGTGTATCACCCCAGTATAGTCCTTTTCCCTTTGCTTAACCACATCCAGGAGCAGGCTCTTCCCCTCCAGACCCCACAAATCCTCCTGTAATTCACTGTACTTTTTCCCTACCAGATGGACACCAACCTCCCATCTCACCTTAGCCCTCTCAGCATGAACACAGAGGGTGCAGCACGAGGAGCAGGGGGAGGTGTGTCCCCACTCTGACAGATGCTGTGGCTCCAGGGAACATTTAGGCTGCTGTATTGACATTACAAATGAATGCACACACCTCTGTGGTTTCATTAATGACTGTACTGAAAGATGAAGAGGCATGAAAATGAATGCATCCTGCAAAAAAGCAAAGACAAATGGGAAGTAATTTAAATAAAGCCCCAACACCAAAACAATGCACATAACAAATCTTTTGAAGTTTTGATTCTCTAAGGAAGCAAGTCCTTGTATCCAAAGAGGCATCACCAGCGTTGTTTATAAAAAAAGACAAAGGAAAGTATATGGGTGAGGCAATTGGCAAGCAAGCAAGCGAGGTTCATTACACCTAAAGTCCGTGTGACATCAGGGTCACTTCCTCCACTTTCTTTTTTAAGGGCAGCTTGGTAGTTAGTAACACAAGAGTCTTGTAATGTGCAGGGAGAAGAGTAACACGGTGCAAAACAAGCAAGAAGACTAACAAGGGCTACAAGAGTAGCACTGTCTGTGTGCTGTGTTTCTTGGGTAGGTGGAGAGCAGAGGTTTTAAACCAGGTCCCATTCCAGTTAATGCCTAATCTTCCTGCAATCTGGGGAAAAAATATGAGAAACTGTGACAGGAGTGAAAAGAGATTTATGAGTTGCAAAACTATGACAGGTAAAATTGATAATTGTTCACACAGTTCTGAGTGCTGAATTTAATTCAGTATATAACTTAGTTGTAAGTTTGTGCTCATGTTATTATTCATTCTTCAGAGGGAACTACACACACATGCTAAAATGTTCTCCACTGGCAAGAGCGTTTTATAGAATATGTATCTCACAGCCTAGAGGACACCTGAGGGAACATACCAGGTACCCTTTTGCAGCTTGTCTCCCAGGGACGTAGGAAAAAGCATGCAAGATGCTCTGAGCAAAAGGAATAAGCAATATTCTCACAACAGTCTGAGACTGACTGAAGCTGTGCTTCAGGTCTTAAAAGCTATAGATACTGTTTGATTTTCTGATTCCTTCACTATGACCTCTTATGTTCCAGAGTACAAAGAAACTATTCCGTCAAGTGTTAGGGTTTTGAAGGGGTTGTGAATCTCTTAAATTTGCTATCAGCATTCTGACATTTTCCCTACCTGACCTGTTTAATCTAGGTGTATACTCTTTAGAGATTCCTGGATTTTCTAGAAAAGCAAAAGGCTAAGCTGCCTGAAAGCACCCAATAAATGCCAGTGTTTTGTGCCAGCCGGTTCCTTTTATGAGCTCTGAAGAACGGGAACGACTAAAATGAATTTTTCTGAGCATTTCTTCACTGATGAAAAGTGCAGTAGAAGAGACTACATGTTATTGTTGTTACTATTACAATTCCTATTATTATTACTATTATGTTTGTTCTGTGGGAGGAAAGAAACTTGGATGGATCTCAACAGGGGAAGTCTGAATGATTGGTGCTTCAGTGGCTTTATGTGCAAGTATCCTGCTATATGCTCATTTTTGCAAATTCACCTGCAAATTCATTCTCTCTCATCCACACACAGTCCCTGACACAATCTAATACCTACGAACCATCCAGCACTAAAACATTAAACTGCAGGGGAGCTCAAATGCTTTCTCTTTCTAGGGTGCAGAATATTAAACATACCATCCCCACACATTTACAAGCTATCATTACCAAGTGCTTGCTCTCATCAAATACCAGGCTAATTTAGGCTCTCAATTTTCAAAGCAATCTGAATCCCTGTTCCTTTGGGCTGCACATAGCCTCTCCCAACCATGCTCACGGCTTCTTCTGACTTGCTCCCATTCTGCCTCCACCTGACCCATAGGCCAGGTGCTCCCAGGAGTTAACTGATGTTTCTGTTACGTGCATAGATGTTTTTGTACAGCCTGTAATACGAACAAGAAAGATGAAGACCATAAAAACATAGGAACTGTGATTTTGTTGCGCTGTGCATTGTCGAATGGGGTATGGATCCACCCCTGGGACCCCTAGAAACCTCACCAACAAGCAGAAGAAAAGGAGCAGGTCATGTCAGGTCCAGCTCTGGCAAGATCCTGGTCATAAATTTGCAGAAGCACTTGTCCACCTTGGTGATTCCTCCCTGGGTTACAGTCTGGAGGGCAAGGAGTGATGTTAGTTTCACACCAGCAGCAGGCACACGTGTACATGCATGAGAACATCTGCACAGGCTTTGTGCTCAGCCTAGGGGCTGGTGAGTTTTCACCCTGATTTGTTACAGCTGCCGCGCTTGCGGACACCGATCTGTGTGTACGGGCTGTACCCCTCACTTTGGATCAGACTACACTTTCACACAGCCTAACACGCACAGGCCTCTCTTCTCTTCAAATTCCTCTAGGCCCTTACTGGACTGCAAATAATTAGTGTCATCATTCTGTACTTGTTAGGACACAAAAGCATCAGCAGGACCAGAAGGCGGATCCGTAGGGGCTGGGGAATGGCCTGTCTGTGATGGGTCAGGTTTAACCTCGGGCATGGCTGGGAACGGTAGTCTGCAGACAGCATGTGACTTGTGAGCAGCCTCTGCCAAAGAGTCACGGGGGTATCTGCTGGCATCTAAATAAAAAGACAACTCTTGCATCAGTGGAGATTATGGGATTTAAGGTAACAGTGAAACGAGGTTTGTTGAACCTCCCAAACAGGTCCGAGTGAAGAAGGGCTAACCTAGTGGGGAAAAGGATTCTCTCCTGTCCCAGCTGTTTCCTGAGCTTTTTTAACCTCTGTCTTGAAGCCTTTGCAATACTGAATGAGCCCTTTAGAAGATGCTGGGGGCAATTTGCCTTTCTCTTGCCTGCCACCTGTGGACATTCGATCGGAATCGGTGCGAGGGTTGCGTGATGCCCTCACGGGCAGTAGTCCCGAGCGTGCTGTTCAGCCGTGCTTATCTCTGCCTCCGGTGGCCCCGAATCCCCACCTGTGCAGTGCACCCGCTCAGTTCCTCGGTGATTTACACAGTCTCGAGGGAGATGTGCCCATTTACGTGCAGGTGTGACTAATCTCATGGAAGTAACTGTTTAGTAACAGGATTTCACCCTTTCCCATTGAGCCACCGCGGCAGGAACAAGCAGCCAGCACTCAACCCGGGCTGCGAGCCCAGCCAGCTCAGTCTCTTACAGACAGGGGCGACAAGAGAGGGGAAGCTGTGCCGAGACCGCCCAGCACCCGCACACACGAAGAGGAGGCTCCGCCAAGCCGGGGGGAAGGTGGGCACCCCTCTGCTGGAGGTGGTCGGGGTCAGAGGGGGGCCGGGCACACCCCGCCCCGAGCAGCCGCTCCGGGGCATCGATGCGCTCGGCAAGCCGGCGCCCC